>OY812999.1:61630358-61665358 GCA_963681545.1 Germaria angustata | reverse complement strand
CGCTTGAAAAAGGGGGACACTACGGATTTAATACGCCGCACTCCAGATGAATCTTTTTGAAAATATTTTTGTGCTTAACACTACATTTATGTATTATTAATTACTATCACTAAGTTTATGTCTGACACTGGTTGGGCCTAATAATTATATATATATATATATATATATATATATATATATATATATATATATATATATATATATATTTAAGATTTGACTACTTATTGTTAGTTCAATTTTTGAAGATTCAATAAATAAATATAACCGTGAAAAAAAATTAACTCATTATGACAGACAATGTAATGGATGTTATTACCAGGGATAAACGTGTCTCTTGTTTAGTATAAAAATTTTGATTTGCAATATGAATGGTGAAGTTTAAATGATTGATTATGAAGGTATGTTCGTAATTGATTTCACAATACTATATTTTTGTCCATCTTTTCCAATGATGCCACATAGTCACCGTTACTTGTTTACAGCGTGAGGGCTTATCCATCAAACGGTTTGAAATGCAAGTTGATTTACTTATATCTATCATTTTCAATCAGTCTCGAAAATGCTAATTTGTTATAATTTTTACACTCGTTTTTAATGCAATAAAGTTCGCAATTACATTTCAAAATAATTTCAAAATTTTTTTAGTCACAAACAAATTCTTCTTCACTGGCCGAAACGTTAATAATATACAAAATTTTTTTATTGTTTGAAGCGATTTTTATTTCCGCAAATTTGAGTACTATATTCATGTTACCTAATAGAATTTTATCGATGTATATCTAAGAACTTTTTTCTAAGAACTTTTTATTTTGTGGGATAGAATTTAGCCACTACAAATAATTTAATCGGACGTGATACCTTTTGTTAATTAACTTCCTTTTAAGCATTTTAATATGAATGGATTAATTATTCGTCTCTTCAAGCACTTTACCTTGAATGGACTCGAATATGATGAGTAATAATGACACTTGAATGCTTTACAACTGCATAATATTAATAAATTTTTTCCTTGTTTATGGTGGCGTGGTGTAGTGGGTAAAGTACTAGCCTATAAAACCAAGTATTCCAGGATCATTCTCTGGCAGAGTACAAAAAAATTTTCACCATGGTTTTTCAAATTTTAAAAATAAAGTGGCTTAAACCCCCTTCTAAAAATCCATTCACGATCTCACCTCTCCTTAGAAAAGAGGATAACTTTATGGCAAAGATCAGGCAGCCACCACCCGCTGGTAAAAACGGTAGGAGTCAGAGATTAAAAAGGTTTTTCACTAGTACGCCAAATACACAGAGGGCGTTGTTTCGAGGCAACGACAGATGGCAGCCCCATTATCCTAATAATAATCATAATAATAATGACGTCGAATATACTTACATTAATTTTTATCCACTAATTGCGTCCTTGGTATATTTCTTGAAATTCTGGTGAGTTTGCAATTGGTTATATTTCTGGTGTTGAATAGTTTGAGAAATGTATGAATCGATAGAACGATCTATATAATTCAATATTTGAAGATGCGGCTTCACTTTTGTTTTAAATAACCATAATTTTTGTTTGAATGTGTTCCTAGAATATTTTAAATCTTCCTTTGCATGTGATCACCTGCTTCCCCGTACCTCATGATTTCAAGAAGTCTTTGAGCAAAGTAGAGATGATCTTCCTTTGCTACAAAATCGTTTCTTATTTTATTGTCAACTTGTTCAAAATTTCTCCACAGTTTTTCTACTTCTTTGGCTTTTTTCTTGTAGTATACAGATCTACATTTTTCGGTGTTTTTCTTATGTTGGAAATAGCACGATTTATCTCTTCAGAGATTTTATGTTTTACTTATATTTTTATCTGTAAGCACTCTAACCTGAATGGATTAAATATTTGTCCCTTCAAGCACATATGATGAGTAAAAATAACACTCGAATAATAATAACACCCGAATTACAACTGCACAACATTATTAAATATTTTCTGGCCACTAAATTATCATTAATAATTTCATACTTCTAATATATATGTACATATTGTATACAACAACTTTTTTACTGGGTTTCGTGTTACTGTAAAGTGAGATTATTAATAATTATTTAGTTATTTGTATTTGTGAAAATGATGTTCATTTTTTCTTAAATATTTAAAAAATATGATGGCGCGGGTTGCAAAACACCACTTCCTGGCGCTCCCAATTAAATCTGAAGACAAATTTGAACTTACCAGTTTGAAGTATTTAAAACCATATTTAGAGCGATCATCTATTTATTTTTCTCTCTCTATTTTATTTTTCTCTCAACACCCATACAATTAAAATAATAAATAAATAATAGACTCACGTTGAGTAAATTGTTTGTTGTGTTGGTTTTTATAGAAACTTGTTTCTAACGATTAGTTGGGGAGAATATCCCAAATAATGAATTTTCAATATTAGGTATTTAAAATAAAGATTTTATTTTTCATTTTTTGCCCAACTGAATACAATCATTAACGACCAACGGGCGTTTAATTGTATGGGTGTTGAGAGAAAAATAAAATAGATTCACCTTGAGTAAATTGTTTGTTGTGTTGGTTTGTATAGAAACATTCTAAACTTACTATGATTATGTATTTGTTGTAATTCATATGCAATATTGAAATTCTCATATTGTATTTGATTTATGTGACATCAACATCCGAGATTGAATGTTTAAACTTCATTGACGATTTGGTTTTAGCAACCAATGAAATGTCGGCATATGAAGAGCTAAAGCCACAACAAACTTTTTGTAAGAATTTATTGTTTGTTGTTGGCTTAGCTAAGTATATGCCTGCATTTCATTGGCGCTAACCAAATCATCAGTACCCTTTAAACCAGGGATCCGCAAAACAAGTCAACAAAATTAACACTGTACAACATGAAGATAAAGAAATAGAGAATTTAATAAACGAACACTGCACATTATTTGGTCCAGTATCCGACAGTGGCGTAATTGAAACAAACGTTCGTGCAGAAATCAGGACCACAACTGACGAACCTATCTACACGAAATCCAAATCATTTAAAGTCCGAAGTGGAAAGTCAAATCAATCAAATGCTAGAAAATGGAATAATTAGACCATCCAAAAGTCCCTATAACTCACCCCTTTGGATTGTCGCAAAAAAGCCTAAGCCAAATGGCGAAAAACAGTTCAGAGTTGTGATTAATTTTTAGCGACCTAATGCAGTAACTATTGCCGACGCCTATCCGATACCGGATATTACACCACACTTTCTAGTCTCGGTAGTCTTTACTACCTTGGACTTGACTTCTGGATTCCACCAAATTAGGATGAAGGACAAGGACATAGAGAAAACGGCATTTTCTACGAATAATGGGAAGTTCGAATTTTTAAGGTTACCTTTCGGCCTCAAGAATGTTCCTTCGATATTCCAAAGGATGATAAACGACGTACTACACCCATTACTGGGAAAAGCTTGCTACGTCTACATAGACGATATCATCGCCTTTGGATAAAATAGGGATGAGCACATCAAAAACTTAAAGGAGGTATTCGTTTTATTGGAAAAAGCAAACCTAAAGGTAAACCTCGAAAAGTCAAAATTCTTAAAGACTAGCGTGGAGTTCCTTGGACACACAGTATCCCAAGATGGCATTAAACCGGATGAAAATAAAATAACGGCTATTCAAAATATTCCAGCTCCAAAGAATCTAAAAGATTTAAAAAGTTTTTTGGGATTAGCCTCATACTACAGGCGATTTATAAGAGATTTTGCTGCCGTAGCAAAATCTTTAACAAACCTAACTCGTGGAATAAATGCTCAAATTAAAGCGAACCAATCCAAACGTGTAAGTGTTAGCTTAGACGATAATGCCATAAAGTCATTTAGGAATTTAAAAGAACTACTGATGTCATCAGAGATTTTGGCATACCCAAATTTTGAGAAGCCCTTCATTTTGACCACCGATGCCTCAAATTTTGCAATAGGATCCGTCCTCTCGTAGGGAGAGATTGGAAAGGATCGACCGATAATATATCTGTCCAGATCCCTAAATAAAACCGAAGAAAATTACTCTACAATAGAGAAGGAAGTACTGGCTATAGTTTGGTCACTAGACAAACTTCGTTCTTACTTATATGGAGCCAGGGAAATAAAAATTCCCACCGATCATCAAACTCAAAAGGTGGAAGGCCAGGATAGAAGAGTATAATTATAAACTGATATATAAGCCGGGCAAAACAAATGTTGTTGCTGATGCTCTATCACGCTTACCAACGGAAGTAAATACACTTTCATCAACTGACGATTGCTCTCAACATAGCGCTGAAGAGGATGGTGCACTGCTAATACACCATTGTGAATCTCCGATAAATGTTTACAGAAACCAAATAATATTTATGAACGGGATGAAATCAAACTATATGGAAGTTCCTCATGACAAATTTCAACGGCATTACGTAAGACTTGAAAACCTTAGCGAAAAAAGGCTTATTGAGGCTTTAAAAAGCAAATTAAACCCAAACTTAATAAATGGCATCAAAATTCCAGAAGAAAAGTTCGCAGTATTACAAAAGGTATACATGGAACACTTTTCTAAATTTAAGATCAGAATTACACAGAGATTTGTAAAGAATATAGTGGATCCGGAGGAACAATTTGCCATCATTCAAAGCGAACACAGGCGCGCACATAGAAACTTTGCCGAGAACAAAGAGCAAATTTTGGAAAAATACTATTTTCCAAAGATGGCCAAGTTAGTTAAAGGCTTTACCAAGTCTTGCAAAGTTTGCAATAAAAATAAATACGACCGACATCCCCCAAATCCAGAATTGCAACCTACACCAATTCCCTCATACCCCACAGAAATTCTGCACATCGACATATTGGAAATCAAAGGCGAAAAATTTATAACCTGCGTGGATAAATTTTCAAAATTTACGAAATTTTTCCATATAAAAAATAAATCAGTTCTACACATAAGGGATAAGATCATTAAATTACTACATTTCTTTTCCGCACCAAATACAATAGTAATGGACAACGAAAACAGTTTTATAAGCCCGATAGTGTTAAATTACATCGAAGGACTAGGAATCAAGACATATTTTGCACCACCCCAAAAGAATGAAGTAAATGGAACTATTGAAAGAGTCCATTCAACAATTGTTGAAATGCTTAGATGTCTAAAAGAAGAATATCCAGATTTCACACTCAAAGAGCTAATAAATATAACAGTTGACAGGTACAACAATACGGTTCATTCTGTCACTAAGAGGAAACCAGCGGACTTATTTTTCGGGAGAACCGAAAGAATTAATTATCAAAAATTAAACAATTTTAAAGCAGTAGTAAACAACGACTTACGAAATGAAATTGCTAGGAACCAAAAAATTAAACTGTATAGAGAAAACGCGAAGAAGCAAAAGCCTAGAACATACAGCCAAGGAGACATTGTCTTTAAGAAAGATAAACAAATAAAAGGCAAAGATAAACCTATTTTTATTAAGCAAACTGTTGGGAAGGACAATACCGTCACAATAACAACTACCGATAACAAAAGAATTCACAAGTCCCATCTAAAAAATCAATAAATTTTTTTACAGGCTTCTGATCGACTGGGCACAAGCAACGGTTAACATTTACGAATACAACAGTCCATTTGTCACGATTAAGCAGGGCACTGCAAAAATAAGCAAAGGAAGCTATAGCATAATCCACACAATCGATCTAAAAGAGTACGAGCAGGCTGTTGCAGAAATCAGACCCATAATTCGTCTTCAATCTAAGAAAACTGGATCACTAGGACTACAAATGGAACACCAACTCGAACAAATAGGAAACCTACTGGATCAACTCAGGACGAGAAACGCATCCAAAAAAAAACGCTCAATTAACTGGATAGGATCCGCGTGGAAATGGATAGCGGGGAATCCTGACGCTACCGATTGAGACAAAATTTTGGAAAAAACTATTGATGTTATTGAAAACAACAACAGGCAATATTCTGTGAACAAATACTTAATCAAAACTACAAATAACCTCTTAGATAATTACAATAGAATAGTTGCAGATTCAAATAGAGATAATGTACTAAGCTACGCGCAAACGCTTTTTAACAAACTCGGACTAATAAAGGAAGAAATAGCTCAGATAGTAATGGCAAGTCAGTTGGCCAAAAGAGGTATAGTACATTCGCATTTACTCAACAAAGGCGATATTCTGAATATCCTGTCACAAACGAATACGCTTCCTTACAAAAACGAGCTCGAAGCCTTGCAAATCGCAGAACCTTCAATGGTTATAAAGGACACACTTTTGTTATACATTATTTCTATTCCACAAACTGAAGACACTCTTTTTGATAACATTGTCCTACGTTCAACAATTAAAAATAACAAGAGAATTTTTCTCAATTACAAAAACGTACTAATTTCCCGAAAGGAAAAATATGGCATAGTTGGAAAATGTTTGGAAATCAACGATGTCACAATATGCAAACAGAATCAAATAGAGAAATTAAGTTACGACAACTGTATTGTGACGATACTTGAAGGCGAAACAGCATCATGCGAATACCAGATTGAAAAACAACAGGTGGAGGAACTTGTACTAGACGGAACGCTTTTTGTGACTAATTTTATTGGAAATTAACCCTACAGTAATATCTCCCAGGAGCTTAATGGCACTTTTATTATAAACTTTTTCAACGAAACAGTTACAGTAAATAACGTTAGCTACTCGAATTGGCAAACAACATCTTTTCAAATACTCGCAACAATAATAAAAAATAATGTAACTGAAAATGAAGTCAGGCTAGACCTACAGTATCTCCATCACCTTCATCTAGGCAATATTAAATACGTGAAATATATTTCGCATAAGGGCTTAATTTTCATGAGTTCAAACTCCTTAATGGTTCTCATAGGGTTTTTCATAATCGTTTCTTTTCTACTTTATTCAAAATACAGAAATAACAGGGGAGCTCTCCAAATTCCACCTATTACAAATTTTCCCGACATAAAGATAAATTACCCTTAAAATTTTATTAATTAGCGAGATGCTAATACTTAAAAAGGGGGGAGTTAACACATATTGTGAACACCACAATTATGCTTCTTAGTTCAATAACCCAAAGGTTTTCTACACACTTAACAACAAAAACAATAACCCAAATATTTAACAAAAACACATCCGACACAAACACATCCGACACACTTAACAACAAAAACAATAAATTCTTTAAGCCCAATTTAAACACAAATAAACGAATCAAATTACAACCTAGTTAAGTATCAAATAAGCATATTTTTATTAAAGTTCAGTTCTCACACAATTTTATTAATTTTAATTAGCAAGCAAAATTGTATTTAATCCAGACAATATTTTTAACTTTAAATTGTAAGCGAAATTGTATGTATTTAGTTCAATAAAAATAAAACTAAAAGATTTGTAAGCAAAATTGTATTTAGTTTAAGAAAAATATTGTATAAAATTAAATATTATGCCAATAAAATTTTAGTTCTGTTCTGAAGTACCAACAAACTCGTTTATATATATATATATATATATATATATATATATATATATATATATATATATATATATATATATATATATATATATATATATATATATATATATATATATATATATATATATATATATATATATATATATATATATATATATATATAAGAAAGCTCCGGGTATTGATGGAGTTAGTAACAAGATGCTGATGAAGTTGCCTCGTGTTGCTGTTAGAATCATGTTATTTATTTTTAATGGCATTTTATGAATGGAGTATTATCCACACAGCTGGAAACTTGCCATGGTCAGAATGATTCCAAAGACGGTCAAAGATCTTACCAAGGCTGAGTCATATAGGCAAATAAGTTACGGTCAAAGCACTTCAAAAAGCTGCTCATGACAAAATTGTCCCCAATTCTAACTGATACTTGGTGCATACCGGACCATCAATTTGGTTTTAGAATTAAGCATAGCAACATTGAACAAACTCATAGATTGGTTCATTTCATAAGAAAAATATTTGAAGAAAAGAAGTATTGTTCTTGCCTCTTTATTGATGTTTCTCAGGCATTTGATAGAGTGTGGCATGAAGGCCTAATTTTAAAATTGAAGACATATCTACCAATGAACATTGTAAATCTATTGGAAAGTTACATTCTTGCCCGGAAGTTCACTGTTGTGAAAGGAGACTTCATGAGTGTGCCCGAAACTATCTCATCCGGTGTGCCACAGGGGAGTATACTGGGGCCAGTTTTGTATTTGATTTATACCTGTGATATGCCTTTGGGCAGTAATATCCTCACTTCTATATTTGCCGATGATACAGCCTGCCTTAGGATGCATGAAAACCCTCACGAGGCATCCCGATATCTTCAGGAACATATTAACCTGTTGGAACAGTGGTTGATCTTATGGAGAATAAAAGTAAATGAACAAAAGTGTGTTTATGTCACATATACCCTACGAAGAGACACTTGTTCCCCCATTCGAATCAACAATGAAGTTGTTCCTCAACATTCACAGGTGAAATACCTGGGTATACATCTTGACCGACGGCTTACATGGAAACACCACATTGACTTTAAGCTAACACAAATAAAATTAAAATTAACTCATACATTGGCTGATTGGTAGAAATTCTACGCTCAGTCTAGATTTGAAACTTTTAATATACAAATCGCTTTTGTAACACATATGGTGTTACGGAATTCAGCTATGAGGCTCTGCTTCAGCTTCCAATGTAGGGAGACACTACGGATTAAATACGCCACACTCCATATGAATTTTTTTAATATTTTTGTGCTTAACACGACATTTATGTATTATTAATTACTATCATTAACTTTATGTCCGACACTGATATATATATATATATATATATATATATATATATATATATATATATATATAATATATATATATATATATATATATATATATATATATATATATATATATATACATATATATATATATATATATATATATATATATATATATATATATATATATATATATATATATATATATATATATATATATATATATATTGTAGTGCATCTATACTAAGTTACGGCACTGTAGCAATGTAAGAATTATATTTGAAATTCAATTCCATTTTTATTTACGATAAGTACTTTTAAGAATTTTATTGTTATAGCCTAACAGCTAAAATTATAAATTTGTTTTTGTGTTTGGTCAGCATAAATGAGCATTAAACTTTTTGTAGTGGACTGTTGGCATGGGGAATGTTGTAATATGATTTTTTGTATTGAATATTTTTAATAAATTATTTTCCTAAAAAAAGAATTTGTCAAAATTGCAAATTCCCGTGAGAGCGCCAAATTCCCTATTGATTTGTTATTGTGCCACATTAGTGCTGACCAAGGAATAAATTAATATATAAGTTGGAAGTTTTTAAAAATAAAATCAGAATTTATTGAACAGCTAAAATAGAAATAGCTTCTTTAATTTCTCATTTGAAATCGGCACTGTTGAGTGCTGAAGAAAAGCGGCTGCAGAGCTTAGTAAATACTGAAAACCAATTCTCTTTCCCTTTTTATATAAAATAATTACATGGCAATCCTGCAAATCTAAAAGAATCCTGTCAATAAACAGGACAAAAATTTTATTTAGAAGATCCTGCGCGTTTAAAAGAAGCTTTGTTCGTTAAAGAACTAGACAAGGTTTACCAGTCTGGGTTCCCAGAAGACGATATGCCTGAACGGGCTGAAGAAATGGAGCGTATGCGTGAACCTGTATTTCAACAAGCCGATACAAATGGAGACAAACTAATTAGTTTGCAAGAATTCGTGGAACAAACAAAGAGAGAAGAACACAATGCTGATTCAGAATGGCACACCATAGATGAAAAACCGCAATATACGCACGAGGAATATTTGGAATTTGAAAGGATAAAAAATGAAGAAATCCAGCGAAAGATTGAACAGGGATTGCTTTCACCTCACCCAGATATGCCGCAGGGTTATTATGTGCATGATCCAAATGCTGCTTACCAAACAGTTCAACAATATCCATCCTTGCCACCACAGCAACAACATCAACCCACAGTTAATAATTTACCTCCACTACAACAACGTGTTGCAAATGATTCTACAGCTCAGAAACAATCAGTTTCAAACAATGTACCATCTCAGAATGAAAATATACCGGTAGGAACTAATAATATTCCCCAACAACAGCAGCCAATAAATAATGCTATACCCCAGCAAAAAAATCAATAATGTGCAACAAAAACCAAACTACATTCCGTAAAAGCATTAATGTCATTCAAATTTTAGTTATAAAGAATTTATTATTCAATTTACCACAAGCCTATCCGCAGTTTTCTAATAATTAGTACCGTATTATTGTTGACCATCAGATTAAAGATTAGAGAAATTTTTTTAATTTGAAATTTTCATGCATATAAATAAGAAAAGTTTTCTTCTCAAAAATAGAGATTGATATTCGATTAATGGAATAAATTTTTTTTACATTTTAACATTTTTCACATTTTTTTTAATGAAAATCGCCAACAGATTCATACTTTTATAAAAATTTTAAATAATGCAATCAATGCAACAATGCAAGGCATACATAAGTATATACACAATGTAATTTATTCGTTTTTTTTAAACTTCTAAGATTTTTGAATTTATGCATTTTCTAAAAATTAATTGTGAATTTTTCAAGTAAAATAAATACGTATGTATATTTGAATGAATTAATTAGATACTAAACATTTCCAAACTTCGCCAAAACGGCAACTTGCCTTAATAATTTATTAAAAAAAAAGGAACTTTTAATTGGACAGAAAATTGCCAAATAGCATTTGAGACTCTAAGAGACAAATTAAAAAACCCGCCTATACTACGATACCCGAACTTTGACGAACCATTCATTCTAACCACAGACGCTTCAGATGTAGCGCTAGCAGCAGTCCTATCACAGGGTGAAATCGGTAACGATCTACCCATATCTTATGCAAGCAGAACGCTAAACAAACATGAAAAGAATAAATCAGTTGTTGAAAAAGAATTATTAGGTATTCATTGGGGAATACAATTTTTTATTGGTAGAAAATTTACAGTAGTCACAGACCATAGACCTCTTATTGCTTTGTTTACCCATAAAAACCGGTCTTCAAAATTAACCAGAATTAGATTAGAACTATCGGATTATGACTTTGATATAAAATATAAAAAAGGAGCGAATAATACAAATGCAGGCGCTCTATCACGCAAAATACGTATATGGATTATATACGGAGTAAAAAAATGGGTTTCTTTTCAAGAGCTTTAGCTCTTGATTTATTTAATATCACTTTATTACTGAATTTTAATTACAATTTTTATTTATTAGCTTAATTAAGATTGGAATTCAAAAGTGCTTAGTCTACCTTATTATTTATTAAAATTGTTTCTTAAAATAAAACTGCTGATCTATTTATTTTATTATTTCGTTGTTTTTTTATTGAAATTAAAAAGGGTCGGATTATATACTTTTGTTGGGAAACAGTTTCCTGGTTAAAGAATGATAAATTGGCATAAGTGTGTCGATTGCACAACTTCAGTTGGGTTATCGACCTTTTATTACTTTTGCCAATTTACATTTATTTTTGGTAGAGTTGGAGTTGCTTCTGACGTAACTCCTCCCCCGTTGGATTGAAAATTCTCCTGAGTTTTCAGAGCTATACTTATGGCAAATCTTTTTCTTGCGAAATAAATGTATGAAAGTATTATAATTATTATTATTGTTAAGATAGCGGTAAGAGTGAATAGATTATAGGTTGTGCTTATTTTCTTGTGATATTGTAATTCATCGATTTTTTCTATATTTTTAACTTGTGTTAGGATAATTTCATCAAATGTTGGTTTAATTTTTGTGTTATTGATATTGAAATCTAAGTCATTCAAAACAAAATTTTGCCTAAACTGTTTATTAGTGTTTTTGTATGTTACATTATTAATGGATAGTATACAGTCATTGAAAAGAATTAAATAATTATTTTTTATGTGTATTTTTCTTTCATCACAAGTACTTTCTATTACTACGTTTATACGCACGTCTTATTTGCAAATAAAAAAGAAGAATGTTGCCGTATAACTTTTTTATTGTAACTTATTAACTCACTTAAACAAGTCGTGAATAACGACACTATTTGCAAATAAAAAGGAAGACGTTGCCACTTCATGAACGTTTTTTGTGTTTTACTTACCAAACAATCATATTTTCGTCACATGGCATCACTAATAATAACATAAGTTCTGTATGCAATTTCCCGTATAAACAGTGAATTAGTTATTTGCAAATAGTTATATTTGTAAATAAGACGTGCGTATAAACGTGGTATATGTAACTATTGTTTTGATTTTTCAGTAGCAATAAACCGTTTTCGATGTGTATTGTTTCTTCTTTATTATTTTTTCTTTTGTTACAATTTTTGTTAAATATGCATAGTTTCGTTTGTTTTAGATTGCTTTTATATAAATCATTTTTAAAATCGTAAAACGTATTATTTAGTTCAACTACTTGTTCTTGATCAAAAATTAGTTCTTCGGAATTGTTATTACTTACAGGTATGAATATTGATTGTTTCGCAAGTATTGATTTATTTGGGATTTTTATAGCGAAAATTATTTCATCTTTTTTGTACTCAGCTGTTCCTAGTTTTATATTTTTTAACTTATTTATATCGATATTATATTTAATTATTTCTTCGTTTGTTAAAATATTGTTTGACATTATGCTTAACCTAGATGATACAATATTATTTTGTATATGTTCTACATTATCTTCCAAAATTTTAATTTTCATTAAAGTGTCGAGATATATAATTTGTTTAGATTCAATTTCATTAAATTTATTTGTTATTTCTTTTCTATCGTTCTCCATTGCTATTTTTATTTTATTGAAGGTTTCATCGAAGTGATTGTTAATTTGAATGTTTTCGTTTAAGTTTGTAATGGCCATGTGGTTATTCTCATCTATGGTTTTGAGATGGTTTTCTATGTCTTGTCTGTCGTTATCGTCCATTGTACCAGAAAGCCACGTTTGGTTCTATGTGGTGCAATTGTATGAAGTTTCATTTTGATGCGTTTAATTTCGTTCCTCAGCAACGGTTTGTCATTAATCATTTTAGTATCAGAAAGAAAGTTTTCCATGGACGTTAGAATCATTTCGATTTCTTTTGGGTTAATGATATGCAGAATGATATCATATTCAGTTATAATTTCAACATCATCTAATTTTATTTGAATAAAACCGTTATTACTATCTATTTTTTGCATGGTCATGGTTCCGTTAGTCTGGTGCAAGATAAACATCACAGTAATTATCGGTATCCAAAGTATCTGCAAATTTCTTTGATCGTTTAATATTTGATGGGTGAATATTTTCTAATCTAAGTTTTTTATATTTAGGTTCATTTTTATGTCTTAAAGCTTTATAGTTTTTGACGTAACCTTCACTTTGTGTATTGTACTCATATATACTACGTTTATACGCACGTCTTATTTGCAAATAAAAAAGAAGAATGTTGCCGTATAACTTTTTTATTGTAACTTATTAACTCACTTAACAAGTCGTGAATAACGGCACTATTTGCAAATAAAAAGTAAGACGTTGCCACTTCTTGAACGTTTTTTGTGTTTTACTTACCAAACAATCATATTTTCGTCACATGGCATCACTAACAATAACACAAGTTCTGTATGCAATTTCCCGTATAAACAGTGAATTAGTTATTTGCAAGTAGTTCTATTCGCAAATAAGACGTGCGTATAAACGTAGTAATAGTTCCCTTCGCTCATTCAACTCCGTAAGTCTGTTTTGTTTGTCTTTTGTAAGTTTTTCGTACAGTTTCTGTTTGTCTATTCGTCCTTCTATAATGTCAATTGGTTTAGCATTAGTTGCTGAGTGTATGGATTTATTATACCATTCTGTGCTTTTTAGTATTTTATCGGTTATTGGGATTTGAGAGTTTTGTGCTTCTAAAATGCGTATTTTTTCTCCAATTGAACTGTGAAATCTCTCAATGTCGGAGTTTCCAGTATGACTATTGGGTTTAGTAAAATGGACATTAATTTCTTCCTGTCTAAGAAAATCTTTTATATTAACGGTATTGAATTCGTTGTCTAATATCAATAGTTGGGGCTTTTCGCCTTTAATAGATAAATATAATCGGATGTTTTCGATAATTGTTATGTTGTTTCTATCTGTTAAGGGGAGTGTCACTGCATGTTTTGAGAATCTGTCTATGAATGTTAAGAAATGATGTTTTGTGTTTGTATATGTGTCGATGTGAACAATTTGATTGATATCATTGGGTGTTTGTGTAAGTTGGAATTTTTGTTTAATTGGGTTTCGATCATATTTTGCTCTGTTGCAAACATCGCAATTATTTATGTATTTTTATATTAATTTTTTTCAAATCCCTGAAGTAGATTAATTTTTTCATATTAGCATAATTTTCGTTTATGCCTGCATGGCCTGTTTCATTTTTATGAAATTTGGCAATGTATCTTAGTGTTTCTTCTTCGTTTATCATGTCTTTAGCATGGTGAACACACTTGTAAAATTTTAATTGCGTACTAAATAATTCTATTAGTTTTAGCTGAACCAGATGGTATTGATGTTCAGTTAGGTCCGAATATATACCTACTTTTCCATTGCGTAAAAAACGGCGAAAAATATCTGTCAAGAAATTGCTTTCTATGTCATACGGACTTATATATATTTTTCTTTTATTGTTAATTACATCAATTTCTCTTGTTTTTTCCTTAGTTAGTATTATTTGTGTATGAAACCTGTTTACTGCAGTTTCTAGAATCGGAAAGTGGTCATTTAATTCATCTCTCTGAGAGTGAATTGTTGCACATGTACTCATGTTATCGAGTTCGTTTTGCTCCTCTAAAGTATTTATTTCATAAGTGCTAGTATTGATTCTACTTAAAAAATCTGCTACATTATTTTCTTTTTTTTAATTTTTTTTTGACATGGCTTTTTGATGTAGTCCGTAGTAGGTGTCCTTGATGCCAAAACTTTTGATGAGTTCTTGTCGCGAATCCTCGCAGCTTCCTTGATAAGTTCACTTGCTGGAATAGTTGGAGTTTCTGGTTGTGCCATTTTTACGATATTATTTCCTGTGGTTTCGATATATTCTTCTTCGTCTAAGCTGTTGTATGGTTTTAGATTCTTTTCTTTTTGTTTTTGTACTTTGGGCATTTGATTTTCAGTTAATTATTTTGCTTAATGTTGCGTTTTCTTCACTGTTTTACTCAAAACTTCACTTTAGTTTATAATTTAATGAGTTTTTTAAAGTTTCACTTTTTCAAGTTCTTTTACCGGAATTATTTAGTTTAGTTTCACTGTTAAGGATCTTCGTGTCCTTCACGGCTTTTATTTTAAATCTTTGGGTTTAAAAAATTTTATAATTCTTTGGAATTATTTAGTTTAGTTTCACTGTTAAGGATCTTCGTGTCCTTCACGGCTTTTATTTTAAATCTTTGGATTTAAAAAAATTTATAATTCTTTGGAATTATTTAGTTTTTTTTTTGTGTTTTTATAATCCTTCAGGATAAAAACTTCTAACAATTCAATGCTCACTTATTTAGTCCTTCGGGGCTCGATCCTACCGACTGCGCCAAATACGTATATGGATTACATACGGAGTAAAAAAAATGGGTTTCTTTTTAAGAGCTTTAGCTCTTGCTTTATTTAATATCACTTTATTACTGAATTTTAATTACAATTTTTATTTATTAGCTTAACTAAGATTGGAATTCAAAAGTGCTTAGTCTATCTTATTATTTATTAAAATTGTTTCTTAAAATAAAACTGCTGATTTATTTAATTTATTTTTTCGTTATTTTTTTATTGAAATTAAAAAGGGTCGGATTACATACTTTTGTTGGGAAACAGTTTCCTGGTTAAAGAATGATAAATTGGCATAAGTGTGTCGATTGCACAACTTCAGTTGGGTTATCGACCTTTTATTACATTTGCCAATTTACATTTATTTTTGGTGGAGTTGGAGTTGCTTCTGACGTAACTCCTCCCCCGTTGGATTGAAAATTCTCCTGAGTTTTCAGAGCTATACTTATGGCAAATCTTTTTCTTGCGAAATAAATGTATGAAAGTATTATAATTATTATTATTGTTAAGATAGCGGTAAGAGTGAATAGGTTATAGGTTGTGCTTATTTTCTTGTGATATTGTAATTCATCGATTTTTTCTATATTTTTAACTTGTGTTAGGATAATTTCATCAAATGTTGGTTTAATTTTTGTGTTATTGATATTGAAATCTAAGTCATTCAAAACAAAATTTTGCCTAAACTGTTTATTAGTGTTTTTGTATGTTACATTATTAATGGATAGTATACAGTCATTGAAAAGAATTAAATAATTATTTTTTATGTGTATTTTTCTTTCATCACAAGTACTTTCTATTACTACGTTTATACGCACGTCTTATTTGCAAATAAAAAAGAAGAATGTTGCCGTATAACTTTTTTATTGTAACTTATTAACTCACTTAAACAAGTCGTGAATAACGACACTATTTGCAAATAAAAAGGAAGACGTTGCCACTTCATGAACGTTTTTTGTGTTTTACTTACCAAACAATCATATTTTCGTCACATGGCATCACTAATAATAACATAAGTTCTGTATGCAATTTCCCGTATAAACAGTGAATTAGTTATTTGCAAATAGTTATATTTGTAAATAAGACGTGCGTATAAACGTGGTATATGTAACTATTGTTTTGATTTTTCAGTAGCAATAAACCGTTTTCGATGTGTATTGTTTCTTCTTTATTATTTTTTCTTTTGTTACAATTTTTGTTAAATATGCATAGTTTCGTTTGTTTTAGATTGCTTTTATATAAATCATTTTTAAAATCGTAAAACGTATTATTTAGTTCAACTACTTGTTCTTGATCAAAAATTAGTTCTTCGGAATTGTTATTACTTACAGGTATGAATATTGATTGTTTCGCAAGTATTGATTTATTTGGGATTTTTATAGCGAAAATTATTTCATCTTTTTTGTACTCAGCTGTTCCTAGTTTTATATTTTTTAACTTATTTATATCGATATTATATTTAATTATTTCTTCGTTTGTTAAAATATTGTTTGACATTATGCTTAACCTAGATGATACAATATTATTTTGTATATGTTCTACATTATCTTCCAAAATTTTAATTTTCATTAAAGTGTCGAGATATATAATTTGTTTAGATTCAATTTCATTAAATTTATTTGTTATTTCTTTTCTATCGTTCTCCATTGCTATTTTTATTTTATTGAAGGTTTCATCGAAGTGATTGTTAATTTGAATGTTTTCGTTTAAGTTTGTAATGGCCATGTGGTTATTCTCATCTATGGTTTTGAGATGGTTTTCTATGTCTTGTCTGTCGTTATCGTCCATTGTACCAGAAAGCCACGTTTGGTTCTATGTGGTGCAATTGTATGAAGTTTCATTTTGATGCGTTTAATTTCGTTCCTCAGCAACGGTTTGTCATTAATCATTTTAGTATCAGAAAGAAAGTTTTCCATGGACGTTAGAATCATTTCGATTTCTTTTGGGTTAATGATATGCAGAATGATATCATATTCAGTTATAATTTCAACATCATCTAATTTTATTTGAATAAAACCGTTATTACTATCTATTTTTTGCATGGTCATGGTTCCGTTAGTCTGGTGCAAGATAAACATCACAGTAATTATCGGTATCCAAAGTATCTGCAAATTTCTTTGATCGTTTAATATTTGATGGGTGAATATTTTCTAATCTAAGTTTTTTATATTTAGGTTCATTTTTATGTCTTAAAGCTTTATAGTTTTTGACGTAACCTTCACTTTGTGTATTGTACTCATATATACTACGTTTATACGCACGTCTTATTTGCAAATAAAAAAGAAGAATGTTGCCGTATAACTTTTTTATTGTAACTTATTAACTCACTTAACAAGTCGTGAATAACGGCACTATTTGCAAATAAAAAGTAAGACGTTGCCACTTCTTGAACGTTTTTTGTGTTTTACTTACCAAACAATCATATTTTCGTCACATGGCATCACTAACAATAACACAAGTTCTGTATGCAATTTCCCGTATAAACAGTGAATTAGTTATTTGCAAATAGTTCTATTTGCAAAGAAGACGTGCGTATAAACGTAGTAATAGTTCCCTTCGCTCATTCAACTCCGTAAGTCTGTTTTGTTTGTCTTTTGTAAGTTTTTCGTACAGTTTCTGTTTGTCTATTCGTCCTTCTATAATGTCAATTGGTTTAGCATTAGTTGCTGAGTGTATGGATTTATTATACCATTCTGTGCTTTTTAGTATTTTATCGGTTATTGGGATTTGAGAGTTTTGTGCTTCTAAAATGCGTATTTTTTCTCCAATTGAACTGTGAAATCTCTCAATGTCGGAGTTTCCAGTATGACTATTGGGTTTAGTAAAATGGACATTAATTTCTTCCTGTCTAAGAAAATCTTTTATATTAACGGTATTGAATTCGTTGTCTAATATCAATAGTTGGGGCTTTTCGCCTTTAATAGATAAATATAATCGGATGTTTTCGATAATTGTTATGTTGTTTCTATCTGTTAAGGGGAGTGTCACTGCATGTTTTGAGAATCTGTCTATGAATGTTAAGAAATGATGTTTTGTGTTTGTATATGTGTCGATGTGAACAATTTGATTGATATCATTGGGTGTTTGTGTAAGTTGGAATTTTTGTTTAATTGGGTTTCGATCATATTTTGCTCTGTTGCAAACATCGCAATTATTTATGTATTTTTATATTAATTTTTTTCAAATCCCTGAAGTAGATTAATTTTTTCATATTAGCATAATTTTCGTTTATGCCTGCATGGCCTGTTTCATTTTTATGAAATTTGGCAATGTATCTTAGTGTTTCTTCTTCGTTTATCATGTCTTTAGCATGGTGAACACACTTGTAAAATTTTAATTGCGTACTAAATAATTCTATTAGTTTTAGCTGAACCAGATGGTATTGATGTTCAGTTAGGTCCGAATATATACCTACTTTTCCATTGCGTAAAAAAAGGCGAAAAATATCTGTCAAGAAATTGCTTTCTATGTCATACGGACTTATATATATTTTTCTTTTATTGTTAATTACATCAATTTCTCTTGTTTTTTCCTTAGTTAGTATTATTTGTGTATGAAACCTGTTTACTGCAGTTTCTAGAATCGGAAAGTGGTCATTTAATTCATCTCTCTGAGAGTGAATTGTTGCACATGTACTCATGTTATCGAGTTCGTTTTGCTCCTCTAAAGTATTTATTTCATAAGTGCTAGTATTGATTCTACTTAAAAAATCTGCTACATTATTTTCTTTTTTTTAATTTTTTTTTGACATGGCTTTTTGATGTAGTCCGTAGTAGGTGTCCTTGATGCCAAAACTTTTGATGAGTTCTTGTCGCGAATCCTCGCAGCTTCCTTGATAAGTTCACTTGCTGGAATAGTTGGAGTTTCTGGTTGTGCCATTTTTACGATATTATTTCCTGTGGTTTCGATATATTCTTCTTCGTCTAAGCTGTTGTATGGTTTTAGATTCTTTTCTTTTTGTTTTTGTACTTTGGGCATTTGATTTTCAGTTAATTATTTTGCTTAATGTTGCGTTTTCTTCACTGTTTTACTCAAAACTTCACTTTAGTTTATAATTTAATGAGTTTTTTAAAGTTTCACTTTTTCAAGTTCTTTTACCGGAATTATTTAGTTTAGTTTCACTGTTAAGGATCTTCGTGTCCTTCACGGCTTTTATTTTAAATCTTTGGGTTTAAAAAATTTTATAATTCTTTGGAATTATTTAGTTTAGTTTCACTGTTAAGGATCTTCGTGTCCTTCACGGCTTTTATTTTAAATCTTTGGATTTAAAAAAATTTATAATTCTTTGGAATTATTTAGTTTTTTTTTTGTGTTTTTATAATCCTTCAGGATAAAAACTTCTAACAATTCAATGCTCACTTATTTAGTCCTTCGGGGCTCGATCCTACCGACTGCGCCAAATACGTATATGGATTACATACGGAGTAAAAAAAATGGGTTTCTTTTTAAGAGCTTTAGCTCTTGCTTTATTTAATATCACTTTATTACTGAATTTTAATTACAATTTTTATTTATTAGCTTAACTAAGATTGGAATTCAAAAGTGCTTAGTCTATCTTATTATTTATTAAAATTGTTTCTTAAAATAAAACTGCTGATTTATTTAATTTATTTTTTCGTTATTTTTTTATTGAAATTAAAAAGGGTCGGATTACATACTTTTGTTGGGAAACAGTTTCCTGGTTAAAGAATGATAAATTGGCATAAGTGTGTCGATTGCACAACTTCAGTTGGGTTATCGACCTTTTATTACATTTGCCAATTTACATTTATTTTTGGTGGAGTTGGAGTTGCTTCTGACGTAACTCCTCCCCCGTTGGATTGAAAATTCTCCTGAGTTTTCAGAGCTATACTTATGGCAAATCTTTTTCTTGCGAAATAAATGTATGAAAGTATTATAATTATTATTATTGTTAAGATAGCGGTAAGAGTGAATAGGTTATAGGTTGTGCTTATTTTCTTGTGATATTGTAATTCATCGATTTTTTCTATATTTTTAACTTGTGTTAGGATAATTTCATCAAATGTTGGTTTAATTTTTGTGTTATTGATATTGAAATCTAAGTCATTCAAAACAAAATTTTGCCTAAACTGTTTATTAGTGTTTTTGTATGTTACATTATTAATGGATAGTATACAGTCATTGAAAAGAATTAAATAATTATTTTTTATGTGTATTTTTCTTTCATCACAAGTACTTTCTATTACTACGTTTATACGCACGTCTTATTTGCAAATAAAAAAGAAGAATGTTGCCGTATAACTTTTTTATTGTAACTTATTAACTCACTTAAACAAGTCGTGAATAACGACACTATTTGCAAATAAAAAGGAAGACGTTGCCACTTCATGAACGTTTTTTGTGTTTTACTTACCAAACAATCATATTTTCGTCACATGGCATCACTAATAATAACATAAGTTCTGTATGCAATTTCCCGTATAAACAGTGAATTAGTTATTTGCAAATAGTTATATTTGTAAATAAGACGTGCGTATAAACGTGGTATATGTAACTATTGTTTTGATTTTTCAGTAGCAATAAACCGTTTTCGATGTGTATTGTTTCTTCTTTATTATTTTTTCTTTTGTTACAATTTTTGTTAAATATGCATAGTTTCGTTTGTTTTAGATTGCTTTTATATAAATCATTTTTAAAATCGTAAAACGTATTATTTAGTTCAACTACTTGTTGTTGATCAAAAATTAGTTCTTCGGAATTGTTATTACTTACAGGTATGAATATTGATTGTTTCGCAAGTATTGATTTATTTGGGATTTTTATAGCGAAAATTATTTCATCTTTTTTGTACTCAGCTGTTCCTAGTTTTATATTTTTTAACTTATTTATATCGATATTATATTTAATTATTTCTTCGTTTGTTAAAATATTGTTTGACATTATGCTTAACCTAGATGATACAATATTATTTTGTATATGTTCTACATTATCTTCCAAAATTTTAATTTTCATTAAAGTGTCGAGATATATAATTTGTTTAGATTCAATTTCATTAAATTTATTTGTTATTTCTTTTCTATCGTTCTCCATTGCTATTTTTATTTTATTGAAGGTTTCATCGAAGTGATTGTTAATTTGAATGTTTTCGTTTAAGTTTGTAATGGCCATGTGGTTATTCTCATCTATGGTTTTGAGATGGTTTTCTATGTCTTGTCTGTCGTTATCGTCCATTGTACCAGAAAGCCACGTTTGGTTCTATGTGGTGCAATTGTATGAAGTTTCATTTTGATGCGTTTAATTTCGTTCCTCAGCAACGGTTTGTCATTAATCATTTTAGTATCAGAAAGAAAGTTTTCCATGGACGTTAGAATCATTTCGATTTCTTTTGGGTTAATGATATGCAGAATGATATCATATTCAGTTATAATTTCAACATCATCTAATTTTATTTGAATAAAACCGTTATTACTATCTATTTTTTGCATGGTCATGGTTCCGTTAGTCTGGTGCAAGATAAACATCACAGTAATTATCGGTATCCAAAGTATCTGCAAATTTCTTTGATCGTTTAATATTTGATGGGTGAATATTTTCTAATCTAAGTTTTTTATATTTAGGTTCATTTTTATGTCTTAAAGCTTTATAGTTTTTGACGTAACCTTCACTTTGTGTATTGTACTCATATATACTACGTTTATACGCACGTCTTATTTGCAAATAAAAAAGAAGAATGTTGCCGTATAACTTTTTTATTGTAACTTATTAACTCACTTAACAAGTCGTGAATAACGGCACTATTTGCAAATAAAAAGTAAGACGTTGCCACTTCTTGAACGTTTTTTGTGTTTTACTTACCAAACAATCATATTTTCGTCACATGGCATCACTAACAATAACACAAGTTCTGTATGCAATTTCCCGTATAAACAGTGAATTAGTTATTTGCAAATAGTTCTATTTGCAAAGAAGACGTGCGTATAAACGTAGTAATAGTTCCCTTCGCTCATTCAACTCCGTAAGTCTGTTTTGTTTGTCTTTTGTAAGTTTTTCGTACAGTTTCTGTTTGTCTATTCGTCCTTCTATAATGTCAATTGGTTTAGCATTAGTTGCTGAGTGTATGGATTTATTATACCATTCTGTGCTTTTTAGTATTTTATCGGTTATTGGGATTTGAGAGTTTTGTGCTTCTAAAATGCGTATTTTTTCTCCAATTGAACTGTGAAATCTCTCAATGTCGGAGTTTCCAGTATGACTATTGGGTTTAGTAAAATGGACATTAATTTCTTCCTGTCTAAGAAAATCTTTTATATTAACGGTATTGAATTCGTTGTCTAATATCAATAGTTGGGGCTTTTCGCCTTTAATAGATAAATATAATCGGATGTTTTCGATAATTGTTATGTTGTTTCTATCTGTTAAGGGGAGTGTCACTGCATGTTTTGAGAATCTGTCTATGAATGTTAAGAAATGATGTTTTGTGTTTGTATATGTGTCGATGTGAACAATTTGATTGATATCATTGGGTGTTTGTGTAAGTTGGAATTTTTGTTTAATTGGGTTTCGATCATATTTTGCTCTGTTGCAAACATCGCAATTATTTATGTATTTTTATATTAATTTTTTTCAAATCCCTGAAGTAGATTAATTTTTTCATATTAGCATAATTTTCGTTTATGCCTGCATGGCCTGTTTCATTTTTATGAAATTTGGCAATGTATCTTAGTGTTTCTTCTTCGTTTATCATGTCTTTAGCATGGTGAACACACTTGTAAAATTTTAATTGCGTACTAAATAATTCTATTAGTTTTAGCTGAACCAGATGGTATTGATGTTCAGTTAGGTCCGAATATATACCCACTTTTCCATTGCGTAAAAAAAGGCGAAAAATATCTGTCAAGAAATTGCTTTCTATGTCATACGGACTTATATATATTTTTCTTTTATTGTTAATTACATCAATTTCTCTTGTTTTTTCCTTAGTTAGTATTATTTGTGTATGAAACCTGTTTACTGCAGTTTCTAGAATCGGAAAGTGGTCATTTAATTCATCTCTCTGAGAGTGAATTGTTGCACATGTACTCATGTTATCGAGTTCGTTTTGCTCCTCTAAAGTATTTATTTCATAAGTGCTAGTATTGATTCTACTTAAAAAATCTGCTACATTATTTTCTTTTTTTTAATTTTTTTTTATTATTTTTTTTTACTTCATGTTTATATTGTATTCACCTAATTTTAGTATCCACCTTTGTAATCTTGGGTTTATGTCTTTTCCATTTTGTTTACTTTGAAGCCAGATTAACGGTTGATGGTCTGTTACCAGGTCAATTGTTCTTCCATAAATGCAGTAATTCTCTTTCTGTAGTGGAGTATTTTCGCTCATGCTCATTGAGCGTCCTACTAGCATAGCTTATGGGGTGCTCATCTTGTGTGAAGACGGCCCCTATAGCAAAATCGCTTGCGACTGTTGCAATTTGAAATTTTTTTGTAAAATCGACATATCTTAAGACAGGTGGGTTGATTAGGAGTTGTTTAAGTTTTTCGAAAGCATATACATATTGGGGATCATTTTTGTTAATTTTTGTACCTTTCTTTAGGTATTTTGTCATGCCATGAGCTACTTTGGCATAATCTTTAATAAATTTCCTATAATACCCTGTTATTCCTAGGAAAGATTTTATTTGTTTCTGTGTCTGAGGTAGTTTTAATTTTTGAATATTTTCAATTTTTGTCATGTTTGCCTTAATACCTCCTTCTGTTAATGTGTGGCCTAAGAATTCTGTTGTTTTGGCAAAAAATTTGCATTTATCGATTTGGATTTTTAAATTATGTTCTTTTAACTTATTGAAAATTTTTTGTATGTTTTCTTTGTGTTCTTGAATATTTGTGCTGAAAATTAATATATCGTCGAGATATACGATGCAGATTTTATTAATATATTTTCGGGGCACGGAATTCATAAGTCGTTGAAATGTCGCCGGGCCGTTTTTTAATCCGAACGGCATTCGTACGAATTCATAGTGGCCTAAAGGGGTTGAGAAGGCTGTTTTTCTTCTGTCTTCCTTTTTTATGAGGATTGGATGGAACCCCTTAGCAAGATCTAAGGTTGTGAATAATTGGGCTCTGCCAATCTTTTCTAAAATACTTTCGATGTTTGGCATAGGGAATTTGTCATTTTCAGTTATCTCATTCAGTTTTCTGTAGTCAATGACAATACGCCATTTTCTTTTGCCAGAATTGTCCATTTTTTTGGGACAATCCATAATGGAGAATTATAGGGAGAGTTACTTTCTTTTATTACTCCCTGCTCTAACATTTCGTTAATTTGTTTTTTGATTTCTGTTTCATGGATTTGGGAATATCTATACATTTTTGCATAGACCGGTTTGTTAAGTGTTGTGATTATTTTGTGTTGAATTTCATGTGTATGAGTAAGCCTATCCCCTTCTTTAAAAAATAAGTCTAAATTGTTTAGTACTAATTTTTTCAGTTCTCCTATTTCCTCCTCATTCATTTCATTATGAATGAGTTTTTTTGTAATTTCTTCTTTATCGTAGATTTTCTCGAATTCGTAAGGACATGAATCAATAAATTTTATTTTTGTATCATGAATTTCTATGTACTTATCAGACAGGTTTATTATTGCTCCCATTGGTTTAAGAATATTTTGCCCGATGATTGCTTCAAATGGTTTGTTAGGAAGTTTGGTGATTTTCCAGCTCATTAGATTTTTTTCATTGAATTCTATAGGTAGTTCAGTTATGATTTCTGTAAAAATTTTAGTTTGTCCATTAAGTGTTTTAAAGTGTAGGGGTTTTGTCAGGTGTTGTCGTTTAAATTTCTGTAATTTATTTTCGTCTAGTAATGACGTAGTTGAGCCTGTGTCTATTAAACATTTGATTTTTTCGTCAGATATAGTTAATTCAACTATCGGTAAACTCGTTGAGGCCTTACTGATTGAAAATTTTCCTTAATATTTCCGTCTTTTTCGTCATTGTCAGTTTGTATGTGGTCTACGTCCATTGGTTCAGGTATGTTTCTGTTATAATTTGATTGTCTTGTTCTATTCGAATATTGCCTGGATTGGGTTGAATGTTCTCGGCGGTTCTGGTAAAAATTATTTGGATATTTTTGATTGGGATTCACATGGTAATTTTGCTGATTGTGAGATTGTGGTTGTGTATTTTGGTGTGTATTTTCATTAGTGCCAGTTTCATTTGAGTTTTGATGGGGATTTTTCTTGAAGTGTTAGTTATAGGGTTTTTTGTAGCAATGTTTTAGCATGTTAGTTTGCTCTAATGTGTAGTATGCTTCTCTAAGGGTAGAGATTTTCCTACTATGAATGATACATGACAATGAAGGGTCTATACCGTTTAAGAATATATTTAAAATAGCATTTTCATTGGCTAGTGGGGAAAATTCTATTGGTTTTTTTACATCGAATTCATATTTAGTATTTAAATCGTCTAGTATATTTTTTAGCTTATGAAAATAGTCACTTTCATTAAAATAGATTCTGGTTGACATGGCTTTTTGATGTAGTCCGTAGTAGGTGTCCTTGATGCCAAAACTTTTGATGAGTTCTTGTCGCGAATCCTCGCAGCTTCCTTGATAAGTTCACTTGCTGGAATAGTTGGAGTTTCTGGTTGTGCCATTTTTACGATATTATTTCCTGTGGTTTCGATATATTCTTCTTCGTCTAAGCTGTTGTATGGTTTTAGATTCTTTTCTTTTTGTTTTTGTACTTTGGGCATTTGATTTTCAGTTAATTATTTTGCTTAATGTTGCGTTTTCTTCACTGTTTTACTCAAAACTTCACTTTAGTTTATAATTTAATGAGTTTTTTAAAGTTTCACTTTTTCAAGTTCTTTTACCGGAATTATTTAGTTTAGTTTCACTGTTAAGGATCTTCGTGTCCTTCACGGCTTTTATTTTAAATCTTTGGGTTTAAAAAATTTTATAATTCTTTGGAATTATTTAGTTTAGTTTCACTGTTAAGGATCTTCGTGTCCTTCACGGCTTTTATTTTAAATCTTTGGATTTAAAAAAATTTATAATTCTTTGGAATTATTTAGTTTTTTTTTTGTGTTTTTATAATCCTTCAGGATAAAAACTTCTAACAATTCAATGCTCACTTATTTAGTCCTTCGGGGCTCGATCCTACCGACTGCGCCAAATACGTATATGGATTACATACGGAGTAAAAAAAATGGGTTTCTTTTTAAGAGCTTTAGCTCTTGCTTTATTTAATATCACTTTATTACTGAATTTTAATTACAATTTTTATTTATTAGCTTAACTAAGATTGGAATTCAAAAGTGCTTAGTCTATCTTATTATTTATTAAAATTGTTTCTTGAAATAAAACTGCTGATTTATTTAATTTATTTTTTCGTTATTTTTTTATTGAAATTAAAAAGGGTCGGATTACATACTTTTGTTGGGAAACAGTTTCCTGGTTAAAGAATGATAAATTGGCATAAGTGTGTCGATTGCACAACTTCAGTTGGGTTATCGACCTTTTATTACTTTTGCCAATTTACATTTATTTTTGGTGGAGTTGGAGTTGCTTCTGACGTAACTCCTCCCCCGTTGGATTGAAAATTCTCCTGAGTTTTCAGAGCTATACTTATGGCAAATCTTTTTCTTGCGAAATAAATGTATGAAAGTATTATAATTATTATTATTGTTAAGATAGCGGTAAGAGTGAATAGGTTATAGGTTGTGCTTATTTTCTTGTGATATTGTAATTCATCGATTTTTTCTATATTTTTAACTTGTGTTAGGATAATTTCATCAAATGTTGGTTTAATTTTTGTGTTATTGATATTGAAATCTAAGTCATTCAAAACAAAATTTTGCCTAAACTGTTTATTAGTGTTTTTGTATGTTACATTATTAATGGATAGTATACAGTCATTGAAAAGAATTAAATAATTATTTTTTATGTGTATTTTTCTTTCATCACAAGTACTTTCTATTACTACGTTTATACGCACGTCTTATTTGCAAATAAA
Organism: Germaria angustata; assembly: GCA_963681545.1. Classification (NCBI taxonomy): domain Eukaryota; kingdom Metazoa; phylum Arthropoda; class Insecta; order Diptera; family Tachinidae; genus Germaria; species Germaria angustata. Next base: position 61,637,740 of record OY812999.1, on the reverse strand, counting down.
AAAGAAGAATGTTGCCGTATAACTTTTTTATTGTAACTTATTAACTCACTTAAACAAGTCGTGAATAACGACACTATTTGCAAATAAAAAGGAAGACGTTGCCACTTCATGAACGTTTTTTGTGTTTTACTTACCAAACAATCATATTTTCGTCACATGGCATCACTAATAATAACATAAGTTCTGTATGCAATTTCCCGTATAAACAGTGAATTAGTTATTTGCAAATAGTTATATTTGTAAATAAGACGTGCGTATAAACGTGGTATATGTAACTATTGTTTTGATTTTTCAGTAGCAATAAACCGTTTTCGATGTGTATTGTTTCTTCTTTATTATTTTTTCTTTTGTTACAATTTTTGTTAAATATGCATAGTTTCGTTTGTTTTAGATTGCTTTTATATAAATCATTTTTAAAATCGTAAAACGTATTATTTAGTTCAACTACTTGTTGTTGATCAAAAATTAGTTCTTCGGAATTGTTATTACTTACAGGTATGAATATTGATTGTTTCGCAAGTATTGATTTATTTGGGATTTTTATAGCGAAAATTATTTCATCTTTTTTGTACTCAGCTGTTCCTAGTTTTATATTTTTTAACTTATTTATATCGATATTATATTTAATTATTTCTTCGTTTGTTAAAATATTGTTTGACATTATGCTTAACCTAGATGATACAATATTATTTTGTATATGTTCTACATTATCTTCCAAAATTTTAATTTTCATTAAAGTGTCGAGATATATAATTTGTTTAGATTCAATTTCATTAAATTTATTTGTTATTTCTTTTCTATCGTTCTCCATTGCTATTTTTATTTTATTGAAGGTTTCATCGAAGTGATTGTTAATTTGAATGTTTTCGTTTAAGTTTGTAATGGCCATGTGGTTATTCTCATCTATGGTTTTGAGATGGTTTTCTATGTCTTGTCTGTCGTTATCGTCCATTGTACCAGAAAGCCACGTTTGGTTCTATGTGGTGCAATTGTATGAAGTTTCATTTTGATGCGTTTAATTTCGTTCCTCAGCAACGGTTTGTCATTAATCATTTTAGTATCAGAAAGAAAGTTTTCCATGGACGTTAGAATCATTTCGATTTCTTTTGGGTTAATGATATGCAGAATGATATCATATTCAGTTATAATTTCAACATCATCTAATTTTATTTGAATAAAACCGTTATTACTATCTATTTTTTGCATGGTCATGGTTCCGTTAGTCTGGTGCAAGATAAACATCACAGTAATTATCGGTATCCAAAGTATCTGCAAATTTCTTTGATCGTTTAATATTTGATGGGTGAATATTTTCTAATCTAAGTTTTTTATATTTAGGTTCATTTTTATGTCTTAAAGCTTTATAGTTTTTGACGTAACCTTCACTTTGTGTATTGTACTCATATATACTACGTTTATACGCACGTCTTATTTGCAAATAAAAAAGAAGAATGTTGCCGTATAACTTTTTTATTGTAACTTATTAACTCACTTAACAAGTCGTGAATAACGGCACTATTTGCAAATAAAAAGTAAGACGTTGCCACTTCTTGAACGTTTTTTGTGTTTTACTTACCAAACAATCATATTTTCGTCACATGGCATCACTAACAATAACACAAGTTCTGTATGCAATTTCCCGTATAAACAGTGAATTAGTTATTTGCAAGTAGTTCTATTCGCAAATAAGACGTGCGTATAAACGTAGTAATAGTTCCCTTCGCTCATTCAACTCCGTAAGTCTGTTTTGTTTGTCTTTTGTAAGTTTTTCGTACAGTTTCTGTTTGTCTATTCGTCCTTCTATAATGTCAATTGGTTTAGCATTAGTTGCTGAGTGTATGGATTTATTATACCATTCTGTGCTTTTTAGTATTTTATCGGTTATTGGGATTTGAGAGTTTTGTGCTTCTAAAATGCGTATTTTTTCTCCAATTGAACTGTGAAATCTCTCAATGTCGGAGTTTCCAGTATGACTATTGGGTTTAGTAAAATGGACATTAATTTCTTCCTGTCTAAGAAAATCTTTTATATTAACGGTATTGAATTCGTTGTCTAATATCAATAGTTGGGGCTTTTCGCCTTTAATAGATAAATATAATCGGATGTTTTCGATAATTGTTATGTTGTTTCTATCTGTTAAGGGGAGTGTCACTGCATGTTTTGAGAATCTGTCTATGAATGTTAAGAAATGATGTTTTGTGTTTGTATATGTGTCGATGTGAACAATTTGATTGATATCATTGGGTGTTTGTGTAAGTTGGAATTTTTGTTTAATTGGGTTTCGATCATATTTTGCTCTGTTGCAAACATCGCAATTATTTATGTATTTTTATATTAATTTTTTTCAAATCCCTGAAGTAGATTAATTTTTTCATATTAGCATAATTTTCGTTTATGCCTGCATGGCCTGTTTCATTTTTATGAAATTTGGCAATGTATCTTAGTGTTTCTTCTTCGTTTATCATGTCTTTAGCATGGTGAACACACTTGTAAAATTTTAATTGCGTACTAAATAATTCTATTAGTTTTAGCTGAACCAGATGGTATTGATGTTCAGTTAGGTCCGAATATATACCTACTTTTCCATTGCGTAAAAAACGGCGAAAAATATCTGTCAAGAAATTGCTTTCTATGTCATACGGACTTATATATATTTTTCTTTTATTGTTAATTACATCAATTTCTCTTGTTTTTTCCTTAGTTAGTATTATTTGTGTATGAAACCTGTTTACTGCAGTTTCTAGAATCGGAAAGTGGTCATTTAATTCATCTCTCTGAGAGTGAATTGTTGCACATGTACTCATGTTATCGAGTTCGTTTTGCTCCTCTAAAGTATTTATTTCATAAGTGCTAGTATTGATTCTACTTAAAAAATCTGCTACATTATTTTCTTTTTTTTAATTTTTTTTTATTATTTTTTTTTTTACTTCATGTTTATATTGTATTCACCTAATTTTAGTATCCACCTTTGTAATCTGGGGTTTATGTCTTTTCCATTTTGTTTACTTTGAAGCCAGATTAACGGTTGATGGTCTGTTACCAGGTCAATTGTTCTTCCATAAATGCAGTAATTCTCTTTCTGTAGTGGAGTATTTTCGCTCATGCTCATTGAGCGTCCTACTAGCATAGCTTATGGGGTGCTCATCTTGTGTGAAGACGGCCCCTATAGCAAAATCGCTTGCGTCTGTTGCAATTTGAATTTTTTTTGTAAAATCGACATATCTTAAGACAGGTGGGTTGATTAGGAGTTGTTTAAGTTTTTCGAAAGCATATACATATTGGGGATCATTTTTGTTAATTTTTGTACCTTTCTTTAGGTATTTTGTCATGCCATGAGCTACTTTGGCATAATCTTTAATAAATTTCCTATAATACCCTGTTATTCCTAGGAAAGATTTTATTTGTTTCTGTGTCTGAGGTAGTTTTAATTTTTGAATATTTTCAATTTTTGTCATGTTTGCCTTAATACCTCCTTCTGTTAATGTGTGGCCTAAGAATTCTGTTGTTTTGGCAAAAAATTTGCATTTATCGATTTGGATTTTTAAATTATGTTCTTTTAACTTATTGAAAATTTTTTGTATGTTTTCTTTGTGTTCTTGAATATTTGTGCTGAAAATTAATATATCGTCGAGATATACGATGCAGATTTTATTAATATATTTTCGGGGCACGGAATTCATAAGTCGTTGAAATGTCGCCGGGCCGTTTTTTAATCCGAACGGCATTCGTACGAATTCATAGTGGCCTAAAGGGGTTGAGAAGGCTGTTTTCCTTCTGTCTTCCTTTTTTATGAGGATTGGATGGAACCCCTTAGCAAGATCTAAGGTTGTGAATAATTGGGCTCTGCCAATCTTTTCTAAAATACTTTCGATGTTTGGCATAGGGAATTTGTCATTTTCAGTTATCTCATTCAGTTTTCTGTAGTCAATGACAATACGCCATTTTCTTTTGCCAGAATTGTCCATTTTTTTGGGACAATCCATAATGGAGAATTATAGGGAGAGTTACTTTCTTTTATTACTCCCTGCTCTAACATTTCGTTAATTTGTTTTTTGATTTCTGTTTCATGGATTTGGGAATATCTATACATTTTTGCATAGACCGGTTTGTTAAGTGTTGTGATTATTTTGTGTTGAATTTCATGTGTATGAGTAAGCCTATCCCCTTCTTTAAAAAATAAGTCTAAATTGTTTAGTACTAATTTTTTCAGTTCTCCTATTTCCTCCTCATTCATTTCATTATGAATGAGTTTTTTTGTAATTTCTTCTTTATCGTAGATTTTCTCGAATTCGTAAGGACATGAATCAATAAATTTTATTTTTGTATCATGAATTTCTATGTACTTATCAGACAGGTTTATTATTGCTCCCATTGGTTTAAGAATATTTTGCCCGATGATTGCTTCAAATGGTTTGTTAGGAAGTTTGGTGATTTTCCAGCTCATTAGATTTTTTTCATTGAATTCTATAGGTAGTTCAGTTATGATTTCTGTAAAAATTTTAGTTTGTCCATTAAGTGTTTTAAAGTGTAGGGGTTTTGTCAGGTGTTGTCGTTTAAATTTCTGTAATTTATTTTCGTCTAGTAATGACGTAGTTGAGCCTGTGTCTATTAAACATTTGATTTTTTCGTCAGATATAGTTAATTCAACTATCGGTAAACTCGTTGAGGCCTTACTGATTGAAAATTTTCCTCAATATTTCCGTCTTTTTCGTCATTGTCAGTTTGTATGTGGTCTACGTCCATTGGTTCAGGTATGTTTCTGTTATAATTTGATTGTCTTGTTCTATTCGAATATTGCCTGGATTGGGTTGAATGTTCTCGGCGGTTCTGGTAAAAATTATTTGGATATTTTTGATTGGGATTCACATGGTAATTTTGCTGATTGTGAGATTGTGGTTGTGTATTTTGGTGTGTATTTTCATTAGTGCCAGTTTCATTTGAGTTTTGATGGGGATTTTTCTTGAAGTGTTAGTTATAGGGTTTTTTGTAGCAATGTTTTAGCATGTTAGTTTGCTCTAATGTGTAGTATGCTTCTCTAAGGGTAGAGATTTTCCTACTATGAATGATACATGACAATGAAGGGTCTATACCGTTTAAGAATATATTTAAAGTAGCATTTTCATTGGCTAGTGGGGAAAATTCTATTGATTTTTTTACATCGAATTCATATTTAGTATTTAAATCGTCTAGTATATTTTTTAGCTTATGAAAATAGTCACTTTCATTAAAATAGATTCTGGTTGACATGGCTTTTTGATGTAGTCCGTAGTAGGTGTCCTTGATGCCAAAACTTTTGATGAGTTCTTGTCGCGAATCCTCGCAGCTTCCTTGATAAGTTCACTTGCTGGAATAGTTGGAGTTTCTGTACTTTGGGCATTTGATTTTCAGTTAATTATTTTGCTTAATGTTGCGTTTTCTTCACTGTTTTACTCAAAACTTCACTTTAGTTTATAATTTAATAAGTTTTTTAAAGTTTCACTTTTTCAAGTTCTTTTACCGGAATTATTTAGTTTAGTTTCACTGTTAAGGATCTTCGTGTCCTTCACGGCTTTTATTTTAAATCTTTGGATTTAAAAAATTTTATAATTCTTTGGAATTATTTAGTTTTTTTTGTGTTTTTATAATCCTTCAGGATAAAAACTTCTAACAATTCAATGCTCACTTATTTAGTCCTTCGGGGCTCGATCCTACCGACTGCGCCAAATACGTATATGGATTACATACGGAGTAAAAAAAATGGGTTTCTTTTTAAGAGCTTTAGCTCTTGCTTTATTTAATATCACTTTATTACTGAATTTTAATTACAATTTTTATTTATTAGCTTAACTAAGATTGGAATTCAAAAGTGCTTAGTCTATCTTATTATTTATTAAAATTGTTTCTTGAAATAAAACTGCTGATTTATTTAATTTATTTTTTCGTTATTTTTTTATTGAAATTAAAAAGGGTCGGATTACATACTTTTGTTGGGAAACAGTTTCCTGGTTAAAGAATGATAAATTGGCATAAGTGTGTCGATTGCACAACTTCAGTTGGGTTATCGACCTTTTATTACTTTTGCCAATTTACATTTATTTTTGGTGGAGTCGGAGTTGCTTCTGACGCAACTCGCATAAACATAAATTCACAAATATTAAGAGACATGATTCCAATCTATATTGATGAAAAAGAAAAGAAAACCTTGGCAATAACACGAAGTATGAAAAATAAAGGTAGTAATGAAAAGAAAGATATATATGATGATAAAAAGAACGTTCATAAAAAAGAAAATATTATAAAAGACTGCATATCTCAAAAGGAGACTGATCACCTCCAAATGTGGGAATGTACGTCAATAAATAATATTAAGGGTACCCAAAGGATTGAATTTATATATGATAATAAGCTGCAGTAAGAATTGAAAGAGAAAAATGATAAAATAACGCGCATAATATGCAATAAAAGCGAAAATCCTATGTTTTCAGGAACATTTTTGGAGAAACTTTTATTGAGATTAAAGAAATTGAAATTTAAAAAGTACGTACTATATGATAATGATGAAATATTTAAATATATAACGGCCGAAGAGTTGAAAGAAAAATATAACAATATAAAGAAAAACGATATAGAAATAATTATATACAGAATGCCAAGAGAAATAAAAGACAATATAACACAATATAGATTGATAGAAGAATTTCATGACTCACCGCATGTAGGACATTTTGGAATTAGGAAAACACTTTCCAAATTAAAACAAAGATACATATGGAAAAATATGAACAAAATGGTTAAGAAATATATAACAACATGTGATTCATGCCAAAGGCATAAACAAGTTAGAAATACAAAAGAACCCTTTAATATAACAGATACACCATCACACGGTTTTGATACTATTGTTATGGACATAGTTGGACCATTAAGACCATCTGGACAATTTAGATACATACTTACTATGCAGTGTGAACTGACAAAATATGTTGTTGCTTGTCCGATTGAATCAAAATATGCTAAGACAGTCGCAAAATCTTTAATAGAACATATAGTCTTAAAATACGGTTTATTTAACATTCTCAAAACAGATAAAGGAACCGAATTTACCAATGAATTAATGAGAGAGTTTTGTGTATTATTAAAAATAAAACAAAATTTCTCTATACCTTACCATCATGAAACTTTGGGCACGATAGAACGAAATCATCGCGTTCTAAATGAATATTTTCCAAATTTTGTGAATGACAATAATTGGCATGAGTGGATACCATATTATACTTTTGCTTTCAATACAACACCAAATGTCGATACAGACTATTCACCATTCGAACTAATTTTTTGTAGACTTCCTAGACTGCCAAACGACATTTTAGATGATGCCAGAAAGATATATAATGTTAACAACT
>OY812999.1:61472858-61625358 GCA_963681545.1 Germaria angustata | reverse complement strand
TGAATTAAGAGAGAAGATGGGTAGCCAATATGATGTGCATATGCCAAAAATGCGGAGACCAAAATTGTTAATAACAGGTTTGAATGAGGAGTTACAGAAAAGTAATATTGTAGAAGCAATTAAAAAACAAAATAATGTTGATTGTAAATTTTTGGAATGTATTAAGGTATATAAATCCTTTAAGAACCCTAGGGTATATAATGCGCTGATAGAAACAGATGGAGAAGGATTCGAAATGATTATGAAGAAAAACAAAATAAACATTGAATGGGACAGGTGTCCTGTATATGAAAGTTGTAATGTAATGAGATGTTACAAGTGTTGGGGATTTAACCATACGGCGAAGTATTGTAAACATGAAGTTCAAATTTGTGCTAAATGTAGCGAAAACGGTCATAACTATAAAGATTGTAAAAATAATAATAAAAAATGCATTAACTGTATAAAAGCAAAAGAAAAATTAAATTTAACGGATATAGATATTAACCACGATTGTAGAGATACAGACTGTCAAATTTTGAAACGTAAAAAAAAGCAAGAGGAGCAAAGGATTACATACTAGCAATCAAATTGTATAAAGGGGTTGTATCTAAATATAGGTGGGTTGAACTCAAATTTTACTGAACTAGAAACTTTGTGTTTGAATGATAGATTTGATTTTGTATGTGTAACTGAGACACATCTAACTGAAAACATTGAAGATGCAGAAGTAATGATAAAAAACTATAAAATAGTAAGATGCAATAGTAAGTCTAGACATACTGGTGGTGTGTGTTTTTACATCAATGAAAATTGGAATATACGAATAATTGACAGCAAGTCGTTAGAAAAAGTTCTTTGGTGGTTAAAAGTTGAAATTAAAAATAAAAAGATGAAATACATATTAACAGGAGTTTATAGGTCACCTGAGAGAAGAAACTCACCTGAAAATATATTTATAGATTTTTTCAAAGAAGAAATGGAAATAAATAATGCCAACGAGAATCATATAATAATGGGAGATTTTAATATCAACTGGTTGGAGAACAGCAATCATAAAAATATCATACATGAAATAATTAGCGATAATTTTTTCAGACAAATTATAACACAACCCACAAGAATAACAAATACTACATCAACACTTATAGACTACGTTGTAACAAATATTGAAGACTTAAGAGCAAAAACAAACTTTGACCTAAAGATAAGTGATCATGAGTCAATAGAACTATCACTACCAGTAAGAGAGAAGTTGGAAATATCTAGAAGGAAAAGAATAAAAATACTAAATTTCAATAACCAGAGATTCCGAAACAACCTAAAGTATACGGAAATCGGTAAAATCAACACTAATTATGACACGGAGCAATTGTTTGAAATATTGATTAAAGGCATAAATGATGCCCTTAGCCCAATGATAATCACAAAATTTATAAAAAATAACACTCAAAATAAGTGGTTTAATAATCAACTAAAGGTTATGAAGAAGTCACTTGTATTAAAAAAAGATTTTACGACAATATATGAAATACAAATAAACGGAAAAATTATAACTAATGAAAGACAAATAGCAGAGGATCTAAATCATTTTTTTTGTAAAAAGCGTGAAAGAAATTGCAGATAGCATACCATTCGTAAAGTATGAAAACATTATTCAAGAAAACCCAACACTTAAATTCAATTTCGACATAATTACAATAGATATGTTAAAAGATACGTTAAAACTATTTAACAAGAAAAAAGACCAACATTTCGTCTCTGTTAAAATGTTTGTGGAAAATTTTGACATTCTTGGTAAACAATTGCATAAACTCATAGAAAAATCTCTACTAAATGCAACTTTTCCCAATTGCCTAAAAGAATCATATGTGGTACCAATACAAAAGATTAAGAATACCAAAGATCCACAGGAAATAAGACCAGTGAATACTTTAATGACAATTAGCAAAATATTAGAGAAAATAGTACATTACCAATTGAGCAAATATTTTGAAGAAAATAATCTATTAAATGAAACACAATCAGGCTTTCGAAATAAACATAGCTGTGAATCACTGTTAACCCTAGAGAGATAACCCTATTGGAAGTTACGGAGAAGATAACCATACGTCTATGGGACGTATCATATTTTTTCTTTATGGTGACAATATTGTTGGAAATATTTTTAACCTTTTTGTACTTACATGGATTCTTTATACATTTCCTGACTATTTAAATGCATTTTTGGCGAAATTTTTTTTTATTATGTAACAAAAAATCACATTTTCAATATTCTTATAAAATAAACAAAAAAAATCCAAGTATTTTGTAAAAGGAACTGCCGTTTTCTTAAAAACTAAAATGAACACATTTCTTTTGCTTTTTAAGCTTATTTAGATATAACATTTATGATAAATAAAAAAATATTAAATATGGTCACATCAGGTACAAGTTTTGCATACTTCATTTTTATGTTCCCCGCATATAGGCTTAGTACATTTTACACACACCATTTTAGACATACGCCTTATTTTTGAGGGGCAATACGAACAGTATCTTTTTCCCTTTGGTTCAGGCTCTTCTCTGTTTCCATTATTGTCTCTTTCAACCTGTTGAGGCAATGCATTTTTTATATTTCGCTTTAAAGCCTTACTCAAACTAGGAGCCTCCAAGCGCTTTTCCATCCATGGAGATGTCAACGAACTGGATAAAGTTTTCATATAATTTCTTCGACTAGACGGTTTTTGGTTTCGAGATTGTAGGTTGTGGCAATAAATAACGTATGAATTTACAAAAGCTATGTTGAGCAGTCCGTAAAATATTGCCATAGGCCAACGGTTAGTTTTCCTTGAGCACGACATTATTGAACACATTTGATCGAGCGTGTCCACTCCTCCTTTTGTTTGGTTATAATACAAAATCATGTCTGGCTTTCCACTACTTTCATCGATAGTGCCTTTTTCATTGCAGAATGAGAGCATGAACAACATTTTAGAAGGCTTTGGTTTATAGGACAAAAGCGCTAAAGGTCCATCATAAATAAATCTAGCTGTTCCAACCTCTCGCGATCGTGAATTTTTCATTAATTCCGGAATTTCACGTTTATTGGACCTTATAGTTCCCACCAAAGTCAATTTGTACGGCTCTTTTAACAAGTCCTTTGCCAGTGGAACTGACGTGAACCAGTGTAAAAGTCACACAAAAGCTAACCATACGTCTCAGAGACGTATGCGACCGCCAAAGCTCAAAGAGTATCAAACTTACCACGGCAAAATAACCACCACCGGCAAGCTACTTTAGACGAGTGAGAAAAACAAAAACAGCAACGTGTTGCAAAAACATTCGAGAGAGGGATAGCGAAAAAATAAAAAGGCATACGTCTCTCAGACGTAGGTTATCTCTCTAGGGTTAAATTTAGTAATTACACAGTGGAAAACTGAGGTAACAAACAAAAATTGTGTTGTAGCAGTGTTTCTGGATTTAAAACGAGCTTTTGAAACAATTAATAGAAGAATATTATTGCTTAAACTAGAAAAGTATGGCGTAAGAGATAAGGAGCTAAAATGGTTTGAAAATTATTTGAGAAATAGAAAACAAAGAACTAAATGTGGAGAGAATATATCGCAAGCTGTATATAATGATATTGGAGTACCGCAGGGAGCTGTTTTAGGAACTTTGTTATTTATAATATATATAAATGATATGGGAAATGTGCTGAAAAATGCGAAAATTTGCATGTTTGCGGATGATGCGCTTATTTATATAAGTGGAGGGTCAGCCGATGAGTGTGTGAGAAAACTTAATAATGATCTGGATGATGTCGATAAATATTTAAAAATGAATAAACTTAAACTGAACAAGAACAAGACAAAAGCCATGATTATAAATGGAACAAGCACAGAGGGAATAATAATCGATGGGGAACAAATCGAAGAAATATTGGAAATGAAATATCTTGGTATTATGATCGATAAAAAATTGAAGTTTGATCTGCACTACGACTATGTTTGCAAGAAGATATCAAAAAAGATCTCATTCCTGAGAAGAATACGCGATAAAGTATCCTCAATAAGAGCTGTGAATATTTTCAACACAACAATAAAACCGCATTTTGAATATTGTTCAACTGTTTTATTTCTTGGAAACCTACAAATGAAAAAGAGACTTCAAAAGCTGCAAAACTGGGGTATGAGGTGTATTCTTAAGTGCAATAGGCTAACAAGCAGAAGGGACATGTTAGAAGCGTTGAAATGGCTATCAGTAAATCAAAGACTGATTATGAATGTTTTAATGATTATATTTAAAATGAAAAATGGTATGATGCCGAGATATCTGGAAAAACAACTAACATATGTGGCAGAAGTTCAACCCTACTATTTAAGAAATATGGGGGATTTTAGACTAAAATTTTGCAGCAGTAATTATTCGCAAAACGTATTATTTTATAATGGTCTTAAACTTTATAATGAAATGCCTCCAGAGTTAAAAAATGAAAACAATTATTATCTTTTTAAAAGGAAATTAACATTGTATGTAAAAAATTTTGATTAAAGAATGAAAATCCAAAGAATTAACATTTTAAATTGTAAATAATAGCAAATAATAGCTAAATAAATAAATAAATAAAAAAAAATACAAAGTCTCCTCCAGAGATCATACCGTTGAAGTAAAAATCACGTAGCACAGTTTTTGATCAGAAAGGGAAATATTTACATTCATCTTCCGCTAGTTGCCGCATTGCGCGAACTGCAATAAAAGAAGCAGATTTTGTGCCATATGTAACTGTATCTAATTTGAAAATTTTTATTGGGTCACTTGATTGATCACGCCATAATATGCATTGAAGAAAACTATTAGGATAGAAAACCTCTACACAACGATATATTTTACATATATCTCCTGTTAAAGCAATGTGAAAGGATCGAAAACGCAGCAAAATATCTTGGGCTGTATATAAGTATATCATTGAGCGAAATTCCCGATAACGTTTTAGCTCATCCATCGAAAACTACACGCAATTTTGTGGTTGAGCTATTTGCCTTAACTATCTTAGCTACACAGTGATGGGGAAGAAAATTTTTTAATATGTTTTCTGGACTACTTTCTAATCATATGGTGAAGCTCAATATATTCTTTGACAAATGCGCTATATTGGGCCTTTATTTTTGCAGATTGGCCGAAACGTTTTTTTCAAATTTTTAAAACAACGATGCACATATTGGTACACCTCATCAAGTGCTTGTGGACTTGTTTTAAATGACATGCGAACTATAAATTCGCCAGAACTCAAACGCTTATAGGTTTTTTGAAAATAGTTTTCACATTCAATTTCTTCCTTTGTTGTTTTTGAAGTAAGGACAATTTGATTCTCAATTTCCGAAAAACGACAGATGAGATCGTCTAGATTATTTTCATAAATATATAATTCCGTTGTGTGTACATTCATAAGGCAATTATTGCGTTTTGGCAGTTGTATTGCACCAGCAGCAACAATCCAACCAAATTCAGTTTTTTGTAGAAGTGGCAGCCCAATACGAATTTTTTCATTACACAATGATTCAAAGAATAAATCTCTACCTATTAATAAATCCACTTGTTGTGATTTTAAGAACAAGGGGTCTGCTAGTTGAATGTTGTTGGGTATGTTCCACTTGGAAATGTCTATTGAAAATGGAGGCTGGTGATCTACGATTGCTAATACTACAACAGATGCTATCCAGGCATATATTAACAACTTTACTAGAAGCAAAATTCGACTGGCCGATACCAGAAACGTTTGTCACTGAGCACTTGGGCTTTAATTGCAATATGTTAATGAAATTTGTTGTCACAAAATGAGCTTGTGAGGCTAAGCCGAGAATAGCTCTGCATGGAAAAAGAGAACCATTATTGCTTTTTGCAAAAACTATTGCAGTAGCTAATATTGGTGTTCTAATTTTAGCATACTTTTTAGGTGGGCAGCTTGAAACTACTAAGGACGAATGTGGCAATGAATATTTTACATCAGATGAAGCGTTCGCATTTTTGTTAGGAACGTCACTCATAATTGTATAGGGTACATTGTTCGCTTTTGAGCTGGAAATAGCTTCCATATGAAGCAAGATGTTGTGTTTAAATGAACAGTACCGACAGAAACTTGAAACACATGTCTTAACGGCATGTCCACGTCTCAGGCAATTTATGCATAAATTTAAACGCTTAACATGTTTGAATCTCGCTGATACCATTTGCGATAAAAATTGAGGGCAACTATAAATTGAATGTGACTGAGATTTGCAAATATGACATACCTTTAGTGAGTTATTCGAAACTACTAGGGATTTTTTACTTTTGTTAGTATATTGACGTTGCTTTATTTGATGACAACAGCATATTCCATTATTTGACATCTATTCTGTAAGAACTTTGCCATTAGCACTAGACCTGTGTCGGTCACGAACGAACGGATCAAATTGAACGAATCTCTCAACTGAACGAAATGATCCGCTCTTTTTCTTATCACTTTGTCGTTCGTTCGTTCGTTTTCAGAAGTCTTGTCGTTGATGTTCTTTGCTTCTGTCATGTTTAGAGCTGTATTTTTACGTCTTTTCAGGGTTGTTTGAGTACATTTTTTTCAGGCTTAAATGATATGTAAATATGTATGTAAATATTTCCTAGTATTTGATAAATAAAAATTTTTTGTTTAGTAAAAAAAATTTTGTTTTTTTTAATATCTTTTTTGTGCCCTAAATTCGTAGGCTAATATTTCTATTCCGATCAGCTTCATGGTAACAAAAGATCAATGGAAATTAAACCCTCAATGAATGACGAACTCATTGCCCAGCCCGAGCGCTTAAAAATAAATATAAAAACATTGACACATTCTTGAATTAATTTTTTATATAAAATGAAAATAAGAATTAGATGTCATTTAATTAAAAGACACAGTCTGAAATTGTTTACATTTTATTTTTTATTTGCTAAGTATATGTACTTTTCGTTCAATTCAATCGTTCGTTCCTTGGTTCTAACTGAAACATTTAAGAAATGACCGATTGAACGAAGATGAACGAACGGATCTTTTTAAATCATTGAACGAAAAGGAGCGGTCACTAAAACGAACGATTTGGCACAGCTCTAATTAGCACCCAAGTTGGTATTTCATTACTATGTGTGGTTTCTTCCCACTTAGTTTGTGTTATAACATCGAGCTTAAGACCGACAATATGAATAAGTAAACAACCGGCGATCTGTTCATTAGTACAGTATAATTCGCTTATAATCCACTGTCAAATTTTGCATACAAATTTTGGACTATAGCGCCATTTGGACTATAAGCACAATTTTTCTATAAGCCAGTATTTTCTATAAGCCAGTATTTTATAGGTGAATTCGTATACAATTTTTCTTTTTGACTATAAAAAAAATATAACAAAATGCTAATATTTACATAATTACAAAAAAAAAAAAAACGTTTCTTCATTTGATAATAGAATTTTATTTACTGAAATCTGTCTGCAAGCATTTATGTAACTACATATGTACATATCTACATACTTATTGCATGTATACATTTACACATATGTATGTACATACTTATTGTGTGTATGTAAGTTTTCTTATATTATTTAAAGAAATTTGTTATTTTTGATTGATTTAATTTTAATGAATTTTTAAGAACTTTGTCCTCTATCTTTTCAAATATGTATGTTGTCAAAATTTACATCTTTACCCATTTTGGAAACAACATGTATGTACACACATATGTACAATTTTACTAAAAAAAAGTCAGTTTTTTTAATTAAACAACATTAAAAGGGTAATCACTTGATTTTTGTATTAAAGTGTCAGAATAATACTGGGTTGCATTCTTATGTTCTAAAATTTGTCAATTGGAGTATATGCGAAAAATTTCGCACTAATTTATTTTTTTTTTGCCTCACATATACATAGATGGCGTATAACGGAAAATGGACTATATAGGTAATGGATTGAATAACGAATATTTTGTATGAATTTCACTAATATATGACAGAAAATGAGCCTTTTTTGGAATATATTCATAATTCCACTATAAGCGGTGTGGCTTAAAAACGAAATATACTGTACCTATTGTAAGTAAAGCTCTTAAGTATGAGTTAACGCTGCCACTCAGATGCCGCAACTTTTCAACAGACCCAGCTTCAACCTTGTTCATTGCCACAATGTCTCTTATATGTGCCTGAAAATTTCAAAGTTTATTACCAAATCTAGATTTTAATATTTCAATAGTTTTGTCGCTTTGTAGCTTTGCTTGTGGAACTTATTTCCAATGATCGTATGCCACCCAATGCGGGTCCAGCCAAACATGTTTAGAGGTGTTGAAAATTTTCTATTTTTGAGAAATCCTCATCGTTAGCAATCACTGTTTCAACTATTGAATACAAATCTGGCAAATCTGTGTGGACTCCATTAAGTGCTGGAATTTGTATAATTGGAAGACGTATTTTTTGCACAGGCAATAAAATCGATGGCTGTGATTCATTTATTGTAGATTGTCTCACCAAAGTTGGATTTTGGTTGGCTTTAGATCGAAGTGCCATAATTTTACGTATAATAATTGTTTTTGTAAATGTATATATATATATATATATATATATATATATATATATATATATATATATATATATATATTTATATATATACATACATATATATATATATATATATATATATATATATATATATATTTATATATCTATATATATATATATATATATATATATATATATATATATATATATATATATATATATATATGTATAAATATATATATATATATATATATATATATATATATATATATATATATATATATACATATATATATATATATATATATATATATATATATATATATATATATATATATATATATATATATTTATATATATATATATATATATATATATATATATATATATATATATATATATATTTATATATATATAATATATATATATATATATATAAATATATATATATATATATATATATATATATATATATATATATATATATACATATATATATATATATATATATATATATATATATATATATATATATATATATATATTTATATATATATATATATATATATATATATATATATATATATATATATATATATTTATATATATATATATATATATATATATATATATATATATATATATATATATATATATATATATATATTTATATATATATATATATATATATATATATATATATATATATATATATATATATATAGCAGTCAGTCTGAGACAGTATTCAGTGAGTAAACAATCAGAGTTGAGTCAGTGGTCAGTGATCAGTCAGTGCTGAATAAACAGTCAGTGTTGAGACAGTCACTAATTAGTGTGATTGGATTTAGCTGTTAGCTGTAAAGTGTTTTTAAGTGGATACTACGTTTTTGAACATAGTACAGTGGTATTAAATTAAGTAAAGTAGTAGCTGTTAAGTACTGAAAATCTAAATATTGAGCGTTTAATTTCATTGCAATAAAAGAATCTACGGAAAACGTTTTTAAAGAGGTAAAAACGTAACAATTGGTGTCAGAAGTGGGATTGCAAAATGAAGTTCGACGAGCTAAAGGTGGTACAGCTAAAACGAGAGTTGGCCAAACTGGACCTGCCCACAGCTGGTAACAAAGCAGAGCTGCAGAAGAGGCTACTGGAGGAGTTTATTCGGCTTGGCCTGGACATCAATACCCATGAGTTCGAAGAAAAGGAGGAACTGGAATTGGGTACACGTTCAGCTATAAGCAGCATGGACTTAAACTCTATGTTTGCCGCAATGAGGCAGAAAATGGAAGAAAGCTCTAGGAAAATGGAAGAAAGTTCTAAGGCCAATAATGAAATATTGCAGAAAATGGAAGAAAGCTCTAAGAAAATGGAAGAAAGTTCTAAGGCCAATAATGAGATGATGTTGCAGAAAATAGAAGAAAACTCTAAGAAAATGGAAGAAAGTTCTACGGCCAATAATGAAGTGATGTTGCAGAAAATCGAAGAAAACTCTAAGAAAATGGATGAAAGCTCTGGTGCTACAAAAGCGATGCTGGAAGCAACAAATAAAAAGGTGGAGGATATCTATGAGTCCGTGAATATGAGGGTTAACATCATTGAAAATAAACTGACTGACATGGAGAGAGAAGTTCACAGCGTCAATAGAAAATTCGATGTGCTAGAAAAGGATGTTCATGAGAAGTTTGATATGCTGGAGAATAGTGTCGATCAAAAGCTACACAGCCTGGAAGCTAGGGTACGTAATCTTCAACTGCAGGAGGGGCCGATGCGAGTTATTCCGGAAGCTGCGAGTAGAGCAAGAGCGCCCACCTTTGATGGCAGCACGCCTTTCAACATTTTTCAGCTTCAGTTTGAAACTGTAGCCAACAGAAATGCGTGGCTCACGGAGGAGAAATGCACTGAGCTAATCCTGGCATTAAAAGGCGCTGCTGCACAAGTCCTGGAAACTGTGCCCGCTACATCAAGAAACAACTTAGAGGACATTATGGCGGCTCTGCAACGTAAGTATGGTGGAGAGCATAAGAAGGAGATCCACAGATTGGAGCTAAGAGGCAGAGCACAGCGACCCAATGAGACTCTACAGAACCACGCAATGGAAATTGAGCGATTGGTGCAGCTTAGCTATCCTGGAGAGTCAGTGTCAGAGCTCTGTGCGCAACACAAAAGGCATCATTCGCCGAAACCGTCTCATTTGCGTTGGCGCAAGGGACAGCCAGGGTAATTTCTAGGCCACAGGTACACAAAATACGGGATTTAGAGGTGGTTAATGAGCCAGGAGATGGACTGGTTAGTGCGTTAAAGGAAGTAGTTCTGCAAGCGTTGGCCGAAAATCCAAAAAAATAATCGAAGAGCAAAATGTTTTAACTGCGGAAAGGCAGGTCACTACCAGCGCGAGTGTAGAGCCCCTAGAAAATGTACTAGGTCCGCGTTTCCGCAGAGGCCGAACAAAAGAGGAGGCCTGCAACAGTCACAAACCCAAGAGTCTCCGTTAAACTAAAATGAGCCAGCTTTAAGGGGCAAAAGCTGGCTCCCACAAGCGATTGCCCCACAATCTCCATATCAGTAATGCAGCAGAAAAACAGCAACTTAACTGTCTGTGGATGCATCAATGGAAAGAAGCAAGCCTTAACCATAGATACAGGAGCTTCGCAGTCCATAATAAGGTCTGATTTGGTACCAGGAAGGGTTGAAGCGCTACATAACGTGAGACTGCGTACAGCTACTGGGGAGGCCGCTACCGTCTATGGTAGGTCAGAGGCAAAGGTGTGTATAGTTAACATCACCGTCAGGTATGTGTTCATTGTTGCCGATATTGTTGACGAGGTGATCATTGGTGCAGACTTCATGATAACACATGGTATAAACCTGAACATGGGTCAACATATCATGACTTGGCGTGATATCGAAATACAGCTAGACGTTGGCTATGAGAATAAATTCCAGGTGTTAAAACTGGTTGCTGAGGAGAATAAGCGAAATCCACCATGGTCTGAAGCGCTGATATGGGCTCGATTAGAGGGAGATTGTGCGGACAGCCGATTGTGGGTAGTAGAATCAGAAGAAATAAAGAGCGACTTAATTACTGCAAAAGCCCTCTCGGAAGTGCGTGCGAACAAGAAAATTCCAGTCAGAGTCCAAAATTCCATATAGGCAGCTGTACTCCTGCAGAGGCAATTATAAATTGTAAGTCCGAGCCGAAATCTACTAGCTTGTCACCCAAAGAACGCGAAATATTTGAACAACATGTGGAGAAATGGACAACAGGGCTGCCAGCATCTGATAGAAACAGAGCAAGACAACTGCTGAAGAAATACGCTAGAACAATCATGATGTTTGTCGAAGCTGAATCACATCATCGTACACTTAAATTAACATAAACTCAAGACATACGTACATAAGTACATACATACACACACGCTCCAATCAGACGTACAAATGCTGACGGTTAACAACAACAATAATCATGAGTTTATTCGCGGTTTCAATCACTTAGAAACCGTGCGTATTTAACATGTGTGTTTGTGTACATTCCTATTCCATTATCTATGTATGCATGCATGTATAGTTGTCATGTGCTCATTTACAATGAATAATAAAAACAATAAGAATAACAATTCATCATGTGCTAGAGTAATTATGATGAATCATAAAAGCAAATAAGAATAGCAAAAAAATTCAGTAGGTTCTAGAATTATTATAATGGGACTGTTCACAACCAAATTCGTAACACTGCCGCCCGTTTAAGCCTGTTCCTCCCGAACAGGCACAGAACCACTGGTTCCGTATTTTGCGAGTCGTTCTAAATGTACCACCTTCATTTTAGATCGGGGGCTATTTTGCTTCTATATCCTATACACAACATCGTTCAATCTCTTTATCACCTTGTATGGTCCATCCCAATGTGTTTGTAGTTTGGGAGACAGTCCTTTCTTCCTCTGTGGGTTAAGCAGTAGAACCAGTTGTCCCTCGCGGAATCCATCAGAGTTTGCAGCTCCATCGTACCTAGCTTTAATTTTATCGCTGACCATTCGGATTATGTTACGCACGAATTCGTGCAGGTCATGCATGTGCTGTCTCTCCTGCGAAGCAATCCCGGTATCCTCATTATTTGGTGTAGGTGTAATGCCGAATTGCCAGTCACCAGGCAATCTCAGCTCCGTCCCAAAGACAATTTTCGCTGGTGTTCTAGATGTTGAATCATGCACAGCAGACCTATATGCCAATAGGAATTTTTGGATGTGCTCATCCCAGTCTCTCTGATTCTCGCTCACTACTTTCCGCAGGTACTCTTCTAATGTGCGGTTAAATCTTTCAACCATGCCGTCGGATTGCGGATGTAGCGGTGTTGTCCTAGTTTTCCTTATGCCATACACCTCGGACATTTCCTTGAAAATGGCAGACTCAAAGTTTCTACCTTGATCGGAGTGCAACTCCATCGGAACACCATATCGGCACACCCAGTTGTTGACGAAAACATTTACCACAGTTGGAGCTTCCTGGTTTGGTATGGGGTATACTTCGGGCCATTTCCTGAAATAATCCATCACCACAAGGACGTAACGATTACCGGCAGAACTGACAAGAAAGGGGTCGGCTATGTCCATAGCTATTCGCTCAAAGGGCGCACCTGAATTATACCGCTGCAGGTGCGCTCGAGTTCTCCGTAATGGACCCTCAGCCGCTATACATTCCTTACAGTTTGCTATCCATTCAGTTACTGATTGTCGCGCTCCAACCCAGTAAAAACGTTGCTTCAGCTTCTCCAGTGTCTTAACTCCAAGATGACCTCCACTGGGACCATTATGGAACTCTCGCAAAACTTCCGGTATCTTGGGCGATGGTACGACTATTAAGTTGGAAGTTGTTTTGCCATCCGCACTTTCCCATATACGGTACAAGCACCCGTTTAGCAGCTGTAAGCTGTCCCACTGCGCCCAATAAGCCTTAGCAAGTGGGCTCTCAGCGGCCATTTCATTGCGTGCAGGCCGACTATCACTCTCCTTAGCAGCCATTATCTTTCCGATCACCGAGTCATTTTTCTGCGCTGTTGGCCAGTCTTCATGAGAGTCTATCGGTGTCAGCCGAACATCAATGACACACTCATTTTGTTCGGCCTTAACGTAATGTCTGCATTCTAGGCTGCACGATCGTCTCGAGAGGGCATCTGCGTTGTTGTGTTTTGCCCCTCTTTTATGCTCGATGCTAAAATCATAGCTCTGCAGACGTTCAATCCATCGCGCCAACTGCCCCTCCGGGTTTTTAAACTGCAACAGCTACCTAAGCGCAGAATGATCAGTCCGCAACGTAAAATTTTGGCCATACAGGTACTTGTGATAATGCTTAATGCATTCTAACACCGCCAGAAGCTCACGACGTGTCACGCAGTAATTTCTCTCAGGCTTTGAAAGTATTCGGCTATAATAGCCTATTACTTTTTCGACCCCATCCACCACTTGAGAGAGTACTCCTCCTATACCGAAGCCACTTGCGTCGGTATCTAGCACAAATTTTCCCCCAGCACAATAACTTCTTCAGTTCATTCCTGCAAGTCTCCCCATTGGCATGATCATGACTTCTTGGTCAGCTCATGCAGATCGGCGGCTACGCTGGCAAAATTTGGTACAAATCGTCTATAGTATATGCAAAGTCCCAGAAAACTGCGCAGTTCGTGGATATTTCGTGGATGTGGCCAGTCCCTTACGGCCTTTATTTTATATTCGTCCGTCGAAATACCATCTGCAGTTACACGATGTCCCAAATATTTCACCTCCTTCCATAACAATGCACACTTCTTCGCACTAAGAGTGAGTCCAGCCGACGATATCCGGTTGAGAACTTCCGCCAAATTTTTCAAGTGCTCGTCAAAAGTTTTACCCATTACGATTATATCGTCAAGGTAGACTAAACACGTCCTCCAGTGCAGCCCCTTTAATACCTGTTCCATCAGACGCTCATATGTAGCTAGAGCATTGCAGAGCCCAAATGGCATAACTCTAAACTGCTATAAACCATCACCCGCACTAAAGGCAGTTTTCTCCTTGACCTTATGAGCGATTTCCACTTGCCAATAGCCACTTTGCTAGTCTAATGTGGAGAACCACTTTGTTCCGGCAAGCGTGTCTAGGGTATCGTCAATCCGGGGTAGTGGATAACTATCCTTTTTCATAACATCGTTTAGTTTCCGGTAGTCCACACAAAATCTAGTACTACCATCCTTTTTCTTTACCAGAACTACCGGTGAGCTCCGGGCTTATTAACGGTTCGATTACTCCACTCTGCTTCATTTCATTGATTAACTCCTTAACTTCATTACGCTTGGCCAGTGGTACACTTATGGGCGGCTGCTTTATGGGTCTCGCTTCGCCATTATTAATTTCATGCCTCACAATGGCCGTTCTCCCTTGACTCTTATTATTTATGGCGAAAGCGGGGCGTATTTCTTCAGCAGTTGTCTTGCTCTGTTTCTATCAGATGCTGGCAGCCCTGTTGTCCATTTCTCCACATGTTGTTAAAATATTTCGCATTCTTTGGGTGACAAGCTAGTAGATTTCGGTTCGGACTTACAATTTATAATTGCCTCTGCTGGAGTACAGCTGCCTATATGGAATTTTGGAATCACGATCTTCTCACTGGTTGATAAATTTAGGACTCTGACTTGAATTTTCTTGTTCGCACGCACTTCCGAGAGGGCTTTTGCTGTAATTATTTGCTCTTTATTTCTTCTGATTCTACTACCCACAATCGGCTGTCCGCACAATCTCCCTCTAATCGAGGCCATTTCAGCGCTTCAGACCATGGTGGATTTTACGTTTTTACGTTTTTAAATAGGTAAAAACGTAACAATATATATATATATATATATATATATATATATATATATATATATATATATAAGTATGTATATATATATATATATATATATATATATATATATATATTTATATATAAGTATGTATATATATATATATATATGTATATATATATATATATATATATATATATATATTTATACATATGTACATATATATGTATATATACATATATATATATATATATATATATATATATATATATATATATATATATATGTGTGTGTGTGTGTGTGTGTGTGTGTATGTATTATATATATATATATATATATATATATATATATATATATATATATATATATATATATATATATATATATATATATATATATATATATATATATATATATATATATATATATATATATATATATTGTTACGTTTTTACCTTTTTAAAAACGTTTTCCGTGGGTTCTTTTATTGCAATGAAATTAAACGCACGATTCTTTGATTTTTAGTACTTAACAGCTACTACTTTATTTAATTTAATACTACTGTACTATGCTCAAAAGCAATAGTAACCACTTAATACGCTTTACACGATCACGGTAAAGTCTAACAACTCACTAATCACAGACTCAACACTGTCTGTCTACTCAACTCTGACTCTCACTGAGTTTAACTTTAACTCTAACTCTTTACTGACTGACTCTGCTGACGTTGATGCGCACAGCTTTTATACTCTTAATGATCATTTCTAGAATAATCATTATGTTTGTTTGTTAAAGTTGTTTACATTATCGTACACTCAAATTAAACGTAAACACAAGCCATACACACATACACACATACACGTACCCAATATTTAAATGCCGACAGACAACAACAGCAATAATCATGATCTTGTTTGTTGTCGCTTTGCTAGTAAACAGGTAACTATGTATGCACGTATGTATAGCTGTTATGTGTTCATTTAAAATGAGTAAGCAAAAAGCAAATAAGACTAACAACAACAATGTAATAAATAAGAAAATAGTAAACAATTCAGTACATAACAATTCAGCAAATAATAAACAACTAAGTAATAAGAATCAATAATTCAATAATCAAGAATAACAACAATGCGGTATATTCTAAGGCAATTACAATAGGACTACTCACTCCAAATTCGTAACACTGCCACCCGCTTAAGCCTGTTCGTCCCGAACAGGCACAGAACCACCGCTTCCGTATTTCGCGAGTCGCTCCAAATGTACCACCTTTATTGTAGAGCGGGGCTGTTGTGCTCTGTATCCTATACACAACATCATTCAATCTCTTTGTAGGCGTGCATGATCCATCCCACTGTGTTCGTAGTTTGGGAGACAGCCCTTTCTTCCTCTGTGGATTAAACAGTAGGACCATTTGTCCCTCGCGGAATCCATCAGAATCCGCAACTCCATCGCACCTGGCTTTCATTTTCTTTCTCTTCCTCTTCCTTGGAATCAGGTTTCTTGATCTTTTTCGCCTTCTTTTTCCCAGCCTTTCGTCCATTCTGGCTACTAACATTCGCTGTACATCCGCCATTGGTTTCAAAATCTTTGACAGCATCCTCATATTCTTCCTTCGCTTTTGCGGCTTTAGCCCCATTCTGTGGATCTGCCCCTTATGCTCTCCACCATACTTGTCTTTCATAGCCGCGATTCTTGCCACGACCGTTCGCTGTACTGCCGCCATTCGCTTCAAATTCTTTGACGGCATCCTTATAGTCTTCCTTGGCTTTTGCGGCTTTAGCTCCATTCTGTGGATCTGCCCGTTATGCTCTCCACCAGACTTACGTTGCATAGCCGCCATAATGTCCTCATCCTGGTTCCTTGCTGTAGCGGCAACAGTCTCCAGGACTTGTGCATCAGAGTCTTTTAATGCCAGGATCGTCTCAGTGCAGTTCTCCTCCTGCAATTGTAGCTTCTGATCTACACCATTTTCCAGAATATCAAGCTTCTCATGAACATCTTTTTCTGGGCCATCGGATTTCCTATTGACGCTGCGAACTTCTCTCTCCTTATAATTCCATCTATCTTTAAGGATGTTAACCCTCATATTCGCGTCCTCATAGATATCCTCCAGCTTTTTATTTACTGCTTTCAGCACCTTAGAGTTTTCTTTGATTTTCTGCATCATCCTTTCTTCCATTTTCTGGAATATCATTTCGTTATTGGCCTTAGAACTTTCTTTGATCTCCTTAGAGTTTTCTTCCATTTTCTGCAACAGCGCGGCAAACATAGAGTTTACGTCCATGTTGCTTGTAGCTGAACGTGTACCCATCTCCAGTTCTTCTTCTTCTTCGAACTCATGGGTCTTGATGTCCAGGCCAAGCCGAACAAACTCCTCCGATAGCCTCTTCTGCAGCTCTACCTTACTACCAGCTGTGGACAGGCCCAGTTTAGTCAACTCCTTCTTTAGCTGTTCCTCCTTTAGCTCGTCGAACTTCATTTTGCAATCCCACTTCTGACACCAATTGTTACGTTTTTACCTTTTTAAAAACGTTTTCCGTGGGTTCTTTTATTGCAATGAAATTAAACGCACGATTCTTTGATTTTTAGTACTTAACAGCTACTACTTTATTTAATTTAATACTACTGTACTATGCTCAAAAGCAATAGTAACCACTTAATACGCTTTACACGATCACGGTAAAGTCTAACAACTCACTAATCACAGACTCAACACTGTCTGTCTACTCAACTCTGACTCTCACTGAGTTTAACTTTAACTCTAACTCTTTACTGACTGACTCTGCTGACGTTGATGCGCACAGCTTTTATACTCTTAATGATCATTTCTAGAATAATCATCATGTTTGTTTGTTAAAGTTGTTTACATTATCGTACACTCAAATTAAACGTAAACACAAGCCATACACACATACACACATACACGTACCCAATATTTAAATGCCGACAGACAACAACAGCAATAATCATGATCTTATTTGTTGTCGCTTTGCTAGTAAACAGGTAACTATGTATGCACGTATGTATAGCTGTTATGTGTTCATTTAAAATGAGTAAGCAAAAAAGCAAATAAGACTAACAACAACAATGTAATGAATAAGAAAATAGTAAACAATTCAGTACATAACAATTCAGCAAATAATGAACAACTAAGTAATAAGAATCAATAATTCAATAATCAAGAATAACAACAATGCGGTATATTCTAGAGCAATTACAATAGGACTATTCACTCCAAATTCGTAACAATATATATATATATATATATATATATATATATATATATATATATATATATATATATATATATATATATATATATATATATATATATATATATATATATATATATATATATATATATAGGCAAGTGGAAACAATTAAGAACCATTTTAACTGACTTAAACTCAACGTATTCGCTTGATTTTTTTTGTTTGATAGATTGTCAATAGGAGGAATGCAGAATGTATTTTTTATTCTACATTTTTGTGCCTAAGATAGTTAAAAACAGTTAAGAGTATTAGCCAATCATAAAGCCATGATCTCTCTTTCTCTCTTAATTTGCTAAAAAAAATTACAACAAAAACTCAAAATTAACTAAATTAAATTTGGTTTGGCAACTCCGTAAACACTCAGAAGGAAAAACTTATTTTATTTGTTCATTTTATTCCACCATTTGGTGGTGCGATTTAATGCATATTTTACCTGTTGTTCCACACGGGACCCGATTTAGTTTAATTGAAAATTGCATCATTAGTTGGAACGAATTTAATTCTTTTCACAAAGTTACCTTAACACAAAATATGATAGCTAGACCAGAAGAAGTGGAATTTGTCGAATTTCTAAATAAACTTGGTAATGGTGAATTAATAAATTATCCAGAGTTAGGTGATGACATTATTGAATTGCCACAACAAATAATTGGTTGTTTTGGTAATTTAATTACTGATACCTATGGTAATATTCGTGAGAATATATTACCGGATCAAGTTCTTAATTCCGTAATTGCTGATATTGTATCTAGGTCATAAAGACCGCAATAATAATAATAAATAAATAAATAAATAAATACATTTTAGCTCCTACCAATGAAGACTGCGCTTAAATTAATGACGATATACTTAATCGTCTTTCAGGGAAGGAGAAGGTTTATTACAGTTTTGATGAAGTTTCTAATGATGTAAATCACGTAAATGAATATCATTCTTAATTTTTAAAATCACTGAATGTAAGCGGAATGCCACCGCATAAATTGAAATTGAAACTAAATTCCATTGTTATGCTGATTTGTAATTTAAACATGGCACAAGCTATAGTAAATGGACCTCGAATGAGAGTAAAATGCTTGCACCGCAACACCGTAAACTGCGAAGTATTAACGGGAGTAGTTCGTAATAAAAGAATTTTGATTCCACGAATAAATTTACCATTTTCTGGAACAATTCCATTTAGATTTCATCGGACACAATTTTCAATTATACCCGCATTTGCTATGACCATTAACAAGTCACATTAACAAAGTTACATACACAAATTTTCACAATGGAATTTGCAATTTATCACTATGTATTGTTTTATGCATTTCATGCTTAAGATTACTTTCACAATCTGTCCATTAATGGATATATATTTAACACTATAATTATTTGTTAAGGCAAATGCCTTTTGAATTATTTAATTCTATTTTTTAACACATTTTTATAAAATTCCAACACCAATTTACAAAATAAACACAAAATAATTTCTACATTTTTCAAACATATATTCGCAATGTTTATGTATGTATAGCTGCTGCTTTTAATGCATTTCGGCAGCCGCATTAGTTTTATGTTCTTTCTCACTTATACAAAGTTTATGCAAAATACGATTTGGACCCTTTTCATACGTCAAAGTTGAGTATTCTGTGTATTCTGTGGTATATATATATGTACATATATATACATATATATATATAAATATATGTATATATATATATATATATATATATATATATATATATATATATATATATATATATATATGTATGTATATATATATATATCGGGTCGAAGGCCTTATCGCGCTAGTACCCTATACTTTTTTTTAGTTACATTAATTGTATTGTGTAATTAGATCATAAATAAATAAAATATATATAATATATATATTTATATATATATGTATATATATATATATATATATACATATATATATATACATATATACATATATATATATATATATATATATATATATATATATATATATATATATATATATATATATATATATATATATATACATACATATATATATATATATATATATATATATATATATATATATATATATACATACATATATATATATATATATATATATATATATATATATATATATATATATATATATATATATATATATATATATATATATATATATATATATATATATATATACAGTCGAACCCGCTTTAGCGCAACACGCTTTACTGAAAAAAATCGGATTACTGAAAGCCATACAAATCCCCGCACTACTTTTAAACGCAGTTAGTCTTATTCACTTCGCGTTAGCGAAACATCGCTTTACTGAAAATATCGTATTACTGAAAACCAAAAGCAAGCCCACAACTACGTTTTGTATGAAACTTACTTCGCTTTAGTGAAAAAATAAACAATGACAAATTTATTTATTAGAAATCGATTGCATACAAATTTGAAAAAAATTACTCAAAGTCAAATTCAAAGTTATTTTAAAAGCAATACATGATTTTGATTATTAACTGTTATGTTAAGTACATATTTAATGCATTGCATTCTGAGACTGAATTCTTATTATTTTATGTTTTTTTTAACTGCATGCATACAAATGTAAATACTCAATGCACAGCATTGTGAAACTGAATTATTTTTATTTATGTATATTTTAAACTTTTGTTTTTTGTTTTAAAATAATTAAAAAATATGAATATGTTTTTATGAATAATTATTTTTAATAAAATTTTTACGACGTAAAAAATATACAGATTTGATATAAAAAATATTGTTTTACAGATTTTAAGCAGTACGCTTAACTGTAACAAATTTCAGTAATCCGAATTACGTTTTAGGGAAAAAATCGGATAACTGAAAAGGAAATTGGGTTTTGGCTGTTTTCAGTAAAGCGGAGTCGACTGTATATATATATATATATATATATATATATATATATATATATATATATATATATATATATACATATATATATATATATATATATATATATATATATATATATATATATATATATATATATATATATAAACGAGTTTGTTGGTACTTCAGAACAGAACTAAAACTTTATTGGCATAATATTTAATTTTATACAATATTTTTCTTAAACTAAATACAATTTTGCTTACAAATCATTTAGTTTTATTTTTCTTGAACTAAATACATACAATTTCGCTTACAATTTAAAGTTAAAAATATTGTCTGGATTAAATACAATTTTGCTTGCTAATTAAAATTAATAAAATTGTGTGAGAACTGAACTTTAATAAAAATATGCTTATTTGATACTTAACTAGGTTGTAATTTGATTCGTTTATTTGTGTTTAAATTGGGCTTAAAGAATTTATTGTTTTTGTTGTTAAGTGTGTCGGATGTGTTTGTGTCGGATGTGTTTTTGTTAAATATTTGGGTTATTGTTTTTGTTGTTAAGTGTGTAGAAAACCTTTGGGTTATTGAACTAAGAAGCATAATTGTGATGTTCACAATATGTGTTAACTCCCCCCTTTTTAAGTATTAGCGTCTCGCTAATTAATAAAATTTTAAGGGTAATTTATCTTTATGTCGGGAAAATTTGTAATAGGTGGAATTTGGAGAGCTCCCCTGTTATTTCTGTATTTTGAATAAAGTAGAAAAGAAACGATTATGAAAAACCCTATGAGAACCATTAAGGAGTTTGAACTTATGAAAATTAAGCCCTTATGCAAAATATATTTCACGTATTTAATATTGCCTAGATGAAGGTGATGGAGATACTGTAGGTCTAGCCTGACTTCATTTTCAGTTACATTATTTTTTATTATTGTTGCGAGTATTTGAAAAGATGTTGTTTGCCAATTCGAGTAGCTAACGTTATTTACTGTAACTGTTTCGTTGAAAAAGTTTATAATAAAAGTGCCATTAAGCTCCTGGGAGATATTACTGTAGGTTAAATTTCCAATAAAATTAGTCACAAAAAGCGTTCCGTCTAGTACAAGTTCCTCCACCTGTTGTTTTTCAATCTGGTATTCGCATGATGCTGTTTCGCCTTCAAGTATCCTCACAATACAGTTGTCGTAACTTAATTTCTCTATTTGATTCTGTTTGCATATTGTGACATCGTTGATTTCCAAACATTTTCCAACTATGCCATATTTTTCCTTTCGGGAAATTAGTACGTTTTTGTATTTGAGAAAAATTCTCTTGTTATTTTTAATTGTTGAACGTAGGACAATGTTATCAAAAAGAGTGTCTTCAGTTTGTGGAATAGAAATAATGTATAACAAAAGTGTGTCCTTTATAACCATTGAAGGTTCTGCGATTTGCAAGGCTTCGAGCTCGTTTTTGTAAGGAAGCGTATTCGTTTGTGACAGGATATTCAGAATATCGCCTTTGTTGAGTAAATGCGAATGTACTATACCTCTTTTGGCCAACTGACTTGCCATTACTATCTGAGCTATTTCTTCCTTTATTAGTCCGAGTTTGTTAAAAAGCGTTTGCGCGTAGCTTAGTACATTATCTCTTTTTGAATCTGCAACTATTCTATTGTAATTATCTAAGAGGTTATAGAGGTTATTTGTAGTTTTGATTAAGTATTTTTTCACAGAATATTGCCTGTTGTTGTTTTCAATAACATCAATAGTTTTTTCCAAAATTTTGTCTCAATCGGTAGCGTCAGGATTCCCCGCTATCCATTTCCACGCGGATCCTATCCAGTTAATTGAGCGTTTATTTTTGGATGCGTTTCTCGTCCTGAGTTGATCCAGTAGGTTTCCTATTTGTTCGAGTTGGTGTTCCATTTGTAGTCCTAGTGATCCAGTTTTCTTAGATTGAAGACGAATTATGGGTCTGATTTCTGCAACAGCCTGCTCGTACTCTTTTAGATCGATTGTGTGGATTATCCTATAGCTTCCTTTGCTTATTTTTGCAGTGCCCTGCTTAATCGTGACAAATGAACTGTTGTATTCGTAAATGTTAACCGTTGCTTGTGCCCAGTCGATCAAAAGCCTGTAAAAAAATTTATTGATTTTTTAGATGGGACTTGTGAATTCTTTTGTTCTCGGTAGTTGTTATTGTGACGGTATTGTCCTTCCCAACAGTTTGCTTAATAAAAATAGGTTTATCTTTGCCTTTTATTTGTTTATCTTTCTTAAAGACAATGTCTCCTTGGCTGTATGTTCTAGGCTTTTGCTTCTTCGCGTTTTCTCTATACAGTTTAATTTTTTGGTTCCTAGCAATTTCATTTCGTAAGTCGTTGTTTACTACTGCTTTAAAATTGTTTAATTTTTGATAATTAATTCCTTCGGTTCTCCCGAAAAATATGTCCGCTGGTTTCCTCTTAGTGACAGAATGAACCGTATTGTTGTACCTGTCAACTGTTATATTTATTAGCTCCTTGAGTGTAAAATCTGGATATTCTTCTTTTAGACATCTAAGCATTTCAACAATTGTTGAATGGACTCTTTCAATAGTTCCATTTACTTCATTCTTTTGGGGTGGTGCAAAATATGTCTTGATTCCTAGTCCTTCGATGTAATTTAAAACTATCGGGCTTATAAAACTGTTTTCGTTGTCCATTACTATTGTATTTGGTGCGGAAAAGAAATGTAGTAATTTAATGATCTTATCCCTTATGTGTAGAACTGATTTATTTTTTATATGGAAAAATTTCGTAAATTTTGAAAATTTATCCACGCAGGTTATAAATTTTTCGCCTTTGATTTCCAATATGTCGATGTGCAGAATTTCTGTGGGGTATGAGGGAATTGGTGTAGGTTGCAATTCTGGATTTGGGGGATGTCGGTCGTATTTATTTTTATTGCAAACTTTGCAAGACTTGGTAAAGCCTTTAACTAACTTGGCCATCTTTGGAAAATAGTATTTTTCCAAAATTTGCTCTTTGTTCTCGGCAAAGTTTCTATGTGCGCGCCTGTGTTCGCTTTGAATGATGGCAAATTGTTCCTCCGGATCCACTATATCCTTTACAAATCTCTGCGTAATTCTGATCTTAAATTTAGAAAAGTGTTCCATGTATACCTTTTGTAATACTGCGAACTTTTCTTCTGGAATTTTGATGCCATTTATCAAGTTTGGGTTTAATTTGCTTTTTAAAGCCTCAATAAGCCTTTTTTCGCTAAGGTTTTCAAGTCTTACGTAATGCCGTTGAAATTTGTCATGAGGAATTTCCATATAGTTTGATTTCATCCCGTTCATAAATATTATTTGGTTTCTGTAAACATTTATCGGAGATCACAATGGTGTATTAGCAGTGCACCATCCTCTTCAGCGCTATGTTGAGAGCAATCGTCAGTTGATGAAAGTGTATTTACTTCCGTTGGTAAGCGTGATAGAGCATCAGCAACAACATTTGTTTTGCCCGGCTTATATATCAGTTTATAATTATACTCTTCTATCCTGGCCTTCCAGCTTTTGAGTTTGATGATCGGTGAGAATTTTTATTTCCCTGGCTCCATATAAGTAAGAACGAAGTTTGTCTAGTGACCAAACTATAGCCAGTATTTCCTTCTCTATTGTAGAGTAATTTTCTTCGGTTTTATTTAGGGATCTGGACAGATATATTATCGGTCGATCCTTTCCAATCTCTCCCTACGAGAGGACGGATCCTATTGCAAAATTTGAGGCATCGGTGGTCAAAATGAAGGGCTTCTCAAAATTTGGGTATGCCAAAATCTCTGATGACATCAGTAGTTCTTTTAAATTCCTAAATGACTTTATGGCATTATCGTCTAAGCTAACACTTACACGTTTGGATTGGTTCGCTTTAATTTGAGCATTTATTCCACGAGTTAGGTTTGTTAAAGGTTTTGCTACGGCAGCAAAATCTCTTATAAATCGCCTGTAGTATGAGGCTAATCCCAAAAAACTTTTTAAATCTTTTATATTCTTTGGAGCTGGAATATTTTGAATCGCCGTTATTTTATTTTCATCCGGTTTAATGCCATCTTGGGATACTGTGTGTCCAAGGAACTCCACGCTAGTCTTTAAGAATTTTGACTTTTCGAGGTTTACCTTTAGGTTTGCTTTTTCCAATAAAACGAATACCTCCTTTAAGTTTTTGATGTGCTCATCCCTATTTTATCCAAAGACGATGATATCGTCTATGTAGACGTAGCAAGCTTTTCCCAGTAATGGGTGTAGTACGTCGTTTATCATCCTTTGGAATATCGAAGGAGCATTCTTGAGGCCGAAAGGTAACCTTAAAAATTCGAACTTCCCATTATTCGTAGAAAATGCCGTTTTCTCTATGTCCTTGTCCTTCATCCTAATTTGGTGGAATCCAGAAGTCAAGTCCAAGGTAGTAAAGACTACCGAGACTAGAAAGTGTGGTGTTAATATCCGGTATCGGATAGGCGTCGGCAATAGTTACTGCATTAGGTCGCTAAAAATTAATCACAACTCTGAACTGTTTTTCGCCATTTGGCTTAGGCTTTTTTGCGACAATCCAAAGGGGTGAGTTATAGGGACTTTTGGATGGTCTAATTATTCCATTTTCTAGCATTTGATTGATTTGACTTTCCACTTCGGACTTTAAATGATTTGGATTTCGTGTAGATAGGTTCGTCAGTTGTGGTCCTGATTTCTGCACGAACGTTTGTTTCAATTACGCCACTGTCGGATACTGGACCAAATAATGTGCAGTGTTCGTTTATTAAATTCTCTATTTCTTTATCTTCATGTTGTACAGTGTTAATTTTGTTGACTTGTTTTGCGGATCCCTGGTTTAAAGGGTACTGATGATTTGGTTAGCGCCAATGAAATGCAGGCATATACTTAGCTAAGCCAACAACAAACAATAAATTCTTACAAAAAGTTTGTTGTGGCTTTAGCTCTTCATATGCCGACATTTCATTGGTTGCTAAAACCAAATCGTCAGTGAAGTTTAAACATTCAATCTCGGATGTTGATGTCACATAAATCAAATACAATATGAGAATTTCAATATTGCATATGAATTACAACAAATACATAATCATAGTAGGTTTAGAATGTTTCTATACAAACCAACACAACAAACAATTTACTCAAGGTGAATCTATTTTATTTTTCTCTCAACACCCATACAATTAAACGCCCGTTGGTCGTTAATGATTGTATTCAGTTGGGCAAAAATTGAAAAATAAAATCTTTATTTTAAATACCTAATATTGAAAATTCATTATTTGGGATATTCTCCCCAACTAATCGTTAGAAACAAGTTTCTATAAAAACCAACACAACAAACAATTTACTCAACGTGAGTCTATTATTTATTTATTATTTTAATTGTATGGGTGTTGAGAGAAAAATAAAATAGAGAGAGAAAAATAAATAGATGATCGCTCTAAATATGGTTTTAAATACTTCAAACTGGTAAGTTCAAATTTGTCTTCAGATTTAATTGGGAGCGCCAGGAAGTGGTGTTTTGCAACCCGCGCCATCATATTTTTTAAATATTTAAGAAAAAATGAACATCATTTTCACAAATACAAATAACTAAATAATTATTAATAATCTCACTTTACAGTAACACGAAACCCAGTAAAAAAGTTGTTGTATACAATATGTATATATAGAAGTATGAAATTATTAATGATAATTTAGTGGCCAGAAAATATTTAATAATGTTGTGCAGTTGTAATTCGGGTGTTATTATTATTCGAGTGTTATTTTTACTCATCATATGTGCTTGAAGGGACAAATATTTAATCCATTCAGGTTAGAGTGCTTACAGATAAAAATATAAGTAAAACATAAAATCTCTGAAGAGATAAATCGTGCTATTTCCAACATAAGAAAAACACCGAAAAATGTAGATCTGTATACTACAAGAAAAAAGCCAAAGAAGTAGAAAAACTGTGGAGAAATTTTGAACAAGTTGACAATAAAATAAGAAACGATTTTGCAGCAAAGGAAGATCATCTCTACTTTGCTCAAAGACTTCTTGAAATCATGAGGTACGGGGAAGCAGGTGATCACATGCAAAGGAAGATTTAAAATATTCTAGGAACACATTCAAACAAAAATTATGGTTATTTAAAATAAAAGTGAAGCCGCATCTTCAAATATTGAATTATATAGATCGTTCTATCGATTCATACATTTCTCAAACTATTCAACACCAGAAATATAACCAATTGCAAACTCACCAGAATTTCAAGAGATATACCAAGGACGCAATTAGTGGATAAAAATTAATGTAAGTATATTGACGTCATTATTATTATGATTATTATTAGGATAATGGGGCTCCCATCTGTCGTTGCCTCGAAACAACGCCCTCTGTGTATTTGGCGTACTAGTGAAAAACCTTTTTAATCTCTGACTCCTACTTTTTTTACCAGCGGGTGGTGGCTGCCTGATCTTTGTCATAATGTTATCCTCTTTTCTAAGGAGAGGTGAGATCGTGAATGGATTTTTAGAAGGGGGTTTAAGCCACTTTATTTTTAAAATTTGAAAAACCATGGTGAAAATTTTTTTGTACTCTGCCAGGGAATGATCCTGGAATACTTGGTTTTATAGGCTAGTACTACACCACGCCACCATAAACAAGGAAAAAATTTATTAACATTATGCAGTTGTAAAGCATTCAAGTGTCATTATTACTCATCATATTCCAGTCCATTCAAGGTAAAGTGCTTGAAGAGACGAATAATTAATCCATTCATATTAAAATGCTTAAAAGGAAGTTCATTAACAAAGGGTATCACGTCCGATTAAATTATTTGGAGTGGCTAAATTCTATCCCACAAAATAAAAAGTTCTTAGAAAACTTGACAAAAGACACAAATCTTTATATACATCGATAAAATTCTATTTGGTAACATGAATATAGTACTCAAATTTGCGGAAATAAAAATCGCTTCAAACAATAAAAAAATTTTGTATATTATTAACGTTTCGGCCAGTGAAGAAGAATTTGTTTGTGACTAAAAAAATTTTGAAATTATTTTGAAATGTAATTGCGAACTTTATTGCATTAAAAACGAATGTAAAAATTATAACAAATTAGCATTTTCGAGACTGATTGAAAATGATAGATATAAGTAAATCAACTTGCATTTCAAACCGTTTGATGGATAAGCCCTCACGCTGTAAACAAGTAACGGTGACTATGTGGCATCATTGGAAAAGATGGACAAAAATATAGTATTGTGAAATCAATTACGAACATACCTTCATAATCAATCATTTAAACTTCACCATTCATATTGCAAATCAAAATTTTTATACTAAACAAGAGACACGTTTATCCCTGGTAATAACATCCATTACATTGCCTGTCATAATAATTTAATTTTTTTTCACGGTTATATTTATTTATTGAATCTTCAAAAATTGAACTAACAATAAGTATTCAAATCTTATATATATATATATATATATATATATATATATATATATATATATATATATATATATATATATATATATATATATATAATTATTAGGCCCAACCAGTGTCAGACATAAACTTAGTGATAGTAATTAATAATACATAAATGTAGTGTTAAGCACAAAAATATTTTCAAAAAGATTCAACTGGAGTGCGGCGTATTAAATCCGTAGTGTCCCCCTTTTTCAAGCGGATGTGTCCAGTAAAGTTCAAGATATTACGAGCATGGGAGATATTACGAGGATGGGACTCGATTTTTGTTAAATATTTGCCTGCATATTTTGCAATTTCTGCAGTGACAAGTGGCATATTTAAATCAGGATGTAAAATTGAATTTTTCATGTACCAAGGAGCCGATGTTATTAACCTTAAAATTTTGTTTTGAATTCGTTGGATTCTCTCTACATTGGAAGCTGAAGCAGTACCCCATACCTGAATTCCGTAACACCATATGGGTTTCAAAAGCGACTTGTATATTAAAAGTTTACAATCTAGACTGATGGTAGAATTTCTACCAATCAGCCAATGTATCTGGGTTACTTTAAGCTTCATTTGTGTTAGCTTAGATTCTATGTGGTGTTTCCATGTCAAGGTCAAGGTGGAAACCAAGGTATTTCACCTGTGAATGTTGAGGAACAACTTCATTGTTGATTCGAATGGGGGAACAAGTGTCTCTTCGTAGGGTATATGTGACATAAACACACTTTTGTTCATTTACTTTTATTCTCCATAAGATCAACCACTGTTCCAACAGGTTAATATGTTCCTGAAGATATCGGGATGCCTCGTGAGGGTTTTCATGCATCCTAAGGCAGGCTGTATCATCGGCAAATATAGAAGTGAGGATATTACTGCCCAAAGGCATATCACAGGTATAAATCAAATACAAAACTGGCCCCAGTATACTCCCCTGTGGCACACCGGATGAGATAGTTTCGGGCACACTCATGAAGTCTCCTTTCACAACAGTGAACTTCCGGGCAAGAATGTAACTTTCCAATAGATTTACAATGTTCATTGGTAGATATGTCTTCAATTTTAAAATTAGGCCTTCATGCCACACTTTATCAAATGCCTGAGAAACATCAATAAAGAGGGAAGAACAATACTTCTTTTCTTGAAATATTTTTCTTATGAAATGAACCAATCTATGAGTTTGTTCAATGTTGCTATGCTCAATTCTAAAACCAAATTGATGGTCCGGTATGCACCAAGTATCAGTTAGAATTGGGGACAGTTTAGTCATTAGCAGCTTTTTGAAGTGCTTTGAAATTGTTGACCGTAAACTTATTGGCCTATATGACTCAGCCTTGGTAAGATCTTTGACCGTCTTTGGAATCATTCTGACCATGGCAAGTTTCCAGCTGTGTGGATAATACTCCAGTCGTAAAATGCCATTGAAAATAAATAAAAGGATTCTAACAGCAACACGAGGCAACTTCATCAGCATCTTGTTACTAACTCCATCAATACCCGGAGCTTTCTTCGGGTTGGTTCCAGCAATTAGTTTTTGCACATCACGCATCTTAAACTTTATGGGTCGAGGGGGCAGAGCAACTACAGTCGGAAAATCAACAGCACCAGTACATGTGTGTGGTGTAAATACGTGTTTTAAATGCTCAGCAAATATGTTACCTTTTTCAGTATTGGTTCTTGCCCAGCGTCGGTAGAAGTGCGCAAGGTTGGTTTAGACTCGACGTGTTTTAAGTTTTTTTAGCGGCGCGCCACAAGGAGTAATTAGATGCTGCTGTGACATCGAGACCTTCCAGATAGTTCTTAAGAGAAGCAGATTTTTCAGATGCAAGCAACTCTTGGAGTCGTTTAGTGCATTCTCTAAGTCTGATTTTATGTTGTGGTGATCTGTGCTGTTGCCATTCCCTTCTAGCTCTTCTTTTTTCACATACGAGATTTTCAATATCCGCAGAATAAATTCTATTAAACCCAGTCTGCGGATGGGAGGTAGTGGCATGTTTAGCAGCCTGTTTAATTTTTTCGGTAAGATTGGCAATGTTGAATTCAATATCATAGGAAGTTCTAAGCCTTATGTTTTCCGTACAATGACTACTGAAATATTTTTTGAACCCCAGCCAATTAACACGATTTATCATCTTCACATATGGGTGAGGTAAATCACTTCTTAGTGGGCTACAAATTGTAACGATCGTGGGAGAGTGATCGGAGGAGGGGTCATGTGAAGCTTCAACATGAATTAAATCCCTAGGGATATTTTTCATGACGCCAAAATCTATAACATCCGGATTTTTTTGTATGTCAGTAGGCCAGTAAGTGGGCTCCCCGCTCGAAATGACATCCAAACCCATTTTTAAAATTGTGTTGAACAATGCTTTACCTCTAGGTGTAATAAGACGCGATCCCCAGAACGTATGTTTTGCATTGTAGTCCCCAGCTGCTACGAAACAAGGTCCAAGAGTTTTGTAAAAATCCTAGTATTGATCCTCAGTGATTGAAAATCTGGGATCTGATGATATTACGAGATTTGTACAAAAATGTTCGATGTAAATATTTGTTGCTTGTAGATGGTCTTCACAAGTGTTCTCAAGAATATTATGCTTGAGTCTTGACTTTATTAGAATTGCTGATACTCCACATGCTCTTCCTTTCGGGTCCTTTCCGATATAAGGAATATTTTAAATTATAAATTGGATGGGTCTCATTTTTTTTTCAATATTACATCGTTTGGCTCCAGTTCAACGCGAAATAGGGGTTGGGGGATCTTCTCCCTACTTATTATGTTGGATACATTTTTTACCTTGAATCCTTTCAGGGTGAGAGCATCTTTTATTTCAGAAGGGACAACGTAAGAATCTATGCCCTTCAATACGACCTGGAGGCCTTTAGCGCTCTTAAGCTGGAATGTGTAAAACTTATATTATTTTTCTCAAATTCAGTAACCATTTTGCGGAAGTCTTTTTCATTATATATTTGAAATTTTGTTTCGTCAATGTTACCACGTTTTATTGGAACAATGTGAAATGCCTTTTCACCAATGACCAAAATTAGTTTTTTTATAAGTGTGTTAGAATTTTTTTGCCTAAGATAGATTGGTGGTGGTTTCGAGGTTTTTTTTTTTAGGATTCTTCGGGTTTGTCGCTGTCATCTTGTAATATTTTGAAACGGTTTTGACGGTTAGCTGCGTTGATATCCCTGGATATCTTTGGAACAGATGATATCTTTGATGAATTTGGGCTTCGCCCGCGCTTTACCATTGTGATATATCTGTCCATTCCGACAGGCACCTTAGTTTTTTGACTACTGTTGTCTGTAGTGATAACTTGGTTAAGTGATAAACACTTAACGTTAATGTTACCGAGCCAAAACTTCTCTTAGCCGAACGCAAGAGTTGTAAAGGCAACAGAAAAGAACCCGCAGATACTATTGTATTTTTTTTTGTCTAGTATTGGCTGGACTAAAATGTGTCTCAGATTTAAGATTCCAAAATGCGTAGACGATACGCTGGTACAACAACCACGACGGGAAGTACACTCCCGAGTTGCCTAATATCATTAGACTCCACATTGCGACGATGCTCAAGTAAGTCAATACATTGCCGATCTCCTGTACTCCAAGATCCCAAAGAACTTTTGTAGGTGGGTAACACCTGTTGGTTTCCTGTATATTTCGATTACGAAATATACAGGAAACCAACTGTTACAGACACAATAATACACAATTCATCAAACCATCCTCAACAACACAAAAACGCGGCAATTAGACAATTAGTAACGAGACTTGAACGAATACCACTAACGCGGGAGGCATATATGAAGGAGTTGAAAATAATTTATAGCATAGCGGAAAACAACGGGTATAGGAAAAAATTGGTAGACAAAATCAGAAGAGATACCAAAACAAGTGGGGAACGGAACAAAGAACAGGATCAGGAGAAGAAAGCTTGGGCTACTTTAACATATATGGGCACATCAACATACAAACTTGCTAAATTTTTTAGAAAGCACAACATTAACACAGCATTCCGAACAAATAACAATTTGGGTAGAATACTCCAAGATAGCACAAACGAGACAGACTGCCTGGATAAACAAGGGGTATACAAATTAACTTGCACATGCCAACACAGTTACATCGGGCAAACGGGACGAAAGATAAAAACCAGATTTCGGCAACATATGAGAGACTACAACAAAAAAATGAGAGAACCAGGAACAACACCAGAATCGAATTTCGCGAACCACATATTCAACAAAAAATGTACACCAGCGCATATTAGAAAAACGGTTAAACTGTTACACACACAGCATAAAGAACGGCGGTTGAACGTATTAGAAAACATGGAACTTTTGACGGGAGAATAATAAATGAACAAATAAACACTGCCTCGGACATAATATTTGAACCATTAAAATATTTTTACACAAAAGAGGACAATAATTTAACCAAACCGAACAATATAACAACAGATGTACAAGACAAAAGGCCAATCCAAAAACGCACAATCATAGATTACTACCTGCATACAGATAATACACCTATTAAATAATCGCCGCGCTATAAAGACAGGGAGCACAGACATGGTATATAGGGAAAAATGAGGGGAACAGGTAGCAGGTATAGAGAGAGAGAGAAAGAGAGACACATAGACATACAAGGACAAGAGAGAGAAACACAAAGAGGTCAAAGAAAGAAAAAACGAACCATACAAAAGACAACGTACAGCAAGAAAAACGATTTAGTATTCAAGAGAACACTGAAGATGGCACAAAGCCGAAACCGGTCTGTTTACAAACCAAATTTGACGTGGGATGACGGAAAATCGTCCCAAATTGGGTAACAACCCTTTAAAGAAGAGGAAAATTATATCATTTAAACGAACAAATCTGCGGTGCTGAATTTCTTCTTGTCAGCTTAGTTTACACTAAAGCTAAAGTAAATAATAAATAAGGAATGAAGTAAAATGATACATTCCGAAGTGGAGTTAATTACGTAAGCACACTTCTACTTTCCTTTGCTTATGGAGCTAAGCTCACTAAGATGCCGAATGTTACAAACTATAATCCAGAATTTTTTAACACGGAAGAATATAATAATCGATTCAAAAATAGTTGTTGGTAGTCATGTACGAACTGTCATCAGTTCGTAAGTTTCCATATTTTTATTGCTCATATAATTTTTTAAGCGAATTTTATCTCGAAATGGGTCAAGATAAAATTTAAAAATTGAAAGGGCGAGAAAACTATGATACATGGAGATTTGCTGCAAAGTCCTATCTTGTGCTAAAGGGTTACTGACCGTGCATTGAAGGTTCGGAGGGGGACTTCATAAAAAGTTTGCACGCAATTTTTGCTCTTGGACTGTTGATTGAACCATCTAACTACTCCTATATCCAAAATTGTCCATTGGCTAAAGATGCATGGAATGCATTGGAAGCTGCATTTGAGGATAATGGCGTTTTGCGTCGCATGGACTTGCTAAAATATCTTATGCGATTGGAGTTGACAGATTGCTCTTCTATGGAAGACTATGTTAATAAGATGGCATGTACTCAACAAAAACTGGAAAAATCGGGGACTAAGATTCCAGATGATATTGTGGCTCAGATAATGCTTAGTGGTTTACCAGATGAATATCGTTCGATGGTAATGGCGCTCGCAAATAGTGGAAAGGCACTGACAACTGACCTGGTTTGTACGAATCTCCTCCAAGAAATTAAGCACGAAGGCTTGATTGGTGACGGAATGGCGTTGACATCTAAATAGGCGAAGAAGAAACCGAGCTCTAAGGTAAAAAATTAGTCTTCAATTGTTTGTTTGGAATGTGGTCAAAAAGGGCATTATGCGAGCAAATGTCCATCAAAGACTAAGGAAAAGAGGGACTCGAACAACTTATTGCTGGCCTCAACAGTATTCAATGCTGGCTCTCAGTGTGCATCAGATTGATTAATTGATTCGAGGGGTAACTTTTCATATTACAATGGATTCTGGATCCTTCTACGAGCAGCGTGAGCCAAAGTTCAACCACATTGTTATCGGATGAATGTGGAAAGTGCTGGGGATATTCGTGTAAAATCACAAGCAAATACAAATACACAGTATGATCTGACCATGCAGGATGTTATTTGTATACCAAACATCTGTGCAAATTTAATGTCGGTAAGTCAAATGGCCAAGCATGGAAAATCTATTGTGTTCAACAACCAAAATTGCCGTATATTTGATGAAAACTTCAACCTGCTTGCAATTGCACCACTTATCGCAAATTGGCAATGGCTGCAACTGCTTTGTCGATGTCAGCTGATCATATGTTATTGCATCGACATATGGGACACCCGTGTGACAATAAATGAAACGCATTAAATCCTCTATTGTTGCGTTTAATTTACCAAGTGGAAAACTGGACAAATGCACTGTCTGTCTGCAAGGGAAACAAACACGACCTTCGTTTAAAGAAAGTGGAGAGCGAGCTACGGAAATTTTTCAACTAGTGCACATGGATGTTTGTGGCCCAATATCAACAAAATCTCTCGGAGGAGCCAGGTATTTACTGACATTTGTTGACGATTTCAGTCGTAAAGTTTTCGTATACCCA
The DNA here is from genome assembly GCA_963681545.1 of Germaria angustata. Taxonomy (NCBI): domain Eukaryota; kingdom Metazoa; phylum Arthropoda; class Insecta; order Diptera; family Tachinidae; genus Germaria; species Germaria angustata. The sequence continues at coordinate 61,589,859 of OY812999.1, read as the reverse complement.
CTTAAACGTAAAGATGAGGCTTACGAAAGTTTTTTACATTTTAAGAATTTAGTTAAAAATAAGCAAAAACAAACTATAAAGATGCTGAGATCTGACAACGGGAAGGAATTTGGCAACAAAAATTTAAAGCAATCACTGCCAGATATGGTATTTTGCATCAATAAACTACCCCATATACTCCAGAGCAGAACGGCGTTGCTGAACGCATGAACCGAACTGTCATTGGAAAGGTACGTTGCATGCTATTTGATGCGAATCTGGGCAAAAGCAGTATCAACAGCGGCATTTTTGATTAATCGGACTCCGTGCAGAAATATGACCGATACTACTCCAGAAGAAATCTGGTCAAGGTGAAACCAGATTTGTCCGGACTACATATTTTTGGATGCAAAGCAATGGTACATGTTCCAAAGAAGAATCGCAGGAAGCTTGACTCCAAATCAGTAGAATGTATTTTTCTAGGTTACACCAAACAATCGAAGGCGTATAAATTGTACAACCCTAGAACTAGACAAACTGTCGTGAGTCGTTATGTGACTTTCTTCGAAAATATCAACAAAAAAAGCAATTGAAACCCGTGATGTCACAACCTCCCCTTCGCAAATATCGCAAAAACCAAACCGGCAAGATGAAAAATTGATTTGTAGTAGCGATGACTCTAGCAGTGATGATTCCAGCGACGACGATGATATCGACTTCGATGATAAAATGTCTGCACAGACTGTGGGTTACAACCACTTCATAGTTCAGGGCTATATAACAGAATTGGACGAAACGCAGTGCGAAGACAGCATACCCCGTGAACAACAAAATGATGCGACGAATGAAATTAATGCCTTGATGGAAAATCGTACGTGGGTATTGACAGATTTACCTCCAGGGAGAAAAGCAATTGACAGCAAATGGGTGTTCAAGGTGAAGTGAAATGCAAAGGGCGATATTGATCGTTTTAAGGCACGCCTGGTTGTGAAGGGTTATTCACAAGTGAGGGGCATAGATTAAGATGAAACGTACTCACCCGTTGTACGATATTCCTCTGTCCGTTTTCTGCTCGCAATGGCAGTGAAACTTGACATGGTGGTGCACCAAATGGACGCTGTTACAGCTTTCTTGCAAGGTGAGTTGCAAGAAGAACTTTATATTAGCCAACCACAATGTTTTGATGACGAAACTGGCAGAGTATGTGGGCTCCGTAAATCATTATACGGATAGAAACAGTCGAGTAGGGTATGGAATCTAAAGTTGAATTCTGTACTAACTGAACAGCTTGGTTTTAAAATATCAGCTGTCGATCAGTGCATCTAGTACAAACATTCGGCGCAGAAAGTACTTATTTTGACAGTGTACGTAGATGACATATTAATATTTGGAAGCAACAGCACGATGATTATCAAACTAAAAAAAACTTATCTAGTAAATTCAAGATGAAAGACATGGGCGTTGCAACCTCCGTGCTTGGTATGCACATTGTAAGAAATAATGATAATGATAGCAGTACTTGATGTAAATCCTGGAACGGTTCAATATGAGCAACAGTAATCCAGTGAACACTCCACTTGATCCGAATCAGCGCTTATCAAAAGATATGTGTCCAAAAAATGACGCAGAGCGACAGGAAATGAGTTCAATTCCATATCAGGAAGCGATTGGCTGCATTATGTATGCTGCACAAATTAGCCGACCAGACATTGCATATGCGGTAAGCGTACTTAGTCGTTACAACACAAACCACGGAAAATCACACTGGTCTACAGTTAAAAGAGTTCTTCGGTACCTGAAGGGCACCATTGATTTAAAACTTACGTATCGAAAAGACACCAAAGGGCAAGTTGTTGGCTATTGTGATGCAGATTGGGCTGGCGACCAAGACGAGCGACGTTCAACAACTGGGTACGTTTTCCAATTGCATGGTGCAGCAATTTCATGGGCTACGCGAAAACCACCGACGATCGCACTTTCATCGACAGAAGCGGAATTCATGTCTATGGTGGCAGCCAAACAAGAGGCTCAAGCGATTTGAACGCGAAAGTTTCCCAATGGCCCCAAAATCGATGGAACGTAATTGTGACAACCAAGGAGCGATTCAATTGGCTATGAATAGTAGCTAAAAGGCACAAACCAAATACATAGATGTGAAGAATTACTTTATACGGAAAAGCTGGCTGAAGGCACCATCAAATTAAGCTACCGAAGTACAGATGAAATGATTGCTGACATCATGACGAAACCCGTAAACCATTCGAACCTATCCCATTTCATATCACATTATGGTTTAAACTAATTATCTCTTTAAAATAACTTTGAATTTCGTATATGCATAGATTATTTTTGATATATGTATATAAACATATAATAATTTCATTTTTGTTACATATTATAAAGTTGCTGCTCTAGTGAGGGTGTTGTAGTTAAATACGTATATCCAGTGAATACTGTACATTATATATGAGAGCTACAACTTAAAGCTTAATGTGTCACTTTGACACTAGCAGCATATTATAATATTACTTGTTACATTACATTTGTCAATAAACTTTTCCTTCCTTCCCTTTTTAACTATTAATGAAGTAAGACGTCTTTTTTTACATACGGTTTTTCCTATCCACCCACATCAATAGACTTATCTGTTTTAAATATAATTCTTTCTTTAATATGTAAGAATACGTAAGACTACAACAAAAAATAATTATATAAAAATGATTTTCAATTTATAAGAACGAATCGGCAAAACAGAAATTCTTAAGATTTGCTTTTATACATATTAAGCATAATATACTTAATAAGAATATACTCGTAATAAGCAATTTTTTTAAGTATAACTTTTAAGATAAAATTAATAAAAACTGTCTGATTTTTATATATTTTCTCTTTTTTTCCAGATGCCTTGTTATTGTTGACCGATTGAGTAACAAAATGCTAAAAATAAATGCAGAACCTGGATTTTTTACAGAAGTTTTTACTGAATTAAAATCATGCGGGCAACTTTTAAGAACGGGAAACTGTTCTCTTTCCTGTGGCGCTGCTTGACGTATTATTGGACCAAATATTATTATAAAGTTTTCGTTATCAGCACAACATGATTTTCATAGAAGAAAACAATGAACATTATGGATATATATATATATATATATATATATATATATATATATATATATATATATATATATATATATAGTATATATATATATATATATATATATATATATATATATATATATAGTATATATATATATATATATATATATATATATATATATATATATATATATATATATATATATACATATATATATATATATATATATATATATATATATATATATATATATATATATATATATATATGTATATATATATATAGATGAACATATATGTACATACATATTTTATTTATAAATTTAACGAAAACATTTGATAACGTGTTTGCATATTCTGTTTGAATGGTATATGTATTACAATATCTCTTGCAATTAAAACTTACTTAGGACAAAATAAATACTGCCTGGTTTAAATTGTCTGATTTTATTGGACGGGATGCTGTATAATACGTTTGCAAGAATATACGAGTATGTCAATATTGGAAATGTTGTTCTCAAACACTGTTGCTAACTCTTTCTACAACTTGCCTTCAAATTATAATTAAAAGCTGGCAGAAACCACAAAATATTTACAACAAAAAGGATGAGAAATTAAAAGCGATCCCAAACTCTAATGAAAATCAGTATAAAGCTATTGGTTATTTACATACAAAATCTTGTGTATTATATTTATGTATATAATACATATGCTTTTACAATTGTATATATAACAAATTTAAATTGTTAAAATTCATGTTAAAGTGATTTACACAGCAGCGAAATTTAGCAGCGATATATCTAAGTATTCACAATAGCTGTTAAATAATTTCAGTGATTTATTAATTGGCTCATTAATTGCATAATCGGTTCTATGAAATTCAATATGAAAAAACTAATATTTCCTAAGAGATCTCTGAGGAACGGATATTTTTATATTAGCAAGTAACTCAGTACAGTCAATATTACTATTGACTCCGTGTGGAGTTATGACAGTCTCCTATCGGACGCGTCCCCAGGTGGCGGATAGGGGAACTCTCGGCTGATCTTCAGATCTGCAGGGAAGGTGGCAATTAAAATAACATCCGCGGACCAAAAATCCTGGACAGCTGTTTCACCACGCTTGGTGCAGCTGACGATGACGGAAAATGGAACGTTCGTGGCTCACATATATGTCTCACTATCCTGATCCGACTGCTTCGGGCTGACGTCTGCAGTATTCCATCACCTTATTATGTAGGAGTGACATTCGCTGAAACGGCTGGTGGGCTAATGCTGCAGCCGCCCCCGTCCCGTTAAAACTGTGGCAAAGCTCTGAGTACGTTCTACATGCGTCGCCGCCGAGGTGGCGGCGGGGATCGTTTGAGGCGACTGTACAAACGCGTAAGGATAGCGGCTCAGAGTGGGGACCCAACTAAGATGAATAATATCAAATCTAAACAAACAATTGAGAAAAATAATGAAAAGATAAATGAAAAAACAAACAAAGAAAAGTCCGTAGAAAAAATTAACGAGCGCGGCACAGCACCGGATGCAGCCTTCCGAAGAAGTAGCCTGTTGTCTAGATCGCCATCTGCAAAATGCGCAACGCCGACGACACGTGCTATTAGCATGGATGCTGCGATCTCATCCATTGCACCTGCTCGACTCCGGACGGAAACCCCAAAGAGACGGTGCGAATCACACCGACTAGCATCTACGCAGCATGAGCGTCTCTAACTGCTGTCACTCCAGCAGGTGAGGACACATTTCGCGCAGCACGCGCAGTCCAAAAAGGGGACGTTACAGGCAATACAACAGGCGGCTCGCCTCGACTGGAGCTAATCTAGAAGATGCAAAAGATCGAAGAAGAAGTGATTATGCAATGCAAATCGCTAATAAGCAGCATGCAACAAGTCTTCAACCGCAGAAGAAAATCAGCATTGATGTCAAGACCGGGGTTGCCAAAATGTCCGAGCTGCTGGATGTCACGCTAAATTAAAGGCGCGCATGGAAGAAGGCGGAAGAGGAACGGTCGTTTTCGAATCGACGCGAGGTGGGCGTTACACGGCAGACCGAACGCGATTCAACCCCTGTGACGGCGAACCCCAAAAGAACAGCCACTAGCCCTGCAATGCCCTAAAAAAGCAAGAAGGCTAGATCGAAAGAGCCCAGTTGGGACACAGTTGAGCACCCTCAAGGGGGAGAAGAAAATTTGGCGAACTGTCACTAAAAGGGGGAGAAAAAATAAGACGAAAAAGAAACCGGTCGGACCGAACAAAAAGAAGAACGAGCGGCAACAGCGAGGTAAGTCGGAAGCGGTAATAATTAAACCCGCGGCGGGTCACAGCCACGCGGAAATTCTAAAAGATCTGCGCGATAAAATAAAGACGGGCGACTCGGTTGGCATAAAGACGGTTAGGAAAACGCAGACCGGAGCCGTCCTCCTTGAACTCGGAAAAGGGCAAGAGGTTAGGCCAGATTTCGTTCAACAGTTGAGGAGTACCATAAGAGATACAGCCTCCGTCGTGGAACTAAAGCCAAAGGTGACTATCGAGATAAGAGATCTCTATTCGCTTACACTTAAGGAGCAGGTAGAAACAGCAGCCCAGAAGCTGCTCAGCAACCCAGGGGAGCAGATCCAGATAAGGATCATCGCACCCAATGTGAGAGAGCAGGTACGAGCCTTCCTCACCCTGTCAGCTGAAAGCGCGGAAAAACTCCTTGATGTTGGCTATATAAAGATTGGGTGGGTCCGAGCGAGCATGCGATTGTGCGAGGACGTTAGGAGATGTTATCGATGTCTTGGAACGGGACACGTACAGGCAAATTGTTCAGGTTTAGACAGGAGGAACACTTGTATTAGGTGTGGGGGGTCGGGACACAAAATGAAGGACTGTAACGAAACCCCCAAAATGTGTCCACTGCGCGGATGCAAAACGCGACCGGACTGACCATCTTCCGGGATCGAAAAGATGCCCACTGCTCAGGAAACGATGAATGTGCTTCAAGCAAATATGCACAGAAGTCGGGCGGCAGACGCTCTGATCGAGCAAATTGCCGCTGAAAATAGGGTAGACGCCGTCATTATTTGCGAACAATATAGACGAATACCCCGAGGGTCCTGGTACGACGATGAAACAGGCACGGCTGCTCTGTGGCTACCTAGCGGCAGTAAGCTCGCGGTCACGCAGCTCGGGGGAGGCCACTGTTACACGTACGTTCGGACGAGACAATACACGCTAATGAGCTGCTACCTTACCCCTAGTGATAGCATAGGCCAGTTCAGGACAAAACTAGACCTGATCGAGGATAGGGATAGGGAAATAGGCGGACCGTTTATAGTAGCGGGTGATTTCAATGCCAGGGCTGTAGAATTGGGGGGACCGGACAACGAACTCACGCGGAAGAAACATTTTAGACATGGCTGCTAGGTTAGGTTTGATAGTGGCAAATACCGGTAATGCCACTACTTTCAGAAGACGGGATGTGAAGACACCACCCCAGACATCACTTTGGCGTCCGAAAGCTTGGCTACAAGTGTTGAAGGGTGGAGAGTATTGGAAGACTTCACTGGTAGCGATCACCAGTATATTACCTTCCAGACCACGGAACGAACGGACTCTGACCGGACGCAAAGAAGGAGAGGCACACGCTAGTGGAATGCAACTAAGCTGAATCACGAAAAATTTATAAGCAATTTCGACGGGGTCTCAGCTGCGTACACCATTAGTGATGCTGATTCCATGTCAACGGCATTGAGGCAGCGCATAGTTCAAAGCTGTGAGGCATCCATGCCCCGTGTAATGCAACATTCTAGAAGACAGGCTGCGTACTGGTGGACGCCAGAAATAGCTGAGCTCAGACGAATCTGCCTTCGCAACAGAAGGAGATACACCAGAGCCCGTCGAAATGGCGAGGCATCCATGGAGGCCGAAGAATTTAGACAATGCCGAAAAGCACTGAAATGGGCGATTATTAGAAGCAAGAAGTTAAAATGGGAAGAACTTTGGAACGATCTAAACAGCAACCTCTGGTGACTCGGCTATAAGATCGTTACGAGTAAGCTAAACGCGAACCATGCTGCTCCGCACATAGGGAACGATATCAAGCACATCGTGGATAACTTGTTTCCCATGCACCCTCCACTGCACGATGAACGCGAAGTCCTTGCTGATGGCATGCACACGCCCTTCACTAAAGAAGAGCTAAAAATCGCAGCTAGAAGCCTTAAGAGGGGTAAAGCCTCCGGGCCTGACGGAATACCAGCGGAGACACTCATACTTTTAGCCTAAAATCGGCCAGACGCTCTGCTCGAAGTGTACAACGCTTGTATTGCCCAAGGCACTTTTCCCAAAGAGTGAAAAAGACTCAAAGCTCATACTGATTAGCAAGGGAAGAGGCGACCAAACGCAACCATCAGCTTACCGCCCTCTATGAATATTAGATAGCACAGGCAAACTATTGGAGAAGCTTCTGCAACGCAGATTAGCAGAATCCATCGAGGCAGCCGGAGGACTATCGGAGAGGCAGCATGGCTTTCGACCCGGAAGATCGACTCTTGGTGCCATTGAGGACGTAGTGAGAAGTTTCGAAAACGCACAGAACGGACGCTCCTACCCGAAACGTATAATCGTCCTAGCTACACTTGATGTACGCAACGCTTTTAATAGCTAACGATGGGCAAATATTATCAAGGCATTGCGGGAAAGATTCCGCATAGCTAGATATCCTATGAGAATTCTCCAGAGCTATCTTAGGGAGCGTAAACTTATATACGACACACCAGACGGCCAGATAGTTAGAACGATTAAATGGGGGCAGCCCAGGGATCCGTCCTGGGTCCTGACCTCTGGAATCTAAGCTATGACGAGATATTAGGAATAGATATGCCAGAAGACACACACCTTGTAGGGTACGCGGACGACATAGCGGCGGTCATTTCGGCACGGGACGCGGACGACGCTAAAAGAAAATTGAGTCAGGTAATGATAAGGACTCGAGCGTGGCTCGAGGACCATGGGCTCGAACTTGCGGTAAACAAAACTGAATTAATCATGATGACGCGAAGGCATATGCCACTAGAAATTAGCATGCAGATAGATGACATGCTCCTGGTGACGAAAAGGGCGATAAAATATCTGGGCGTAAAAATCGATAGTAGGCTCACTTATTGGGCCCAGATAAAACATGCGGCTGCAAAGGCAGCAAAAGTTTCAGGCATGTTGAGCAGGCTAATGGCAACCATTGGCGGGCCCACACAGAGCAAGAGGAGAATGATTATGGCAACCACAAATTCTATACTGCTATATGGCAGCGAAATTTGGGGAAATGCACTGAGAGCAAAGTCTAAGCGTAAGGCTCTAGAAGAAGTCCAACGCACAGCGGCACTCAGAATCGCCTCAGCGTACCGTACAGTTTCAGGCGCGGTGGTCTTCGTAATAAGTGGAGAGATTCCGGTTGATCTCCTGGCGCGCGAACGGAAAGAGGCATGGGACTATAGGGGGGCGGAGATTACTATTAGTGCTGCAGAGCGGATATCTGAAACCATCCAGCGATGGCAAAACAGATGGAACGCAGAAACATCCGGTAGATGGACGAAGAGGCTCATTCCTAACATAGAAAGGTGGACTCAAAGGAAATTTGGGGAGATTAACTACTTCCTGACACAGTTCCTTTCAGATCATGGATACTTCCGGAAGTATCTACACCGTATGGGCAAAACAGGTAATTCCAGTTGCATCTACTGCGATGCAACAAACGACGATGCAGAACACACTTTTTTCAACTGCATCAGATGGAATACTGAGAGAATCGCATTAAGAGAGCAGATTGGCGTTTTCACCCCTGCCAACATAGTTGACAGAATGCTCGAATGCGAAAACGCATGGAATGCTGTGAGTAACTACATCGAGTATGTCTTAAGAAAAAAGAAAAGAGACCTCGATGCACGGCAAAATGAGTCCCCTTCAACGGGGACTCAGCAAGAATGAGCCAGCAGCATGAAAATGACGGACCCAGACGTGGGTGTTACGAGCAAAGTCCTTCTTAGGAGGCTGAAGTTTCTGGGCCTTCTTGAAGTAATGTAGAAAACAGTCCCGGGAAGGCATCCCACCAGAAACGGAGGAGGGAGTTTTTTAGTGGAAAACACCACTCAACGCAGTCGACGACGGTCACTGTAAGTGCGAAGGCATTTTCAACCCTACCTCGCCCGTCAAAAAAAATATTGCTATTCCATGAAGGAATAACAGAGCAGAGATTTTTCTGCGGACTTCTAAGGATTTCATTGAGATCCATATACATACATCTATGCTCATAAGAAGTTAAAGGAGTTGAAAAATACAAAGAAGAAAACACAAATTTTAGAAACTTAATTTGAACTTTTTCCAGGCGATATATGTCTATCTTAGCATTAGGGCTCCAAATAAAGGAAGCATATTCCAATGAAGATCATACAAACGATGAGAAAATAATTTTTTTAGTATAAAAATCAAAATTCATAGTATTCCGCTTAAGAAAGCTTAGAAGAGAATAAGCTCTCGGAATTAAATAACATAGGTGATTAACAAAAGATAATTTATTATCAAAAACAACACCAAGGTCAAGGATCTCATTAACAATTTGTATACTTTGATTGTTCATTAGATAAGAAGTATGTTCAGACCTTCACAATGAATTTCTTTCATATGTGCATAAGTTAGTGTGTATAAATGTACAAACATACTTAAGTACATATGCCTGCACGAAATTAGTTGAACAACCTTAAATTGCTAAGCTAATGTAATTTTTTATTATTTGCTTTTTGCTAGATTTATGCATTTCCTTTACGTTTAATTCAACAGTTAATTCAAATTATGAAAAGAAAAAGAAACCTTGAACTTCTGATTAAGTTTAAATTTTTGCTGTAGTTGTTATTCACTTTAAATTCTTTTACTTTAAACATTTAACAACAACTTTAAAATAATGTTAAGTTTATTGCATTTGTCTGGGGTTTCAGATTTCCTGGAATTTCTCACACGCGTGGAAAATGCAAGGCAGAATTATATAATTAATAAATATATTAAAAATAATTATTGCAGTTTGGCAATAAAATAGTATTTAAAGCCATGATTTAATTTAAATAAACCGAGAAATAATTATTCAATCAAACTAAGCAGTTGTTTTATTTGTATTCTCCATTTCACCGCAATAACCAACTTCAAGTGCTTGCGTTATCTCACCATAACAAAATAATCAAGTTCAAGTGCTTGCGTTATTTAACCATAAAATATAATCAAGCTCAAGTGCTTGAATTATACCTACAATTGTCCCGGTGTTTCCGCCCGGACAAAGCAACACCGACCAGCAAATCAGCTGAGTCAAAACAAAGTATTTAAAGTATGGCGGCATCTATAAAAAGTCATATGTCTACTTTTTTTAATATTAAAAGAAAGGCCATTTAATTCAGACCAGACTACAACTCTACTAACATCTTCCTGTAATTCCTGAGAATCACGAATACAGAAAATAGGCTTAAAAATCTTTGTCATCGGCATACAGAAAACATTTAGAGTAGTGGAAACAGTGGAAGATATCATTAATAAAAATTTTAAAAAGTAACAGACCTAAAACACTACCTTGAGGAATACCGGAAGTAGGAATAAAAGCATCAGAGCATAGACCATTAATAGTGACAACGCAATGTCTATTAATTAGATAATGCCGGAACCATCTAAGCATTTGAGAGTGGAAACCAATTTTCGATAATTTAATAGTAGCAAATCATGTGGAACGCGGTCAAAAGCTTTAGCAAAATCAGTATAAATAGAGTCAATTTGAGCACCACTTTCAAAGTGAGATATACAAAATTGTGTAAAAACTGCTAAATTAGTAGTAGTAGTAGATCTACCAGGAATAAAACCATGCTGGGATGGGGCAAAATATCTTTTCAAATTAAAATATATTTTGTCATACACGATATGCTCAAAATCTTTAGCAATAATTGTTAATTTAGCAATTGGTCTGTATTTTGTAACTAAGTTCCTATTCCCAGTTTTCAGAACTGGAACAATTGAAGTAGACTTCCATTTTTGAATAAAGAAACCTTCCTTTAGTGAAAGATTAAATATAATTTGTAATGGTAGTGATAAGGAAAAAAACAAGTTTTCTTAACAGAAACACAGAAATACCATCCATATCACACTTATATGAGTTCGAGAGTTTAAAAATTCCAGTGCGAACATCATCTTCCGAGATCTGAAAGGAACCAAAGTCAAAGAATGTTAAATCATTATCAAGATTAAAATTCGTATGATTATGATCACTGCTACAATTGCTTTGAAAATATTTTGCAAATAAATCAAGAGAATCCTTCACTGTATCAGAACGCATGTCATCATATTGCATTGTAACCGGAATTGATGATTTATTTCTTTTGGAGTTTACGTAAGTCCAAAAACATTTAGGATTAAATTTAATGGAATTATTTATACACAAAATATATTGATTGTAAAAAATTAAATTCTCGTTCATAGTGAAGATAATTTCGTTTGTCCGATTCACTAATGGATGCTCTAAATTTTCTATAGAACTTAATTACAGTGAATGCACTACTTACACTTAATTACAGTGAATGCATACACACACTACAACTCCCTCAGTGTTTTGGAGTTGTAGGCATGTGTAGTCATTTTGCTATTAAATATAATATATTTTGTCATTTTTTCTTCATTTTATCTCATTAGTTGTCATATTGAAGTTCATCGTTTTTCTCAGAAGCTTCTGATTGCGACAATTATAAGGGTTGATATTCCACGGTTCTGCTGTTGTTGATTACCGACTCTGATATCTATAGATTAATGTCGATTCCCGAGTTTGAAGTAATGATTCAAGCACATGTGAGAGATTTACATTTAAGAAAATAATGCAACACCAAAATATCGTAGAGTTGTAGAAAACGCCCTAAAAACAAAATTCCGTCGTCTTTAGAAAGTCATATATAATATTATTTAAAACAACATTTCAAATGACAGAATGTAAATAATTAATGATATCTTAGTGATTCAGATAGATGCCAACCTAATGGAACAGAGTTTAGTTGTTACCCTAAATGTCAAATTTAAAAGATTTAAAGGCAACTTTTTAATGAAATAATTTTAAATAAAACCAAAAATAATAAACTAGCACAACAAACTTCCATAAAAGTTAATTATTTATAAAAACTTACATTACAAAAAAAGTTTATTTTAAATACAACAAGAATTAAGTGAACGTATTTACATGTGTATATAAACATTTTAAAATTACATTAAGAGTATACTACTTATGTAAGAGCAATTTTAATATTTTATATCATTGTTTTTCTGTTGCTCTCATATCTTTTTAAAGTTCTCTCTATTTTCACCGGAGGGATTGAAAGGCCAACAATTTGTAACCCTGCCCTGCGTTGCCTAAATGGAAACTGGGCAAGGACTGACAGCGAAAAAGGAAGTCTTCATTGAACATTTAAGAAAAGTTTTCACCCCAAACACATGATATAGTCGAGCTGCTACCAAATGCTGCTGTAACCGCTACTCGATTAAGATTTCTGGAAATCGAAAAATCTATTGCTGGCCTAAACTTGAAGGTGTTGACAAAATTAGTAAAAAAAATGCCCAGAAAATAAAGAAACTATCCTTTTAATTTTTAATGCAGTATCCGGCTGAGTGGAAGGTTTCGATGATCACTATGATTCCTAAGCCCATGAAAGATCAAACGCTTGTGGAATCTTACAGGCCTATAAGTCTGTTATCTAACATGTCAAAGCTGTATGAGAAACTAATTGAGAGCAATACTGAACAGCTTTAGGGGTATTCCAGATTACCAATTTTGTTTCAGGAAGAAACATACCGCGATCGAACAAACACACAAACTTGTCAATGTAATAATAACAGCGTTGGAGGAAAAATTGCTCAGTTCTGTTTATTGATGTTTTCCCAGCCTCTGTTAAAGTTTACCATTAATGCTAGAGTTAATGTCGACGTCGCTGACGGCGTCTTAACGCCGAAATTGTGATGTTCGACGCAAAATTTCATTTTGCTGTTAATGTAAACGTCGCACAGTGGCTGAAAATCGTTTTTCATTGGCCAAAAGTCAAATTTTTTTTTGTCACCGATTTTTAAAATTTTTACGCCATTTTGGAGCTAATATATCCATATTAAGGTAGCCAAAAAATTAGGTTAAACTATTGATAATTGTGGGCGTGGCATGCTGTCAAACTCAACTGTTTTTTGTTATTTCAGTAAAAGGTGTTTTTTATCAGTTTTTTGTCAAAAATAAATGGTCACTACTCGCAAGCTATCATCGATAATGGCCTGCGGTCTTTTTATAATATTGGTAGGATTATAGTCTTTAGTTGTTGTAAGTGGTTACCGCTCTAGCGTTTAATATTAGAGGTGTTATGAAATATTTATGAAACTACTATATTTTTCTAAAATTTAAATTTTAGTGGAATAGAACTTCTAGGGAACAAAAGGGAACAAGAAACGTATACCACCCGAAGAAAGGCGAAGGTGTCTTCTTTCACCCCATATATACTTTTGTACCCGCCACGACCCGCCGGTAGAACACTTTTTTAATTTTAATGAAATTACTCCAAAAAAAAATCAAATTACTCTAATATAAACAGCCCTATAATTACTCGTATACAATGGTGTGTTAAATTTTCACTTTTTTGCCTGAAGGTTTATGTTTTTTACTTTAGACTACCTAAAACTAAAATAATTAAATATAATACCTGCGAAAGGGTTTTATGGCTTTGTTTTGATCAGCAAAAAATCAGTAATAAAAATATCACAATAGGTTCTACAGTAAACATATGATCTCTTTCTAATATAACTGTTAGGGTCAGCCAAAGTCATAAACAATTTTATAATAATAATCGCGATATTAAACGACTAAAGATAAAAAGAACCCCATATTGGCGAGATACTAATTAGTTTTACCTGATATTAAGGTCTGGATAACACGTGCAGTTTTGTTCAATTTAAGTACTACCTGCTATGAAATTGAAGATCAATGTGTGAATAACATGTATCTAAAAATATATAAAACTACGGATTCAATAAGGGATTACACAATAAGTTAATCCTTTACGTGTACGTACGTATATTTGCAAGTGATAAATCATAACAGACTCAAATAAAAATATTCAGAAAAATATGGAGAGCTTCGGTTATAAAGAACTGGCCGAACAGTATTTTAGAAATAAAAACCAGGAAGATGTTCTTACTTACGTTAAAATAAATGTTGTCGGGGAACACGTCCAGGCTCTTGGCATCCACTGAGATTGTAAACACAGAGTTAATGTTGTGGAAAAGAAACTTTATTTAATAACTTTTTTATAAATTTTTAGTTAATTTTAACTCTAATGTTAAAATTCTTTTTAGTGCGGGTACCAAGAACAGTTTTATCACCTGAGAAGATCTTCGTAAGACTCTGAGAAAATGGCCGCTTTTTGGGCTATTTATGGCATCTAAAAACCCGCTTTTTTCGGAATTAACAATGGAGTTTATATTAACATATTAATTCTACCAATACATATGTATATATAGATAAATAAAATGACGTTTCGAGAGATGTGTTTAGTTCTTTTTACGGCGTGAAGCTTACAACCATCATAAGGCATTAGTGGCGGTAACACCCCTCCTCAGTAAGCCGATGACTCGCTCGAGGGCTTACTTGATTGCTGAGCCACGTCCAAAACTGCTATTTTTGACGCCGGTCTTTCCAATATACCGCACGCCGTCATGACTTTTACTTTTCGGACCTGGCCATCAGGAGCCATAAAGGTTTCAATAACTCTTCCTCTGGGCCAAACGTTCCTCGGGTTCATTGGGTCAACCACTATAACCAAATCTCCGACAGTTAGAGGCTTTGTCTTCTCAAACCATTTTGTTCTACAGGTTAACGTTGGCAAGTATTCTGTCACCCAGCGTTTCCAAAAGCTGTCTGCGTATTGTTGACAGCGCAACCAACATTTCTTCAGGACGATACCATCATCGCAATACAACGCAAGAGGTTTAACACCGTTAGAGCTCCCTAATAGAAAGTGATTCGGGGTTAATGCTTCGTTTTCTTCCCTCTCTATTGGAATATAAGTCAATGGCCTGGAGTTGATTACCATTTCAACTTCTGCCATCATGCTCCTTAACGTTTCATCATCTGGGTACCTTTCCTGTTTGATCTTATAAAGGACGGTTTTCACGGAACGCACTAAACGTTCCCAAGCACCGCCCATGTGCGGAGCCGATGGTGGGTTGAAATTCCATTTACATGTCGAGGTAGTAAATGTCCGAACTAACTCGTTTTCATCTACCTCCTTCAATGCTACTCGTAGCTCGTGCTCTGCACCTACAAAATTCGTGCCATTGTCGCTGAAGTATTCTCTTGGCAGGCCTCGACGAGCTGTAAAGTTTCGTATCGCCATAACACAGGAGCTGGTATTGAGACTATGTACGATTTCAATGTGTACGGCTCTAACTGTAAGGCACGTAAATAACGCGCCATACCTTTTCTCTTTATGCCTATTAACCGTGACGAACAACGGACCGAAAAAGTCGATACCAGTGAATGTAAATGGTCGCTGATAACTGGAAAGGCGACATCTTGGTAACTTAGCCATTTGTGGATAAACCGGTAAAGCCTTTTTTATCCTGCACATTTGACATTCTTTCAAGAAATGTTTGATTACAGTTCGCAGCCGTGTGATGTAATATCGTTGGCGAATTTCGTTTATTAATGTCTCATGATGCATGTGGTGATATTGATTATGAAAGTGAAAAATTATTAATTTAGTTATGTGGCAATAATTGGGAAGAATTACTGGATATTTTAATTCATATGCGACGTCAGCATTTTCAATTCGTCCGCCTACTCGAAGTAAACCCTTGTCGTCAATAAATGGAGATAATTTGTATATAGGACTCGTTTTCTGAACATGTTTTTCCGCCTTAAGGCATTTAATTTCATGGAAAAATACTCTTTCTTGAATTTCTTTTAGTAAAACACATTCAGCTTTGGCCAGCTCTTCTTGTGATAATTCAAGGTTACCTTTAGAAGGAGGTTGCTTTTTTAACATATTGCAAAAATGAATGACATACGCCGTTGCCCTTAACAGTCTGCACCAACGAGAAAAACGTTCTGTGTTTATGAACGGTTCGACATTTTGCATAATTAAATTATGATGCTTGAGTTCTAAATCAGTTTGAGACGAGTTTAAAGATTTTATTTGCCATTCGATTTCATCTTGTCTAAGAAATTCGGGCCCGTTAAACCACCGACTCGCTGACGACAAGTCTGGAGTTTTGCCCCATTTTGTCGCCTCGTCTGCCACGTTATTCTTACCAGCTATCCAGAACCATTCATTAATTTCAGAAATATCCAAAATTTCACTAACCCTTATAGCTACAAATTGATGATATTTGCGGTGGTCTGAGCGTATCCAGCTTAGCACGGTTTGAGAGTCAGACCAAAATATTTTTCGACTAATGGGGATAGTGTGGGTTTTCAAAATAGTATCAGCAAAACGCGCTCCGACTACAGCCGCCATCAGTTCTAGTCTGGGAATGGAGACAACTTTTAACGGTGCTACTCTGGTTTTTGAACCTATTATAGACACTACTATTCGTTTACCATCAGAAATTCTTAAATATGATACAGCGGCGTAGGCGTTTTCACTTGCATCCACGAAAGTGTGCAACTGGACATCTCAAAAGACTGTAAATAACACCGAGGTATAGTAATCGCACTTAATTTTGGTAGAAACTGCAACCAGATTTTCCATTTTTCAAACTGAGGCTCGAAAATAGGCTCATCCCATTCTAAACCGCTTCTCCAAATCTCTTGAAGTGTTATTTTTAGATACATCAAAAAATGTCCTATGAGGCCCAAAGGGTCGTATATACTCATTAAAATTTTAAGAACTTCACGCTTTGTTGGCCTTTTGTGACAAAGAAATATTTCATTACATAGCGTTGACGGCGAAAGCTTAAATGTTATGAGGTCACTTTTCGGAATCCAAAATACTCCAAGCACTTTTTCCGTTTCTAGACCGTCACTCATATTAAGGCACAGACTAGTTGGGTTTTTGTTTAAGTTTAAGTCATGCAATACAGACTCACTATTTGAGCACCAATTCCTTATATTGAAGCCAGCTTGGCTGTGAATATATCTTACTTCTTTTGCTAGTTGACTTGCTTCTTCTGGGCTATCTGTTGAAATCAAAAGGTCGTCAACATAGTGGTTATTTTTTATTGCCTTGGCTGCAGCGGGATATTCTTTATCATATTTTGAAGCGTTTGCATTTTTTACGTACTGCGATATGCAGGGTGCGCATGATGCCCCAAAAATTAGCACGTTCATCAAGTAAACTTCAGGTTTTTTATTGTCTTCACAATTTCGCCACAAAAAGCGTTGGGCGTTCCTATCTTCTTTACGAATAAAAATTTGATGAAACATCTGTTCGATGTCACCGCAAATGGCTATTTTTCTTTCACGAAATTGAAATATAATAGAAGGAAGAGAAGCTAACATATCAGGGCCTTTTAAAAGCATACAATTCAGAGAAACACCCTTAGCCTTTGCGGCAGCATCCCACACGATTCTAGTTTTGTGGGGTTTGTTTTTGTTAAAAACTGGGAAAATTGGCAAATACCATACGTTTTCTGAAATTTCGCTGTGATTAGTACTTTCATTTATATCCACCTTTGCTATGAAACCTTTGTTTAAATATTCTTCGATTGTGTTTTTAAAAATTTGTTTTAATTGCTCGTTTGAGTTTAAAGTCCTTTCAAGGCATTTTAATCTTTTCATAGCCATATTAAAACTTTGTGGTAATTTAACGTTGTCATAGCGCCATAGCAATGCCGTTTCGTAATGGCCGTTATCTAATTGCTTAGTATGTCTCTCCAGTAATTCAATTGCCCTTTGTTCATCTTTTGCAACAAGAGGGGCCTTACCGTTTATGCCGGCCATTTCAATAGCATAAAAGTTTTTAACTAAATCGTTCAGGCTGTTGTCATAAGAGCGACCACATTCGCACATATGAAAATTGTATTCGTAGTTTTGATTTTCTTTTGGTACTGAATTGCCACATATTAGCCAACCAAGACGTGTTTGAATAGCTATTGGTTCATTAAATTTTCCTTCTTTTACTCGTGTTGGCAAACAAAACTTAATATTATTAATGCCCAAAAGGACTGTGGGAACGGCATTCTTATAATTGTCTATAGGAACCCCTTTTAGATGTGGAAAACGATTACATAGTGTTGTATAGTTTATGCTTTGATTTGGCAAAGACAACTGTTTCACAGTGCGAACTTCTAAATAATGTATAATTTTATTTGGGCCAGATATTTTGATATTAACTCTTTTCGAACTACCTTCGTATCGTTCAACATCGCCGGTCCATTTTAAGCATAATGGTTCGCGCTCACCACTTAAGTTCAAATAATTAATTACGTCATCATTTATAAGACTCACTGATGACCCTTCATCGATGAATGCATATGTGTCTACACACTTATTATTTGCACCGTATATTACAACAGGTATAATTTTAAATAATATCTTATCGTTGTCGCTGCTATTGTGTGCAGCATGTGTGTTAACATTGATATCTTTACATTGATTGCGATCTTTTGATTCGTTTACTTCTGATTGTTCTTCTGTTATTTTGTGTAACAACGCATTATGTTTGCTTTTACAGTCTTCGTATCCACATATAATGTTGCTCTTACAGTATCCATAGTGGCGACGTAAACAAAGTTTACAGAGATTTAATTTTCTAACATAGTTCCATCTTTCATTTCTGTTCACTGTTAAGAACTTTTTACACTTTGCAACACTTGTACAATGTTCGTGACATACAAGACATTTTATCTTTTTCTGTTCTTCATGTGAGTTAACATAACCGTTTTTTGTTTTATTTGTTGAAAATTCTGTACACTTATTATTTTCTACGTTTATACTACTTGCTGAAATGCCTATGTCATACAACCAATTTGCGAATTCTGTTAAGTTAGCTTTTCTGTTTTTCTTTATTAATTCTGTTTTGAATGTGCCCCAGTTCAATTGAAAATAGGATGGCATTTTAGCAATTAATTCCTGTATAAGTGAAGTGTTATTAAGTTCATCCACTAGACCACATGTTTGGATGGTGGTCTCCAAACCTTTTACTTCGACTGCGAAAGCTGTAATTGTATGAAGTTTGTTGGCATTTAATGCAGGCATTAATCTGATCCTGTTTTTCAGAGAATTTAATATTTTTTCTGGTTGTCCATAAAGGAGTTTCAGTGTTGACACAACAGCTGCGACACAGGAGGGATGTATGAGAAGGTGTTGAACAGAGCGTAAAGCTTCTCCACGCAGGGCTTTTTGAAGGCGGACTAAATTTTCTGCATCAGTTAGACCGCAAATTGTGGTGGACCAATTGTAAGTAGAATTGAAAAGTGGCCAATCTTCTGGTTGGCCGGTAAACGTTGGCAATTCTTTGGGCAAAGTTTGTCGAGCATTTAGCTGTTGGTGTGTGAGGTTCCTGTAGATGGAGGCGGTTTGCGGCGATGTTGACGTCGGTTGGTGTTCATTATTATAGTCTGGCATTAAATATGATGTTTGATCCCATATGTTACAATGTGGTTGGTTAAATCTTTGCTGTGTATTAAATGATTGCTGCTGTGTATGATTTAGGAGAGTAGGTGCAAAAGTTGGCATATTATTTACGTGGTCGTGCGTCGGAAAAGTTTTATTAAGATTTGGATTTTGAGTATCATTGATGTTCTGTGTAATAAAATGTGAATGATTTTGTGTTGCGTTATTAATAAATGTAGACATAGTTGGGGCTAAGCTGTATTTTGTTAAACTGGTTCCTCTTTGTGGTTGCATTGCTATGTTTTTCGAAAAGTTATTTGTACTTACGTTTATTACTGGTACATTTGTTGTATCTTGTGAAGGCATTGCCACAGAAACGAATGGTTGAGTTTGCGTTGTGTTATTTGCAAAAGCCGTATTTAATGGTTGCAGTGTGTTGGATTCAATACATTCAGTGTTGGGTTCAGGCAAAATATCAGATATTGAGTCGCTGTCGTCTTCATACGTTTGTTGAAGAATTGTATATTTTCTTTTAATAAATTCTCGTTCTAATCTGGTTTCTTCTTCTAATCGTTGAAGATCTAAAGTTTGTCTTCTTGAGCGTGATACATGTGACGAGTTAGACTTTGAGCTACGAACAGAAAGCGGCGAGGTCGGTCGGTTTTGTGATGATGTGGTACAGATTTGGCAAAACCAGTTTTGTTTCGCTTGAGTGCTTTCGATATTAACGCACGACATGTGAAAAGGTAGCTTACACGTGCCGCAGAGTATGCGCGTATTGTCATCGGTTGATATTTGGCAGACTTTGCAGTTGACAGAATTACCTGTTGGCATTTTTTCCACATGTTGTGCGGTATATAGTGGTTGACCCTGTAAGGAAGATGAAGTATCCATTATATTGGGACTTACGGTATATCGGCCGGATGGCGTCCTTCAATTATCCAATTTTAGTCAGGCAACAATCACGAACATTAAAAAGAATTTTAAAGTTGTTGTCGGGGAACACGTCCAGGCTCTTGGCATCCACTGAGATTGTAAACACAGAGTTAATGTTGTGGAAAAGAAACTTTATTTAATAACTTTTTTATAAATTTTTAGTTAATTTTAACTCTAATGTTAAAATTCTTTTTAGTGCGGGTACCAAGAACAGTTTTATCACCTGAGAAGATCTTCGTAAGACTCTGAGAAAATGGCCGCTTTTTGGGCTATTTATGGCATCTAAAAACCCGCTTTTTTCGGAATTAACAATGGAGTTTATATTAACATATTAATTCTACCAATACATATGTATATATAGATAAATAAAATGACGTTTCGAGAGATGTGTTTAGTTCTTTTTACGGCGTGAAGCTTACAACCATCATAAGGCATTAGTGGCGGTAACAATAAAATTAAGCTTAAATTCGTGTAGCACCGAAATACAAGAGCAATTATCTAATTTTGTAAAAGTACTAAAAAAAACGCTACAAAGAAGTTAGCTACAGTAAACAAAAGTTTTATATAAAAAGTGAAAAGTGTTTAGAAGTGGTCGCTGCAGAAACAGCAAAGCAAGATAAGGTTGGAAGACCACGCAAATCATTGGACAACTGCAGCGATAAATCTAAGAGGCGGAAACTTAAAGATGTTAACGATGCAATTGGTTGTACAAATATAAAAGAATCTTTCCTACATCAATTACGATCACAGAACCAATTAACAAAAGTGGATATCATTGAAAAAGTTATTAAAGCTAGTCCAGTGAGAACAAAACGAATTCTTAAAAGTATACCAACTCCGAGCGATGCAAAACAGTGCACAAATGAGGAGGCATTAGCCTTATTTCTGGATTTGAAATTAACAAAACAGCAATATATTAAGCTCAGATTGCGTGCGATTGAAATGGCTCAAATATCTATCCAGCATATCATCACATAACTGCTACTAAAATGGACTGTTTTCCATCAAAGGATACTAACCAAACACACCAATTTCGGCAGAGGTACAACTACAATCTCTACTTGATCACACAGCCGAACGCTTGCTACAATCAATACCAGGAAATGCGTTAAAGAAATATGGAAACACAAAGCTAATTCTTTTTTGCAAGTGGGGATGTGATGGTTCTTCGGGACATAACCAATACAAACAAGTTGTATGTGAAAATATTTCGGACTCGGATATGTTCATGGTATCAATTGTACCATTGCGATTGAAAAAGATTTTGGAAGATTCAGAGCCTTCGACTAGTACAATGCAAACAATGGATATTTGGAAAAATGAGACACCATCTTCTACGAAATACTGCAGGCCAATCAAATTTGAATTCAAAGAAGAAACTCGTGATGCCATTAATAAAGAAATTAGTGATATCAAGGCCCAAATTGCAACACTACCATTAGCCATTACAATTTCAGTTAGATGGGCAGCAAATTGAAGTAAGCTACCAATTAGTCCTTACAATGATAAATGGAAATGTAGGTCAGGCTTTGACTAACACGAAGGCTGCATCCAGCTGCATTATATGCCAAGCAGCATAAACCCAATTAAACCAAGTTCCGACAAAATCATTAGATAATACCGATGCATATGAATTTAGATTATCACCACTACATGCAAGAATACGACTTATGGAACATATACTAAAAATCAATTATGATTTATATTTCGGGTCTTCAGGATCCATAAGAAACAATAAAACCAACAAAGAGTTAAGAAGTTCAAAAAAGAAACATGTTCAAGATGAATATCGCAAAATTGGATTGATTATAGATCAGCCAAAACAAGGGTCAGGCAATACAAATGATGGCAATACCGCACGAAGATTCTTTTCAGATCCAGAAACAGCATCTGAAAGAACAGGAGTGGATTTAAACCTTGTTTCCAGTTAATTTTAAAATTTTTTTTGAGTGTAAAAATTTTTTTGTGTAAAAAATTTTTTTCAGTGTAAAAAATTTTTTTGAGTGTAACATTAAAAAAATTCCATTATCACAAAAAATAATTATAATTATTATTAAGATCAAAATATAAAATTTTTTAATATGCAAATAAAAAAAATAAACCCATATTTCACTCCAAAAGTTAAAAAAAAAATCAAAAGTTCAACTTTGACCTAGAAGTCCTTAAGAAGTACTCAATCAATTTCAATGTAATTAAAACTGAGTCAAGCTGAATTAAATATCTATCCATTAAAAAAAGAATTACTTCAATATTTTGATCGGTTCAAAAGTTACAGAATTTTGGCCAATGAAAAACGTTTTTCAGCCACTGTGCGTCGTCGACGACGTCAACACATCTGTTTACTACTGTATTGAATATACAGAGAACACTCTTTTGACTTTTTCTCCGCATATACTTATCTCTAAGATTTTCCACTCTCAGGCTCAACGCCGAAAAAGAAAAACAGATTGAACTTTTTCGGCGTCAAATTTCTTACGTCGTTGAGATTAACTGCTCTCATAATTTTATACGATTCAACTTTTTCTTGACATTTGACGCCGTCGACGACGTCGACATTACTCTATCATAAGGTTTAATAAATAAATTGACGTAAAGTTACCCGCAAATACTCAAAATCTGTTCGTAAACTACTTCACTGGTCGCATTAGAGAAGGAAACTTTTTACGCACACCGCAGCCAATAGAAGCAGAGCTCATCTAGGCAGTATATTAGGTCCAATATTGTATTTGATATATGCCTCTGACATGCGAATAAGCAGTAATCTTCACATATCAACAATTTCTAATGATACATCTTTTCTAAGCATCCATGAAAACGTGCGAGAAGCTTCTCTCAAGTTGCAGGAATACATTTTAATATTGGGAAATTAGTTAAAAACATGGGGAATAAAAGTGAACGAGCCAAAATGTGTTCACATAACTTTTACATTGGGAAGGGAAACATGTCCCCTATCAAAATGTTTAATCAATACCGCAATACAATGAAGTCAAATACCGCGGCATTCACTTTGATCGCCGCACAGTGGCTGAAAAATCGTTTTTCATTGACCAAAAGTTTTTTTTTTTTGACACCGATTTTTAAAATTTTTACGCCATTTTGGAGCTAATATATCCATATTAAGGTAGCCAAAAAATTAGGTTAAACTATTGATAATTGTGGGCATGGCATGCTGTCAAACTCAACTGTTTTTGTTATTTTAGAAAAAGGTGTTTTTTTTATCAGTTTTTTGTCAAAAATAAATGCTTACTACTCGCAAGCTATCATCGATAATGGCCTGCGGTCTTTTTTATAATGTTGGTAGGATTATAGTCTTTAGTTGTTGTAAGTGGTTACCGCTATAGCGTTTAATATTAGAGGTGTTATGAAATATTTATGAAACTACTATATTTTTGTGAAATTTAAACTTTAGTGGAATAGCACTTCTAGGGAACAAAAGGGAACAAGAAACGTATACAACCCAAAGAAATAGGAAGGTGTCTTCTTTAACCCTATATATACTTTTGCACCCGCCACGACCCGCCGCACTGTGTTGCGGCTAGTGGAAAAGTAACTTTTTTCCGATTATTTTTTCCAGTGTTTTTAATGATGCAATTTTGTCACAGACATTTCAAGTAAACAAAAAACATATAAAGCTTATTTTTATGTTGGCCCGTTGATTTTTAATTTATTTTAGAAGTCAAATATACAAAATTTTCACGAAAAGAGGGGATTTCAGGGCTGTATTCAAAATGATCTCATTTGATTTTGGTGACAGATATTTTGATTCGGAAAAAAAATCTACCTTCGGACAAGTATCTTCTGTAAAAAAAAAGGAATGTTGTTTGAGATATTTTCATATGCACCTTTTTTAGAGCGAAAACCGGACTAAGGGCCCATTTTTCCTTAAAATTTGGGTTAGGTAAGCGATATCTAAAAAGTCCCAGTTCCAAACCACTACAGAAATGTTACATAATTTGTTTTCAACGAACTGTGAAAAAATCAGCTGCCCATACCTGCCCTCCTGGGAGTTATAGCGATTTGTGTGTGTGTCCGTCTTTATATAGTGTTTTCTTTTAGCTTGTGGTGGTACCTTTCTCTCTCTGTTGTTTTACTATTTTATTCTCTCTCTTTCGCTCTCTCTCTCCCCCGTTATTGGGCGCTTATTTTTATTATTATTATTTGCGTTATTTCTCCACTATGCATATAAAAGTGCAATGAAGTTCACTGTGGTTTCCATTATAATTTTGACAGTCAAGAATCATGGAATACATTAAAATTTCCTATCAGGAACTGCATGAGTTAATGCAACAGAGTAAAACTAGAAGCGTGGAGGATATTTTGGAATTGCTTGATCATGAGCATGAAGTGAAAAGTAGTTTAATATTTCCAAACATAAAAGATAAATTGAAAAAGTTCGTCAATAAGTACAATGCACGTCTTCAAGAGTTTAACAGGATGTATGAACGGCTTGGAGCTACGGACTGGATTCAAGAGGGCTATATTGAAGTTGGAAATTATCCAACTACTTCAAAACGAAAACCCGAATATAAGGAATTTACATTATGCTGTGAGAAAAAAAGAAGAAAAGAAGTATGGAACTAATGGAAACAGAAGAGGTTTGGAGTGGATTTAAACCTTATTTTCAGATTTAAAATAATCCTAGAAGTACTTGCAATGAAGAAACTGACTCTAAACAATTTGGAGATTATGCTAAGGAAACTGCAAAAATATATACAACCAACTACCCATGGAGAATATGTCTGCAACAGTTCACAAAATCCTTTATCATGGAGAAGATATCATTAAATATCATTTGGTGCCACTTGGAGATCTATCAGAGGAGGCTCAGGAAAAAAGGAACAAGGATTACAGATTTTATAGAGAGCACAATACTAGAAAAATTTCACGAAATTCCACAAATGAAGTTCTATTTAATATATTATTGGCAACGTCAGATCCGTTCATCTCCAATAATATGTGAAAGTAATAGGACTTTTTTGGATTTTTTATCAACTAAAAATAAAAACTTCGATTTTTTAGGCAAAAAATATTTTTTTCTTCATAAATTTATTTATAACTGCGAAACTGTTGCTTATGTAGCAAAAAGTTGTATGAGCAGATTAAGGGAATTGTAATTCTTAATTTTTTTAAATTTGTTGAAGCTTATTCGGACTAGTGGTTCTCGAGTTATGACAAACAAGAACCTAAAACGTGACAAATTCCCCTATACGACGCTTACTTCAAATTAATTATTAAATTATTATTTGATGTACCAGGACCAAACGAATGATGCAGAATTTCTTCTTTTTGGGGCTACTTTCATAAACCATTATCAGAATTGAGTCCTGAATTAATCACCTGAAAAATTTTGGTATGTTTTCTTGAAAATCAGAATATCATATCCTGTGCTGAAAAAGAAGGACGACTAGAATTAAAAGGATCCTCAGGCAGGTAGAAAAAAGTGACACAGCGTGTTGAAGGAAAAGTAATCCGAACTGTTTATGATAACCCCAATCCAACACAAGAAGATTAGCTCTTCAAGTGGAAAAAAATTTTGGGTTACGTGTTTTTCATGCAACAATCTGAAATCTTCTTCAAAAGCACAAATATTCTTCACGAGTGGCGTGGAAAAAACCCCTGCTCTGAGTTCAAAATATTGAAAAGAGGTTAAGATTTACCACCGAACACGTTTTACTTCCTCCATAGTACTGGGGCGATGTTATTTTCTCAGATGAAACAAAAATTATTATTTACTATCATGACGGACCGCTAAGAGTTTAGCATAAGCCCGTAACATCGCTAGAAAATAAAAATCTTATATCTACACTAAAGTTACGAAAACTGTCCGTAATGGTATGGGGCTATATATCCAATGCAATGCAATGGAGTTAGTGTAACCAGAATTTAGGATGAAACAATGAGTAAAGAAGTATAACTTGGTATCCAAAAAAACGGAAGCGTTAAAAAGTTAGGTTTTGTAATCCCGGACAATCGGAATAAATAAAAAAACACATACACTCAAGATAACGATCCCAAACATAAATCTTATTTATGTAGGTCATGGCTACTGTACAACAGTACAAAAGTTTTTTATACTCCTGCCCAAAGTCCGGATATAAACCCTATCGAAAATTTGTGGGTTCATCTAAAGAAAAATGTAGGCAAAAGATCGCCAACGGACAAAAAGGAATTGATACGGTTTATTAAAGAAGAGTAAGAAAAAATACCGTTAGAATATAATAATCCGCAGCTAATTCAATCGATGTGAAGACGTCTGCAAGCGCTAATTGATACTCGAGGTGGACACACAAAATATTAGAAACAAAAATTCAAAAATTTACATCAGACTTAAAGTTATATCCAGTGTGCAAACATTCTGTTACAGTAGAGAAACTGAAACAAATATTTTAATTTTTTAATATTCTACCTTAGAACTATTCAATGTTATAAAAGTTTTTATTTACATATGTACATATATTACATTAGCAAAACATATATTTGAAAAATACTGTTCGAAAAAAAATTGTATGTATATTTTTATTAGAAATCAACGCATCTTTTGAAGTTTACTTTTTATTTTGCTCTATGTGAAAAGATATTTTTTATAAACTGTATGTACGTATGTGGGACGTTGACCATCAGCGAACGGTATATTGACATCCTTACGATATAAATTAAAACAGATGGTAGCATATAAGTTAATAAAAAATAAATTTTATACTTTTATTTTTTTGGTATTAAATCCGCGAGTTAATACCGTTTTTATTAATTGCAATTTTCGGACTAAATTATAAATGTAATCTTAATTCTAACGTAAGCTTAAGAAACCAAATCAAAGAAAATGATGAATAAAGAAAAAATAAATAAATGAGAACGTTGTTGTGTTTATGAATTTTGTGTCGCAACAGGAAATGCTGACTACGCGTCTGTGATTGCATTTGGCTCAGGTGAATATTTCGTGGAAGTGGTTGACAAATATTTTGTAGTTTAACTCCTCCCCCTTTAAATCGATCGTCCGCGATCGTTAAAAGTAGGGAATATTATTGATTCCTGTTGGGATATTGGGATAATGATTTGTAGGTTGTGGCAATTGGATTTGTGGAGGTGCGGATTCTCGGAATATGATTTTGTATTGTTTTCGTAGAAGGAATTTGATAATTATCACACCCGCTACTAAACATATAGTGATGGTACCGTATGCCATGTATCGATTGATTTTGCTGGTTACTTCAATGGTGCGGATATTCCTGGTATTATTAATATTAAGTTCCTGTAGCGCTTGCAAGGATAGTAATTCTAATCTTCCCTTTTCGCTTGGGGTTGGTTGTATCATTGCGGGCATCACTTCCGACGGTGAAATATCTAGGTTACTGAATAAGTGTTCGTTAATTTTTATAGAGGCATTATGGAATTTTATTAAGTAGGTTCCATGTACGTGGAATTCTCCTTTTTCTGTAGTTACTGAGCCGTTGAAGTCGTTAAGTAGAATCAATCCTGATTCGATTGGTTCTATGTTTTGGATATGGTAAGCATTATTGAACAAACATGATGAGTTGAGGCTATTTAGAAGTATCGGTATACAACTGTCATTACTTATGTTAACGATTTGGTTTCTTTTACAAATAATCATTTCACTTATAGCATTACAATTTTCTTTTATTCCATACATTTCATTATTGTTTGTTATTA
This sequence comes from Germaria angustata, assembly GCA_963681545.1. Taxonomy (NCBI): domain Eukaryota; kingdom Metazoa; phylum Arthropoda; class Insecta; order Diptera; family Tachinidae; genus Germaria; species Germaria angustata. Next base: position 61,561,597 of record OY812999.1, on the reverse strand, counting down.
TTTCTTTGAAATCTAATTGAATTATCGTATTGTTTTTTTTATTGGTCTTACAATCAAATGTTTAAAGTTCTCTTTAGTTGTCATTGGAATTTTTATTACATAAAGTATTTTTTCATTATTATAAAGTACATTAATGTTTGCGAATTCTAAAGCTTCTTCAATTGTTCTAAATGACATGTTTTCTTCCTTTAATTTTTCTATTACTATATTAATTTCTTTTGTATTAAGTAACATTGAATTTATTATGTTTTTCTTTGCCCATTGTATGGCGTATTTTATATTAATTAAGATTTCTTTCACAATTTTAATTCTACTTTGTATGCTTAGTGCTATTTCAGTAATTAAATTTTCATCTTTAGGTTAGGTTAGGTTAGGTTGATTGGAGGGGTGTGATAGCCCATGTCATACGACATACACTTAAGCCAGTGAAGGCTTGTTGTGCGCTCCCTTTAATTATCAGACACAAACTGCCAGAGTTCTGCGGCAGGATTCGAACCTGGGACCTTCGCACTACGAGTCTAGTACACTACCTACTAGTCTACGAAGGTCAGTTTGCTCTTCATCTTTCATCTTTAGTTATCGTGTTTTTTATTTCATTTACAAATCTAGTCAAATTATTTATTTTCTGGTTAAATGCTTCGTTTACAATTACTTGTTTATTATTATTTTGATTTAATTCATATAAATTTTTCGTTATCATCTCTAAATCGTCATGATCTGGAGTGCCAGCTAAATATTTCCATACGGTGCCTAATGCGTTAATAGATCTTTTAGTTCTTAAATCTAGGGTTGGTTTTATGTCGTGAATGATGTCTAATATTTGGTGAATTTCGTGCATTAAATGTGGGTATAAAATGTTTGTCCGTGGTACATTCTGGTTAGTGTAAGAGATGGTCTCGTTCAAGAATTCTTCGTAAGTCCGTAGGCAAACTGAATGTATTATTTTGAAGGTTCCGTGCTGGATTTTAGCCAGTCCACTTTCTATCGCTACTAGGTGCATAGATGAGTAGTCTACTAGTTGTACGTCTGCGTTCACTAGATGAACAAGTAATCCAATTAGCCTGTAAATATTATCAATTATTTTTGATATTGCTTTTGTGTACAGATCTGCCTGATTTTGTTAGTATTGTTGTTGAGTAATTTTCTTTAACTATTTCTTTCCTAAACTGGGCTGGCTGGGAAATCTTTTATTAATTCTTACAAAAATTTCGTCTCCTGGTTTGTATTCTTTGATTGGTTCGCGTTTTTTATTATGGGTTGCCAAAAGAGCCAATTGCTTAGATTTCAACCTGTCTAAGGTGTCTTGTCTTGCGTTAATGTCACGTCCGAAAATGATATCGATTGGTCGTTTACCTGTCGTTGAATGTACGGAAGAATTATATTCGTACACTGCTCTGTCCAGTAGATCAGGGAATTCTTTATGTTTGGGACGATTTTCCGTCATCCCACGTCAAATTTGGTTTGTAACCAGACCGGTTTCGGCTTTGTGCCATCTTCAGTGTTTCCTTTTGAAACACTTTCCTTTATGTATTTTCTCTTTTTTTAAACACCGGAGAATTTCTGATAGGGTAGAGTGAAATCTTTCGATTTGACCGTTAACAGTACTTTTATATGGAGGGGCTATAAATGTTTCTATTCCAAATTCATCTTCTAACATAAATTTTATTGTTGCGGAATTAAATGATCTTTCATTATCCATAACTAATGCTTTTGGAACTCCGAATGAAAATAAAAGTTCGCGAAGAGACTGCTTTATATCTTCTGTTGCTTTAGATTTAATGATGCGCGTTTGAGCATATTTTGAAAACTTGTCTATTGCTGTCAAAACTAGCTTTCCTTCGGTTGAGTAAATATCAATGTGGATAGTGTGACCGGGGTATTGCGGAATGGGAGTTGGCTTTAATTCAGGATTGTTGGGATGTCTATCGTATTTTTGTTCTTTGCAGACTTGGCACTGTTTAACTATTTCATTAATTTTGTTATTAATTTTGGGAAAATAATATTTTTCTGAAATTTGAATTTTATTTTCTTGAGGTCCGCGATGTGCTCTTCTGTGCGTTTTGATTATTAGTTCTTGTTGTTTAGTAGGGTCAGTTACATCTTCTATTTGCCTTTGAGTGTATCGGATAAATTTCCTGAATTCTTCCCATTATGTTTTCAGAAGTAAATAAACCATTAATATTTGACGGGTTGAGGAATTTTTTAAAGATGTCGATAATGTCCGTGTGACTGTAGTCTGGTCTGACTATGGTGTATCTGTGAAAGGTGGGAAATGGTATTTTGAATTCGTAGTTCGGTTCCTCTCCTATTAAGAGAAAGATTTGATTCTTAAAGGCGTTTATTGGTGCTTCCACACTGGGTATTAAATTGTGTGTCGAGCTATCCTGACTGTGCTGTGTAGACGATATTGAATTTATCTTGGTGTTTTGTGGGATGCGAGAGAGTGCGTCTGCTACAACGTTTGTTGCACCAGGTTTGTAGATTCCATTATTGCTTTCCATCTTTTGAGTTTTGTGTTCGTATTTTTATTACTGAAGGTGAATATTTTCACCTTAGCTTTACCGTATAGGTAATTTCTAAGATTCTTTAATGCCCAAACGATAGCAAGCATTTCGCGTCCGTTTGTAGCATAATTTTCTTCAGCGCTTTTAAGAGTTCTTGAAATGAATGTAATGGGTCGATTGTTTTGCTCGAGTACTGCATCAATAGCGTAGTTTGATGCGTCGGTTTTTAATTGAAATTCTTGATTAAAATTTGGATAGGAAAGTATGACGTCTTCTGATACCAAATAGTTTTTTAATTTTTGGAATGCTTGCAAGGCTTCTTCATTGAGAGATATTGCTTTTTTGTCGGATAATTTTTTTGATAATCGACCATCCTCCCCCCTCAAAATCGCCGTAAGTGGCTTTGCAACTTTGGCATATTGAAAAATGAAACGTCTATAATAGCCGGCCATTCCTAAGAACGAACGGAGCTCTCGAAGTGTTTTTGGTAATTTGCTTATCGCTTCGACTTTCTTTGGATTGGTTTTAAGTCCATCTGATGTTATCACAAAACCTAAAAACTCTACCTCTTTTTTAAGGAATTCGCATTTGTCGAGTTGACATTTGACATTTGCTTTTTCTAGCGTTCGAAAAATCTTCTCAACATTTTCCAAATGCTTTTCGAGGTCTTTACCAAAGATTACTATGTCATCGATATAAACATAGCATCTCTTGCCGATGTGCTCCCGAAGGATATCGTCAAAAGCTCTCTGAAAAATTGAAGGAGCGTTTTTCAGTCCAAATGGCAAACGGGTAAATTCATATTTACCATTATTCACTGAGAACGCTGTTTTTTCTATATCCGAATCCTTACGTCGTATTTGGTGGAAACCGCTTTTTAAGTCTAAGACGGTAAAAAAAACGATTACCGCCAAGTTGTGCGAGTACTTCATTTATTTCCGGTATTGGGTATTTATCGGCTATAGTCACGGAATTGAGCTTCCTATAATCTATCACCATCCTGAACTTCTTCTTTGCAGATGCGTCTAGTTTTTTTGGGACAATACATACTGGAGAATTGTATGGAGATCTGGAGGGGCGAATTATACCATTTGCTAAGAGTTCTTCTATCTGGTTTTCCACTTCAACCTTTAAGGACATGGGAAAGGCGTAGTATTTTGAAAAAACGGGGTTGTCTGTTACGGTGCGAATTTCTGCCTGAACTTTAGTCATAAAGGTAAGTTTGTCGTTGGGTTCCGTAAATAAATTATTGTGTTTATCTACTATGTCACGAATTTTTTTCTCCTGCTCGACTGTTAAATGGCTAGTTCTTATGGAATTTACATCCTGTGAAGTTTGTTGTTTGATTTTAATTTGTTTTTTTCCTAGAATGGTCATGATATTTTCTTTAACATTAATTACAGCTGAAAGTTCTTTTAGGCTATCGTTCCCCAGGATAGCATCAAATGATTGTAATGTTGGTAAAATTAAAAATTTAATGGGGTATTTATTTTCTCCAAACAAGTTTGCTATTGTATGATGTGTAATTTTTATTTCGCCTCCTACTGAATTTGCGCAAAAGGAGTTTTCATTAGATTTGGGATTTTTAACTAATTGGGCCCGGATATAATTTTTATTCGAGCCTGTGTCAATTAAAATTTTTAGAATTTTGTTGCTCTTCGTTGTACATTCGAAGTATGGCAACGAAGAGTTATTTAATCTAAAAAATGAATATCATTATAATCGGTAAGTTGTGGTTCATTGGATTCTGTATCTATGGTGCTAACGTATTCGTTTAAAGTTTGTTCTTCGTCAAAGTTTGCTTCATCAAATTGGTGTGTCATAACGTCATTTTGTGTCATATCAGTCTGGTCTCCGTTCTGCTCGTCAGTGTCTATGTGGAAATTACGCTGAATCTTGGGATGAGCTATTATCTCCTGAGTAGAGGGTGCTGATCTTTTGACCGCAGGTTGATTTTGTTGAAAGTATTGTTTGGGTCTATTCATGTAATTAGCATTTTTGTAACTAGAGTCAACGTCCATTGGCACTGGACGCGTGGTTTGTCCTGGATTTGCAGGACGTGATTGGAAATTATTATTAAACCCAAATCGTCGTTGATTTCCAAAATCATTATTGAATCCTTGTCTTTGTTGATTTCCGAAATGATTTATTGGTCTTGATTGGAAATTGTTATGGAATTTAGTAAACGTTGGTTGCCGTATGTAATTTTGGTGTTGGAATTGTTGGGGTAAATAGGCTAACTGAGGGTGAAAGGTTGTTGGTCTAAAATTCTGTTGGGTGTTTCGTAGTGGCAGTGGAGTGGTACCCGGCGTAGTGGTACACTGTTTGCGTAATGTGTTCTAAAATTTTGATTTTCCAACTTAAGACACAAGTGCAAGGCTTGTGGCAGATCTGTTGGTTCCCTGATAGCTAATAACCTGGGCAGATCTCCTCGCAAACCCCTGATAAAAGTATCAAGAGCTTTATCCCTATACGTTCGCGTCAATAATGATGATGATTCTTGAGTTAAATCCATGCAACCTATCTTGTTTAATATTAGAGAGAGTAATTGGTAAACTGCCTGGTAATATTCTTGTACGGTTCGAGTACCCTGAGTTAAGCTTGTCATTTGATACTCTAGTGTGGATAGGTTTCTTTTATCTCCGTAGTGTAATGTCAGATACCTAGAAATAGCTTTCCAATCCAGGGGCGTACTGTAAGATTCTAGTACGATGTCTGCTGCTCCTATTATTTTACTCCTTACAACGCTTAGAATTGCGAAATACTTCGGATAGCCTACTAAAGATTGATAAACTGTAGATATGCGATCTACATTCTTTTTCCATGAACTAAACTCTGCTGTCTGTCCGGAAAATTCTCTCAAACATTTCACTATATCTGGCACTTTATCTAGGTCCTGTAACCTATCACTCAGTTCCGGTCTGATCCTTTGGTCTGTCACGTTGGCGAAGTCTGTTATGGGATTTAGTATGTCTTTAATTAGTTGTTGTCCTTGGGTGTTGAAGATATCTCTAATCATTGAAGTTAAGTGGGGACGTAAACTATCTAAAGTGATGTTTTGCGCCTGGGCGGCAGGTGCCGGATCAGGTGCCTGAGCAACATTGTTAAGAATTGGAGCACGTATTAAATTGTTCGGATTAGACATCTTTGTGTTTAAAATTTAAGATCTACTTCTACTTTATTAAAAAATTTATTTCAAATTAATTTAATTATTGTTTTGTAATTTTATTTTTTCTAATATATTTTAGTACCCTTAAAATTTGTTTCACAATTTTTCTTATTTTTCTGATTGAGCTTCCACAAATTTATTTTGATTTAATTCGCTATAGGTATTTCTTTACAATTATTTACTAAAAATTTCTAAATATTTGTTCACAAATGTATTTGGACTTATTTCACTATATTTATTTGTTATTTTCTTAGATAATAAATTTATGTTAATTATTGCTATGTTATTTTTGTATAAATATTTTATTTATCGTATTTCCTTTCTTAGTTTACTTTTCTTTTACACAACAATTATTTTTAGTTTTTTTTTATATTTTATTAGTTTTAAATTTCCTTGCACACTGAATTTGTTCCCATGCAAAAAAAAAATTTTAATGAATTTCTTGACTTACAATAACTTATTCATTATCCCGACGTGCAGCTGTTGGTATCATCCAACTCCTTTTCCTTCTCGTTGAGACTACTTAGGGGCTATCCTCGCCGGTGTGGTACTTCTTAAGGACCTTGTGTTGACACTGTTGTTTTTTTGTTCTGAGTCCGCGTGTCGATTCTTTTTGGTTTTATTAACGATTTATTTTTTTTGTTTCAGGACGATCGCGTAAAGACGGCACTACTTAAGGGCTTTGTCTTTTTTACTTTGACGGACGACCGGTCCCTGCTCGGGCGCCAGTTAATAAAAAATAAATTTTATACTTTTATTTTTTTGGTATTAACTCCGCGAGTTAATACCGTTTTTATTAATTGCAATTTTCGGACTAAATTATAAATGTAAATTATAAAGAAAATGATGAATAAAGAAAAAATAAATAAATGAGAACGTTGTTGTGTTTATGAATTTTGTGTCGCAACAGGAAATGCTGACTACGCGTCTGTGATTGCATTTGGCTCAGGTGAATATTTCGTGGAAGTGGTTGACAAATATTTTTTAGTTTAACTTATACATACACACACACAATCATATAAAATTTAGGATGTAAATGGCCGAGGAGAGTAAAATGAGAGAAAGCAGAAAAGTACACGTTGTCAAGAAGAGTAAAGGCTGGGGCACATAGAAGCCGTCGTCCGTCATCCGTCGACTTTTTTAACTGATAGCTAAGTTAAAATACAGGTTTTGTTATGAGCTTTGTTACATATAGTACGTCTCCTTTAACGCAACGTATGAAAGTTGGTCAACTTTTAACTTTTGACGTACGTTGAGTACTTTGACAACTATCAGTTGATTTTTTGGTATTTTTTGTTTTAATTAACAGTTGATTTTTTGTATATTTTCATATACATAATTATTTTTATTGTGTGGCGGCAAAAATTGGCGGTTGCAAAAATTAAATAAAAAATTAAATAATTAAATTAAATAAAAATTTAGTTCTATTTTACAAAAAAATTTTCTATTTATATACATATGTTTGTACCCAGTCATTGAAGACTGTTTTTTTTATTAATTGTGTACCTGTTTTTGTAAAATAATTTTGTGTTTACATACCTAGTCATTAAAGACTGTTTTGTTTATTATCAGGCATGTTCTGCAAATCACAAGATTTCAAAATCACTTGTGATTTTAAAATCACAAATGTGATTTTGTGGTGTTCTGCAAATCACAAGAAATTTAACTTTTCGGTGTGATTTTACCTTTTCGAAAACACAAGAAAACGGCTGATGTTTTGCTTTGATTTGATGACAATTTATTATGTATTAAAATTTAATAAAGGTTTAGTCAAAATAATAAGTGAACGTAAACTAAAATTATTTTTTAAAATAAAAATTAAACACTGGGGCTTTATTGTTGTCAGTAATATATTTGAAAATAAATTTATTAATTTAAGAAAAGAAAGTAGTTTCAAGAATACACACGAAGTTGCCACCACAGATATATTTAGTAATCTGTAGTTGCCACTGTTCTTAATATATAATTATTGTTGCCATTTGCTACTGCTTTATAAGTAATTATTTTTAAAATTAGTTAAACAATTGATAGCTAATAAATATTTTGAATATAACTTAATAAAAATAATTAAGTTTTATTGGAAAAAGCTTGTTTAGTTAAAAAAATTAAATATATTTCTCGTCGAAAGCAATATTTATCTACTCTGGCAAGCATCAGTGTATTTTCGAAGAACAAAAACACCTGACAACTAAAAAGTAAATGCAAATCACAAAAGGAAAATGTCAAATCACAAAAGCAAATAACAACATTTGTTGCAATAGAAAGTGTTTGCAATTTTTTTATATTTTAGCCAATTTTTTGGTACAAAATCATCAGTTTTACTCTTAAAATAAATAAAAAACAAATTAATGTGTTCAATTAATGAGTTTTTATTGAGTTAAATATAAAAAGCCGTCCAAAATTTAGAAAGTGATTTCAGATCGCCAGCCACATAGCTGACCGGTTTCAAATCACAACAGTTCAAAAAGTTTTGTGCGCTGAACACCTTTTTTGTGATTTCAAATCACTTTCACAAAAAGTGATTTGCAGAACATGCCTGTATATCTTTTTTTATTGTTGTTTTACAATGTAACCTACTTAATAATGAATTAGCTTGTTAACCATTCCTTAATTTTTATATATGTATGTACATACAGTGACCTCTCGGTAATGTGAACTTCCAATATAATGAACTATCCAGTAATGTGAACACCTATTTTTTTATATGGACGCTCTAAATAGTGAATAAAGTTTAATGGCTCTAAATAGTGAACAAAAATTTTTGCAATTTTTGTTTGTTTTCTAATTTTGGAAATCCCCCGATTGAATAAAAAACTGTAAACTATTGTACTTGCACACTTTGAGTTTTGTTGTGTTTCGTCACGCATAGAAACCTGTGTATTTATATTCCTGTGTATTTAAAAAGATGTCTAAGAATAACAGAAAGTTTTTAACCATTAGTGAGAAATATGAAATTCTTCAACTTTTGGAAAAAGGATCAAGTATTACAGTGTTAAATATAATGTTGGGAAATATACCATTTGTTCGATGCACAATAAGAATAATAAAAATTATAAGTGTGTTAAAAATACGTATTATAGACCAGTGAAACGTAAACCTACGTATTTCAGAGCTTCCAATGATGGATAAATCTCTATACAAGTGGTTTCTTAACATGAGAAGTAAAAACCTTCCAATAAGTGGATTGATGCTGAAAGAAAAAGCGAAACAGCTTCATTCTAATTTTAATAAAAATGAACACGACTTCAATGCCAGCTAATGGTGGCTCCAAAAATGTAATATAAAACGTGAACTTAAAATTTAAGAAATCGTTAAGTTTGCAATAAATTACATTTTATGTTAAAAATTCCAAGAGCTTCAATATTTTGTAACCAAAAAACACTATAACACCACAAATTTTTACAATCGAAAATGTGAACAAATTCGATAATGTGAACTACCTTGGTTTTTATTAGTTCACATTATCGCGAGTTCACTGTATTTACATATGTACATAATATCGAATAAACTTAATTTTGTGAAAAAAATTTTATGCTTTTATTTATTATTTGAAATTAGAGATCTGACCCAAAATCTTCGACTTTTATCCATTATATCAAGACAAGTTTGAGCTTCATAAAGCAAAATTATAATTAAAAGAAACTCCGTAATATCTACAAAATCCATCGAAAATTTTTGCTCTTTAATAAAAAGAAATGTTGCAAACATGTAAAAAACAGCCGATTTTCTACAAAAGAAACTCCGTAATATCTACAAAATCCATCAAAAATTTTTACTCTTTAATAAAAAGAAATGTCGCAAATATGTAAAAAACAACAAAGTACTCATTGTGCCAACCTCATTCGTCATTGCGTTAACGTCAGTTGAAAAAGTCGACGGATGACGGATTCTATGTGCCACAGCCTTAATAGAAGCAAAAAGGCCACTAAACCACCAATCGTTATATGGAACTAATTTTAAAAACAAAGCTCATCTGAAATATTAAAAGTGAATTGCGAAGCTTCATACATACATACATACATATATTGAAATAAACTAAAGCGTAAACATATATAATTTTTGTAATCAAGCGTTAGGTCTTTTTTTAAAAAATAATAATTTTATTCAATATTTCGACCCCTTTTTTGGCGTCTTCAAGAAATTTTTTTATTAATATAAAAAAATTTCCTGAAGAAGACGCCCAAAGAGGCGTCGAAATATTGAATAAAATTATTATTTAAAAAAAAAAAGACCTAACGCTTGATTACAAAAATTATATATATTAAAACAAAAAAGGTCGAAAAAATAGTGTTAACTAAAGCGTAAACAATATTTTTTAAAGTCTGTTATCCGAGATATTATTGAAACTAATTATTTAAATTTTTTTATTATTTATTTGGGCTTACATATAAATATGTATGTATGTATGTAGGTGTTAATCAGTAAAGATTAGGCAAATCACATTTAGGCATATGTACACAAATTCACATGGTATAAGAAATACAAGGTAGTGCCACTTAAAATATTTTGACAAGTATGGGTTTTTTGAAATTCAATTTGTTTACAATTTTTTAGGAGAGCGTTGCCACATGTCGAAAAGGGATAGAAATTCCCAGAAAGTTCAACAAAAATTGTGTAGTTTGAAATGAATAAAATTTTGTTGCGAATTAAACCTTAAATTTATAGAAAATCTAATTTTAAGGATATCAAAATCTAAATATATGAAGAATAAGTGGACAGGAGGTTCAAACGGCGAATTCTAAAAAATGTTCTTCCTAAAAAAACCTTTTCACAATACTGAAATCTAAATTCAATTTGAACATATTAACTAAAGTTTTCAAATAATATTGTTTTTATGATAAAAGATTTTCATTAAAACTTAAAAATATCGCGTTAAGCGCCTCCATGTTTTTCATAAAGATTTCATTGGATTTGAATAAACCCCCCTCAGATAATAAATTGACATATAAGTAATTTTGATCTTGATTGTCTTTAGTTCTGCTTCCAAAATCTTTAAGACCCATTTTTGATATGATATATCCGACAAAGTTTTCTAAGCCATCGTATTCAATATCCTCAAATCATTTAGGTCCCCCCAGAGAATTTGAATATCTTGATGTTCTAGAGCCTCAATACAAAATTAAAATTGTTTAAAGTTAGTAATAATAACAAGAAATTTGCCTCAAAATGTTCGTCTTCATCAGCTGGTAATTCGCTTATTAAACCAAAAATTTCGTTTGTCGGTGTTATTTCTTCGTCGAAAGATTCAAAATTAATAAGGGTTTCATTGGTGACTTCCACATTGATTTCTGCGCATAATATATTTTCATTTCTTCCTGTTTGAAAAAACAAAGTTATGTCTGAAATAAAAACCATAACAACCATTTACCTAAAACATATGACCGAAATCGGTATTTCAACTCCAATGGCGATGGGTGGTCATGTAATCCACCTGTTGCGTAACAACGTGGTCATCGATTTTAAAGTCTTCTTGGCTGAAATGGAGTGCACAAACAAATAACTCCTTTTTTAAATGTATTTCCTCCTTTCTGCAGGCATTCAACCACTCCTTGCGTCTAAATGGCACTAACGGTTCTTTGAAAAACAGTACACCGAAACCCTTGCACTTCTTTTTTGTGTTTTTGCAGGCTTGAAAGATGCAGCTCATATTTTATTTGTTTTTCCTTTTTTTATTTTTTCTTTTAAATTCGAAAACATTTTTTTTTTTTTATTTCAACTAAAATATTTTGAAAACTAACTTCAAAAAAGGAAAACTGGGAACATTTAAAACAAATACGGTAGCACTTTTTTAACAAAATACATTACTTGTCAAATGGCAATGTGTCATAAAAAAAGATAAAGTGGTTCTACCTTGTATTCTTAAGGTGAATTCACCCATTCGTTCTGAACGTTCCGAACGATTTTTTTATATGTAGTTTGACGTCTCTATTTTGAGAAAGAGAGTAAATTTAATGCGGAACAACAACAAAAATTTTGTTCAGAACGAATGGGTGAATTCGCCTTTATACCATGCAAATTCACATACATAAGTAGACACCAGTGTTGCCAGAAGTAGGGAAAAATCACTACCTGTAGGTATTTTTGATACTAAAATAGAAGCGTAGGGAAAATCGGACAGAATTTTATATATTCTCCAAAATGTAGGGATTTTTTCGTCATGTCGCATTATTTATGAAATAAATGCAAACATAACGTTTTTTTAGTAATATTTTTTTCAAAACGGTTAAAAAATTTTCTGTTCGCTGAGATCGCTTAAAAATATATTTCCAGAGTTGTTTCTGGTTTAAAAAGTTGGCGACATTAATATGTACGTATGTACTTATGTATATGCCAAAGCGAATTCATATACCAGGTGGTGTTAAAAAACTTTAATGACGAAATTGTAAATATTTCCAAATTTATCGAAACTGGTACGGATTTTGTTTGCTTCACCCCATGCTAATGCCGATGCAGAAAGGATTTTTTCAATAATAACAGATGTTCGTACAAAAAATTGAGCCACACATGTTTAAGTTCAATTTGTATACTAAGATCATTTCTGCAAGACAGTGGAAAAGACTGCATAAATTTCGAATGTACTAATAGTCATTTTAGCAAATTAAATTCGAAAGAACTTTATTAATTTTAAAATATCCTGTTGTGTGTGTACCTGTATTAAATTTATTATTTAAAGATTTAGTTGAAAAAACTATAAATAATAATTTTAAAAGGACATTGTTTTTATACTTAAATTAAATGAAAGTTCTAATGTTTAAATTAGTTGAATGGAATTACATGTGTATATTAATTTTAAAATAACCTGTTTTTGTATCTGAATTGAATTTATCCTTTAAAATTTTATTTGAAAAAAACTATTCATATTAATTTTTAAAAAACTTTGTTATTTTGATTGAATTTAATTAAAAGTACATATGTATGTATTATGTTTATTTAGTTTTTTACTTATTTTGTTACCAAAGCTTTAATAAATATATATATTTTTTTATAACTAATGGTTTTCTTCTATTTTAATGTCAAAAATGCGTAGGGATTTTTGTAGGGGAATTTTTTTCAATGTGTAGGGGAAAATCGGATCTTTTTAGCATGTGTTCTTTTTTCGAGAAATCTACTGGCAACATTTAGTAGACAAGGGCGTAGCCAGGATACGAAATAGGGTGGTGCCACGAAAATTATGATTTTTTATGTTTATTACAATTTCGATCTATTTGAGGAGTAATCTGCGTCTATCTTCTAAAAATTTTGCTAGAATTTTTTCCAAAAATTCGTTCTTCTTCTCGGTTACCAATCTTCGGTGGAAGCTTAGCATACATAGTCCTGCAATATACAATATACTTGTTTTTTGATAATAAGTAAAATTGCATATTATTTTACCGTTTAAACGAGCTTCAGTCATTGTGGAGCGCAACCATGTTTTTACTCGCCTTAAAGTGCTAAATGACCGCTCAACAGTTGCAGTAGTGCACGGCTGTGACAATGAAATTAATAACGCCTTCCTTATATTTGGATAAAATAATCGAGCGTCTTTCAAAATAGTCGCCAGCTATAAGTCGGCTAATTCGTCTTTACCCATTTTTTTTTGTTGCCAAGAATTATACCAAAGCTCAATTTCTCCTTCCAAATCATCAAACTCATAAAAATGCTTAAACGTTTTTGTTGCATCTTTAAACTCTTCCAGCTTCAAAGAAGGCATGTTTGACGGGTGCAAACAATGAATTGCAAACGCTGGCCTATTCTATTCATTAAATCTTCTGTCCAGTGATGAAATTAAGGAATCTATATAAGGAATGTATATAGATCGCATGCAGTATTCAGCAGGTGATGAATACTAGAACGGTGCAATTGACGAGAGACTATCCTTGGAACAGACATCTCTATTCCTAAATTGGCTGTGTTTTCTTGAATAGAAAAAATCAATCCGTCCACAATACCCTGTGCATTTTTTAATAAATTTATATTGTATGCATGTAAAAAAATTGTTATAGAATTAGGTGGGTGCCATGGCTCTCTAGGCCCATACCTAGCTACGCCCATGTTGGTAGATACATAAATACATATGTATGTCATAAACTACACATAGACTCGACAACTTTGAAAACGTGCATACAGTTTGTGTGAAAGGGAGCTCTAATCTAGTTGTTTTTATATAGGTATCTCTTCACACAAACTTTATGCACGTTATACAAAGTATATGCAAAATATGATTCGGACCCTTTTTAAACGTCAAAGTTGGGTATTCTGTGTATATTCTGTGATGTATGTATCTGCATATATTATATGAGGATTCTATTCAATTCAATATATTTATATTTTCTACTTGTGAATTAAGATGAATTCACTCATTCGTTCAGAACGTTCCGAACGCGTTTTTTATATGTAGTTTGACATCTCTATTTTTGAGAAAGAGAGAGAGAAAGAGAGTAAATTTAATACGGAACAATTTTTGCTTGAATTGGTTTAATTTTAATTATCGTTCCGAACGAATTGAACTGTGCTGCCAGGTACATAAATTTTTTTATGCAAAATTGAAATGAGCTGCAACATCATATTATATGTACAGATGTATGTATAATAATATACAGAGTATATTTGTAAATTTTTTATATTTATTTAACAAAATAGCTATTAGAACATGCACTCGACTTTTATTCATTTGTATATTTTTTATTTTATGAAAATTGTTTTTTAATTTAGGACAGTAAATTGCAATCATCTGCCTCTGTGCTGCCTACTTGTAAAAGTAACACACATCATTTACAGAGTTGTTCCATATGGCAGCTTTGTTCTCCAGAACATTTGTTCGATTTGGGTGAATCTTTTGTGAGCAAACTCTCAGTAAACTAAAATTGTTTTACAACAAAAATTTTGTGTAGAACGAATGGGTAAATTCACCTATACAAAAATATGTTTCAGACAACTTTTCCCCGAGACAACACAACAATCTCTATATATTTCCCACAACCCATATAGAATTGTTAAATGAAATAAAACATCTAGGAATTTTATAGTGATCACCAAAGAACTGAACAAAATAGTTTAGTTATAACAAAAATAAGGTAAACTTGAGTGAACGACAAGCTGCTACACACTTTTATATGTTTATAGAAAATTCCTTTAAATAACTTGATATAACTAATAAATACAAAAACAGACAATAGGAGTATAATCATAAGATTTCAAACTTCAAACGCATATATATATGTAAATATATATATATATATATATATATATATATATATATATATATATATATACATATATATATATATATATATATATATATATATATATATATATATATATATATATATATATATATATATATATATATATATATATTTACATATATATATATATATATATATACATATATATATATATATATATATATATATATATATATATATATATATATATATATATATATATATATATATATATATATATATATATATATATATATATATATATATATATATATATATATATATATATATATATATATATATATATATATATATACTTATATATATACATATTTCCACGCAATGGGAACAGCACTCTCTACTAGAGGAGCTGATCCTGCGATAGTACGATTGGTCAGCTGCATGCTGAACTAAAGGTCCATTAGGGCTTTACTTGGATCCACGGATCTCACAGTCACCGCGGTTAAGGGATGCCCACAGGGCGGGATATTATCTCCCCTTCTATGGTCTGTATTGGTGGATGACTTGATCGGGCTACTTAACCGGAGGGGGCACATGACCATCGGCTATGCAGACAATATCCCCGTAATAATCAGGGGGAACCATGCAGGGACGATTGCGGACCGGATGCAAGACGCCCTGGACAAAATGTATGAATGGTGCACTTCGGAAGTGCGAAGACGGTCATTGTACCATTTACCAGGAAAATGGTGATTAATTTAACCAGTTTTTAGATGAGTGGCATCGAGATAGTTCCCAGGGAAAGGGTGAAATATCTGGGTCTCGTCTTGGATATGAAACTCACCTGGGAACCGCACCTCGAGTCAGTTCTGGGAAAGGCCACGAGGTGCCATTGTACAGCGAGACAATTACTTGGAAGTTCCTGTGGTCTGAGCCCAAAAATGACCTTCTGTATATATATCTAGATGGTGAAAAGCATACTGTATGGGGCTCTTGTATGGTGGAGGAAGACTGAGCAACGGACAAATATATCGAGACTATGCAGGTTACAAAGACTCGCATGCCTGTGCATCACAGGGGCCATGAAATTAACCCCAACGTTGGGTATGGAAGCTGTTCTGAACCTTGCACTGCTCAATTTGGCTATACAAGAGGAGACAGCTATAAGGGAAATCTCTATCTACGGTAAGGAGAACCTTAGAGCGGGCAACCTTACTGATCATCTGGCTATCCTCAAGGGATCCCCCGGGGGGCACGGATTATACATGTTGTCTTGGTGGCTTGGTGTTTTGCTTCCTGGGGTATAGGGTTATCAGGTTTCTGGACCTAGGCCTGTTTGCTAAAAACCCATAAAAACTTGTATGTTGCTACCCAATCCCTGAATTAGCAGGTCAGCGGGCGCGCATGCAAGTAAATTAAACGTAAAAGTGGGTATGCTCGCTCGTCCGGATGGGTAACATAATCTTTCCAGACTTTGAACTTTGGCCAGTTACCCATAGAACTTAATATGTTACTACCCAATCCCTGAAATAACAGGGCAATGGGCGTGCATATAAGTAATTAAGGTAGTAGCTTTGCCTATGCTTGTCTGGGTAGAAGTGCTACCTCAGGTTTGCACGGAACCTAAAATTGGAGGTGTTTTTAACACAAGGCCGACTAGAGATTCCATTTGATACCACGGGAACCAGTAGCCTCTAGGACTTGTCCTAGACTGGTTGTTGGTGAGGCCCCTTCGGGGATCTCGTGGTGGCTGTGGTTAAAACCCAAAGATACGCGAGAATAGTTATGGGTCAGGTGAGTGTGTCTGCAATATGGTGCTAGTAACCGATTGTAGGTACTCTCTTCAGGCCATATATCTCTATCTGCTGTTGCTATTCCACAGAGCTGCCCTGGTGGTTGCGGTTGATGAGTGCCTATTAAGATAGGCGGCATCTTACTGCTGGGCCATTGGGGTGATAGGAGGTTAGATAGCTCCAGCACTTTAGCAAGATGTCTGTACATGGTTCTGCAGCCTGTACCGAATTTGCTACCATGTCGTCCCTATTAGGGGCACATGTAGTGTAATACATTTGATAAAAATAATAATAAAAAATAAAGGTAAGTATTTACTGAGCACTGCTGCCGCTTTAGTCCCGCATTAAAATGCAGATTTTTGAGAAATGAAAAAGGCTTATTGATTGCTAATTCAATTCTGATTTTATTTCTTAAAACTTCCAACTTATATACTAATTTATTCCTTGGTCAGCATTAATGTGGCATAACAACAAATCAATAGTGAATTTGGCGTTCCCATGGGAATTTGTAATTCTTGATAAATTTTTCTTTCACAAACCAGAACTTGATGGCACAGGAAAATAATTACCAAAAATCATATTACATCATTCCCAATGCCAACAGTCCACAACAAAAAAGTTTAATGCTCATTTATGCTGACCAAACACAAAAACAAATTTATAATTTTAACTTAATGGCCTTGACAATGAAATTCAAAAAATACTTATCGTCAACAAAAATGGAATTGAATTTCAAGTTCAATGTCTTAGCGTAAATAAAATTCTTACATTGCTACAGTGCCTTAACTTAGTGTAAATGCACTACACCCTTACCCTTTTAGGTTTGGGTATTATTAAAAGTAAAACAGAATTTAGAAAAAGAAATTTTATAATTAAGACTTATGTATCTATGATTATAAGATTTTAAGCATTATAAATATATATATACATATATACAAATATATATATTTTTTTTGTTACTTTTAAATTGTATTTAAATTTAAATTCTTATGTTCTTTACATTTCTTATCTAAAATATTTTTTTAGCAAATTCTTACGTACTAGTTTTGTTTTAGTTTTACTAATTTCTAAAAGTACATTTAGATCTTCTAGGTCTAATACTTTGTATGGGCCTTTGTATGGAGGTTCATACTTTTTTCTATTTAAGACTTTAACTAAAACTAAATCTCCTATTCTAAGATCTATTTTATTTTGCTTCTTTTCAGATTCTCTACCTCCTTTTCTTTTTACTTCGAGAATTATTTCTCTTGCTCTTTGCAATGAGTGATGAAGTCTAATCTTTAGTTCATTTAAGTAGTTGTCAATATTATAAATCTTTCTGGCATCGTCTAAAATGTCGTTTGGTAGTCTAGGAAGTCTACCAAAAATTAGTTCAAATGGTGAATAGTCTGTATCGACATTCGGTGTCGTATTGAAAGCAAAAGTATAATATGGTATCCACTCATGCCAATTATTGTCATTCACAAAATTCAGAAAATATTCATATAAAACGCGATGATTTCGTTCTATTGTGCCCAAAGTTTCATGATGGTAGGGTGTTGAGAAATTTTGTTTTATTTTTAATAATACACAAATCTCTCTCATTAATTCATTGGTAAATTCGGTTCCTTTATCTGTTTTTAGAATGTTAAATAAACCTATATGTTCTATTAAACTATTAAACCTATATTATTCATGCCTTTGGCATGAATCACATGTTGTTATGTATTTCTTGACCATTTTGTTCATATTTTTCCATATATATCTTTGTTTCAATTTGGAAAGTGTTTTCCTAATTCCAAAATGTCCTACATGCGGTGAGTCATGAAATTCTTCTATCAATCTATATTGTGTTATATTGTCTTTTATTTCTCTTGGCATTCTGTATATAATTATTTCTATATCGTTTTTCTTTATATTGTTATATTTTTCTTTCAACTCTTCGGACGTTATATATTTAAATATTTCATCATTATCATATAGTACGTACTTTTTAAATTTCAATTTCTTTAATCTCAATAAAAGTTTATCCAAAAATGTTCCCGAAAACATAGGACTTTCGCTTTTATTGCATATTATGCGCGTTATTTGATCATTTTTCTCTTTAAATTCTTTCTTCAATTCTTGCTGCAGCTTATTATCATATATGTAGGGATGATAGAGTTCGAACACTATCCACCTAGTCGACAAGAACATTATTAGTTACAGACACATTGACAAAGACATAACGGACATTCACATTCCTGGAAGTGATGGGAAAGACAGAACGAATATTGAAACTGACAACAGCTTACAGAGTACAGTAGAACAATGGGATCGAAAGCGATCGGTCGAGTGCGCGGAGAATTGTGTGTCGGGGTGCTAAATATGTAGACAAATGAATAAAACAATAAAACTACTTTGAATATGTTAAACTTTTGAATCAACGAAATAATAAATATATACTTACATGTTAAACTTTTGAATCAACGAAATAATAAATATATACTATATATATATTAAACTGTCATTTAATATGAAAACCTACATATACATATATATATATGAATTAATGAATTAATAAATATATGAATTAATAAATATATACTTATATATTAAACTGTTATTTAATATGAAAACATACAATTGGGGGCTCAACCGGGATATTTTCTGAAAAAAAAACCCAAACTACATAGTATATTGTGTGTTTTATATAAAAATTATTTAAATAAACCTACAATAATGTTAATATAGAAAACTCATGCCAAAGGAAAACCTCTATAAATAATGATGAAATTCGTTCCGTTGCGCAAAAGCAATGAATTCATAGACTTCAAGGCGAATTTATAACAAGTTTAAGTGGAAAAATTCACGGCAGATTTTTAGATAAAAATAACAAATGCCAGATTTGTGCAAACAAAAAAATAAAGAAAATTAGAAGATCTTTCCGAATGCTCTGAACACACATTTTAGATATAGATGTAGAAATGAAATCAAAATAAAATTATATTATTTTTATTAAAAATATTAAATAAAAGCAGTATAATTGCAAAATAAAATTCAAACATAAAAGAATAAAAAAAAGAGAAGTACAATTGCAAAGTAGAATCCAAACATAAAAGAAAAGAAGACAGTGAAAAAAAAGAAGTATGTATGCATCAACATACACACGTACCCAAGCAAGAGACAACAATAAAAAAAAACCCACCACCATTTACCTACAGCGAACGAAAAGCCAATACGCTGAAACGGCAGTGAGAGTTTTATGTGAGCTGAGCAAGAGAAGTCGTGGAAACAAGAAGCCGTTGGCAGCTGCGTTCCAGTAAATTGATATGAAACGGCAGTGAGAGTTTTATGTGAGCTGAGCAAGAGAAGTCGTGGAAACAAGAAGCCGTTGGCAGCTAAGTTCTAGTAAAGTTAATATAAAACAAGTATTTATAATATAGAGTTGAAAAAAAAGAGAGAGAACCAATTTTTTTTTTGTAAAGACAATAAACATAGTTGAGTGGTTTTATGAGTGCAGAAGTGAAGCATAGTTTCTGTGGGAAAAGTAACAGGGTGTGCTTATAATTTATGTTATATGTATGTCACACCTAAATTGTTGACTTGTTGCTGTTTTTTTTTTTTAAATTTCTGTCCATATGTGGCAGTGATTTCACGGTAACTTAGAGTGATTTTGCCTTTATTGTTCACTGATTACGTTTCACTTCTACTCTCATGACCACAAGTGATCATAATGTATATGAATAGATTATAAGATTGTTTGGAGAATTAATCAGACACACACACCTCAGAAAATTTGTTAGGGGGAGATAAGGAACCAATATTAAATACATAAACGTATATACCTAATATTGTGGAGTTTTAGGGTTAGTTTTCATTTTCTCGCCAAATTATGAATTGTTCCCTTATCTTCTTCTACTTCTATTGTATACTCGATAATATTTGTCTAATTCTTTTGTATATCAATTAGTATTAGTTTTTCAGAATTATTTAAATTTTGTTTCATCAAGGTTAAATATTATTATCATTGTCATAGTATAACGATACATAATTCTGGTATACGGCATACATATATTTGTTGTGGTATGGAACTTAGGGAAATACTCGTTTTGACGGTGGATGAGGCGACTGCCCTCGAATTAGGACTCGACGTGACTGGGACAAAGACGGACTTACAGGAAAGACTGATTCGACACTTCGGTGGTGCTAATGACGGTGGGGGAAGCTCAGATTTTGGCGACGCGGCTTCAGGTGTTGAGCATGTGACAGCGTCATTATCCCATTTCACTCTGAGGGATGTCGAAGATTCCATATCGAAGTTTTCTGGCGAAGATGCGTATGACATCGAGATATGGATACATGAGTTTGAGGATTGTGCCTATATTCTGCGATGGGACCAACTACAGATGTATATATACGCCAAGCAATTGTTAGTGGGCGCAGCTAAAACCTTCACTAGAAGCCAATCCGGTGTAAGAAATTGGGATACACTCAAAATGGTTTTACGCAAAGAGTTTGGAATCAAGCCATCCTCAGTGTCCGTGCACAAAAAGTTAAAGAGTCGGAGAAAACGAAATGACGAGACTTTTCGGCAATATCTATACTCACTAATGGAAATCACAGCACCCATCAAGCTGGACGATATTAGTATTATTGAGTACTTTACCGAAGGAATACCAGGATGTGTGCCGAATAAAGCGATATTGTATCAGGCCCGCACGCTGGAGGAATTAAAGGAGAAACTGGTTGTATATGAGAGGATAGCCACCGCAGAGAAGTCTTCAAACTTTAGAGGTGGAAAACCAAGATCCGAGAGGACAACTCCAGATTTGCGCGGCGCTGACCGACGATGTTACCAATGTGGACGAGAGGGGCACGTAGCCAAAGAGTGTAAGGAGACCACTATGAAATGCTTCAAATGTAAACGACCCGGTCATAAATCCTACGAGTGCCTAACTGTTAAAAGGGAAAATGGAGGCGTGGCAGATAAGTCCAACGTACAGACGCTGACAGAAGACATACCTACCCCACAGCGAAGAATCTTTAAAGATATAGTGATATTGAACAAAACCATATCCGCGATAATTGATACCGGCAGCGACATCAGTATCCTGAGATACGATACACTTTTAAGCTTGACTGATGCTACGTTGGAACCAATCGTTAAAACATTAAATGGTATTGGCGGAAAGAGTATTACAACCATGGGTTGCCTGAAGGTCCGGATCCGGTTGGATGCGACTGAGGTGGATATGGATTTCCATATAGTTAGAGAGGGAGATATCTTATACTCGGCAGTGATAGGGAATGATATTCTTGAGCGTGTGGACTTGGTGATCGACCCAAAGGGCGCCAGGTTTAGAAGTAAGATTCCCTATGTAGACCTCTTTCAGCCAAGAATGGTGGGAGATTCACCAGACAAGTCAACCCATGCATCAATTCTTTTCGCAGAGGAAAAAGATACACGTCCTAAGCAGGAATTGGAAACTAATCCAATCGCTGAGCTGAAGGCAGAACTTGGAGATATCGTACACGCAGCGGTATACTGCCCTAGTAACGAAGTTGAATTTGATTTGAAACACCTGAATGACTATGATTGCGCTGAGATTATGTCTGTGATAAGTGCGTATCGACCCCAGAAACCAGCAACTTATGCGGTGGAAATGAAGATCGTACTATCGGATGACTCGCCAGTAACTAGTAGACCCCGCAGAACGTCATATGCCGATCAACGGATTATAGAAGAACAAGTAAAAGAATGGTTAAAGGAGGGTATCATCAGGCCAAGTTACTCCGAGTACTTTTCGCCAGTAGTATTGGTCTCAAAGAAAGATGGCACGAAAAGACTCTGTTGCGATTATAGACGCCTAAATATGAAAATCATTCGGGATAATTTTCCCATGGCAGTAATAGATGACGTTATTCAGAGATTACAAGCAGCCAGAGTATTCACTACACTCGATTTAAAAAACGGATTTTTACATGTACCAATAGCGAAAGAGTCTCAGAAATATACCGCCTTTGTTACGCAAAATGGCCAATACGAGTTTCAATTCGTACCGTTTGGAATCAAAAACTCCCCAGCGGTGTTTTGTCGCTATATCTCGGCGGTGTTTCACGAGCTAATAATGGACGGCACTATGATAGTCTATATGGACGATATAGTTATACTGTCATACGACGAAAGGGAAGGTCTTTACAATTTACAGAGAGTGCTTGAAGTCGCATCGGCAAATGGACTACGCTTCAATTGGAATAAGTGCCAATTTTTACGCCGAAAGATCCAGTTCCTGGGATATATCATTGAAAACTCGTCAATAGCACCATCAGAAGAAAAAATGGCTGCGATTAAGAAATTTCCGAACCCGAACAACACCAAAGCTCTACAACGGTTCTTGGGTTTGACATCATATTTCCGTCGTTTTATACCTAACTATGCGAGTATAGCCAGACCACTATCTAACTTATTGCGGAAAAATGCGAAAGTATGTATGGGCGATGAGCAGCTGCTAGCCGTACAACAATTGAAGGCAGCTCTGACCAGTGAATCAGTTTTGAAGGTGTATAACCCCATGGCTGAAACCGAAATCCACACCGACGCCAGTAAGTATGGTTATGGGGCGGTATTATTACAGAAGGACTCGGAAGACTCATACTTCCACCCCGTAGAATACATGAGTAGAAAAACAACTCCTGCAGAAGAGAAATACCATTCGTACGAGCTGGAAGTACTGGCTATAATTGAGGCATTAAAAAAATGGAGAATCTACTTGTTGGGACTGAAATTCAAAATTGTCACCGATTGCAACGCATTTGCCCTGACAATGCGGAGGGAATATGTCCCGGTTAGAGTTTCAAGGTGGGCCTTATTCCTCCAAGAGTTTGACTACACCATCGAACACCGTGCAGGAGCACGCATGAAGCACGTGAATGCACTGAGTCGTGTCTCGTGCCTCCTTATCCAAGATCCACTTCAGCATCGTATAAGAGAGGCTCAACAAAGTGACGATTGGACGAGAGCGGTCTGCAAGGTACTAGAGCAAAGTACATATGAGGATTTTTATATGAAGTATGGCATTCTACACAAAGACGCAACTCAGGAATTGATCGTGATACCGGCCGATATGGAGAAAGAGATAATTGAGATGGCGCACCGTCAAGGACACTTTGCAGCGCGTAAAACTAGAGAGTTGGTAGAGAAACAGTTTTACATTCCCAAATTAGAGGCCAAAGTAAGTGCAGTGGTAAAAAGTTGCGTAGAATGAATTATAATAGAAGCTAAAACGGGGAAGAAAGAAGGCATGCTCAGTCCAATTGACAAATCAGATAAACCTCTAGTGACATATCACATAGACCATGTAGGTCCGATGGAATCGACACAAAAATTATATAACCATATTCTCGTGATAGTCGATGCATTTACGAAATTTGTCTGGCTGTATCCCACCAAGAGTACCAGCAGCAAGGAAGTAGTAGACAAACTGCGGAAGCAATCCGTGGTGTTTGATAACCCCCAGCGGATAATATCCGACAAAGGAACTGCCTTTACATCAAACGAGTTTGAGAATTACTGCAAAGAGGAAGGAATACAACACCTATTAATAACCACGGGGGTACCGAGAGCTAATGGACAAGTGGAACGGCTGAATCGGATAGTCGTGCCCATGTTAGCCAAAATGTGCGCCGAGAGACCCGATCACTGGTACAAATACGTAGACAGAGTCCAGAAGTTTATAAATAATAGCCCTACGAGAAGTACCAGGAATACGCCCTTCAAGCTATTGACAGGTATTGATATGAGAACGACAGAAGATCCTCAGCTCGGTGAAATCATGCAGAGGTTATGCGTAGATGAGCTTCAAAGAGAACGAGATCAACTTAGAGATGAAGCAAGGGAGCATATATCTAGAATACAGGCAGAGAATAAGAAAACGTTTAATAAAGATCGAATACCAGGAACAGAATATGGTATGGGAGACTTGGTAGCCATCAAACGTACCCAATATGGTACAGGGATGAAGCTACGTCCGAAGTTCTTGGGACCATATAAAGTTGTGGCGAAGTTGTCTCATGATAGATATGAAGTGGAGAAATTAGGAGAAGGGGAGGGAGCGAGAAAATGCAACACCATCGCAGAGTATATGAAGCCGTGGAAGCCGGCTTCGGGACGAAGCCATCGTCAGGAGGGCCGAATGTAGGGATGATAGAGTTCGAACACTATCCACCTAGTCGACAAGAACATTATTAGTTACAGACACATTGACAAAGACATAACGGACATTCACATTCCTGGAAGTGATGGGAAAGACAGAACGAATATTGAAACTGACAACAGCTTACAGAGTACAGTAGAACAATGGGATCGAAAGCGAGCGGTCGAGTGCGCGGAGAATTGCGTGTCGGGGTGCTAAATAGATAAATGAATAAAACAATAAAACTACTTTGAATATGTTAAACTTTTGAATCAACGAAATAATAAATATATACTTACATGTTAAACTTTTGAATCAACGAAATAATAAATATATACTATATATATATATATTAAACTGTCATTTAATATGAAAACCTACATATACATATATATATGAATTAATGAATTAATAAATATATGAATTAATAAATATATACTTATATATTAAACTGTTATTTAATATGAAAACCTACATATATAAATTCAATCTTTTGGGTACCCTTAATATTATTTATTGACGTACATTCGCACATCTGGAGGTGATCAGTCTCCTTTTGAGATATGCAGTCTTTTATAATATTTTCTTTTTCATGAACGTTCTTTTTATCATCATATATATCTTTCTTTTCATTATTACTCTTATTTTTCATACTTCGTGTTATTGCCAAGGTTTTCTTTTCTTTTTCATCAATATAGATTGGAATCATGTCTCTTAATATTTTTGAATCTATGTTTATGCGTGATAGAGCGTCTGCATTTGTATTATTCGCTCCTTTTTTATATTTTATATCAAAGTCATAATCCGATAGTTCTAGTCTAATTCTGGTTAATTTTGAAGACGGGTTTTTATGAGCAAATAAAGCAATAAGAGGTCTATGGTCTGTGACTGCGGTAAATTTTCTACCATATAGATATGGTCTAAAAAATTTTATTCCCCAATGAATACCTAATAATTCTTTTTCAATTACTGATTTATTCTTTTCATGTTTGTTTAGGGTTCTGCTTGCATAAGATATGGGTAGATCGTTACCGATTTAACCCTGTGATAGGACTGCTCCTAGCGCTACATCTGAAGCGTCTGTGGTTAGAATAAATGGTTCGTCAAAGTTCGGATATCGTAATATAGGCGGGTTTTTTAATTTGTCTCTTAGAGTCTCAAATGCTATTTGGCAATTTTCTGTCCAATTGAAAGTTACTTTCTATCTTAATAAATTATTAAGGCAAGTTGCCGTTTTGGCGAAGTCCGGAATGAATCTTCTGTAATAATTGTAGAAGGCTATAAACCGTCTAACGTCGTCTGCGTTTTTTGGAACAGGATATTGTTCAATTATTTTGTATTTTGTCGGGTCGGTTTTTATACCATTCTTTGTAATCAAATGTCCCAAATACAAGACTTCTGGTTTCAGGAAACAA
Organism: Germaria angustata; assembly: GCA_963681545.1. Classification (NCBI taxonomy): domain Eukaryota; kingdom Metazoa; phylum Arthropoda; class Insecta; order Diptera; family Tachinidae; genus Germaria; species Germaria angustata. Next base: position 61,535,399 of record OY812999.1, on the reverse strand, counting down.
CACTTAGCTGGATTCAGCTTCAAATTATATTGTTTTAGTTTTTCTAAAACTCTTATGAGGTTCTCATTGTGGTGCTTCAAACTGCATCCGAAAATAATGACGTCATCAACGTATAAAAATGCTTCTGACTCTAAGCCAGATAAAGCTATTGTCAACATTCTTTGTAAACTGTTAGATGATATTATTAAACCAAATGGTAATCTTGTATATTGAAAGTGACCGCTTGGTGTTGAAAATGCTGTTAGGGGTCGTGATTTTGTTTCGAGTTCTATTTGGTGAAACGAGCTTGTCATGTCTAATGTGGAAAAATATTTAGCTCTACCTAATTTGTCCAATACATCTTCAAGTCTGGTTAAAGGGAATTTGTCATTTACTATCTTATCATTTAAACGTCTGAAATCTACAACCAAACGCCATTTTTCCGTGTCGTTTTGTCCTTTTTTTGGTACTAATAATAATGGAGAATTATATGGACTAATAGACGGTTCTACTACGTCTTTGTCCAACAGTTCTTGTACCTGTTTATTTATTTCGTCTATTTGTGTTTGTGGCAGTCTGTAATTTTTTATGTAAGTGGGTGTGTTATCATTTAATTCAATACTCTGTTTATAAAAATTATTTACCGTTAATGGTTCGTCTTCAAGATGAAATACTTCTTGATATTGTCGTAGAATATCACATATGACCTTTTTATTCTCTTCTTCAATGTTTTTGAAATCTAGTTTTTCTAGCAATTTCTGAAATCTTTGCTCTGAGTGTTTATTGTTGTTGTTCATGTTAGTTTTATAAATTGTGTAATTTTTTAGTGGTATTGTTGTGACTCCCAGCTTCTCTAGACGCACTGGTTCCTCTAATGTATTCAAAATTTTAACATAGCGTTGACCATCCTTGGGTATTATAGTGTTTGCTAAAAATATTCCCCTTACTATTTCTTTACTACATCTGACACTATCTTCTTTTATATCAATGTTTATAGGTACTATCTTCTCTGTTCTCGGGGGTATGGTTATATTATGTATTCTTTTTGTGTTAATTTCTATTGGGATTGTTATTTGCTCTCCCTCTATGTAAGTATTTAAAGTCAGTGTTTCATATACCACGTTTATACGCACGTCTTATTTGCAAATAGAACTATTTGCAAATAACTAATTCACTGTTTATACGGGAAATTGCATACAGAACTTATGTTATTATTAGTGATGCCATGTGACGAAAATATGATTGTTTGGTAAGTAAAACACAAAAAACGTTCATGAAGTGGCAACGCCTTACTTTTTATTTGCAAATAGTGTCGTTATTCACGACTTGTTTAAGTGAGTTAATAAGTTACAATAAAAAAGTTATACGGCAACATTCTTCTTTTTTATTTGCAAATAAGACGAGCGTATAAACGTAGTAATAGTCAATCTGACAACTGTATTTACAGAAAAAATCTATTCCTAAAATTCCATCAGTAATGATTGGAAATTCTTCTTCTACTAATTGAAATCTGTGTGTTAATATTTGTTGTCCCAGTATTATCTGTAAATCAGTAGTTCCTAATGTTTCTTTAAAGTCATTTGTAATGCCACTCAATCGGCAAATGTTGTCAGTGTTCTTGTAATAGTTGTATATTACATTTTCTTTACAGAGTGATATTCCTGAGCCTGTGTCTATTAAAAATGTTAACTGATAGTTTATGTTTTTTACTGATAGGAAAAGAAAATTTGATGTTCCAATATTTAGTGTATATACTCTTAGTTTTCCCTGTTCGGAGATTCGTAATGAGTCTCCAGGGTTTGTACGTTTCCCTGTTGTTGTATAGTACGAACATTGGAGTAGCCTCTTCCTCTTGTGTTATTATTATATCTATTTCTTCTGTTGTTGTCATAGCTATTGTAGTTATTGTTATTGTTGTTATAGTGTCTGTTATTGTTGTAGTTTCTGTTATTATTGTTATGGTTTCTGTTGTTACTGTTAGAGTTTCTGTTATTCCTGTTATTGTTAAAGTTCCTATCTATTTGTGGATTGAGATAATTTGTATTTCTGTTATTTCTAAAACTTGAATTGTTTCTATATGCGTTATTGTAATAGTTTCGTCTGTTATTATTTATTTGTAATGTTGTAAATGTATCTGATAGTTGTAGTGATCTTTCCTGTGTACTTGCAATATCGAAAGCTTGTGCCAAGGTCTTGGGTTGTGCGGCTATTACAGCTGTTCTAATATCTTTATATAGACCTTCTTGAAAAATTTCTAAAGCTAGTTTTTCATTCATAGTCTTAATCGTAGATCGAGCTATTTGGTTTGAACTGTCTTCTAGTTCCGAAATTTGTACCAATGTCAAGTCCGCTATCAAAGTGTTAATCCGTTCTTTGTAATTCAGTACATTTCCTTTTTGCTTTGTATTTCTTAATTCATAGTGTATGCTGCTTGCCGTTGTTGTTGATTTGAAATGCTTTGCCAAAGCTGTCTTTAGTTCCTCGAATGTTTCAGGCGTATCTTGTATAATCAAAATGTCCCTGACTTTGTCTACTAATTTTATTGCCAATACATATTTTATCAGGTTCTTCCTTCCCTGTTCATTTAGTTCAGAATGTACCATTTCTATCATTGAAAGAAAAATATCGATATGTTTAGGTTTTCCGTCGAAAACTGGTATTATTTCTGAAGCTTTTTTACTGTCAAAGTGTGACATGTTTGGACTATCATTTGTTGAAGGCATGTTGGAATGCTCTGCTAAAACTTCAACTGCGGTATTCTTTAAAATTATAAATTCTTCGATTTTCTTTTGTCTTAGTGGATTTGGTAGATAACTTGCTAATTTTCCAAATTGTTGGCTAAGTTGTTTAATTATATTATGTTTTTCTATTATTGTTCTTTCTGTATATTTTTTACTCTTTGATTTCTTTGCATTTGATATTAATATTTCGAGTTCTCTAATGATTTGATCCATAGGATTCTTTTCAAAATGTTATATACATATATTTCCTTTTTTTTTTGTTTTTATTTATTATATATATATATATATATATATATATATATATATATATATATATATATATATATATATATACATATACAAATATTTTTTTTGTTTAATTGTTGTTTACAACATTGATTGTTACTTGTTTCTTAATATAATATTTTAAAAGTTTCCAAAATCCTAACGATATAAGAATTATTAAAAGAATCATAACTACTTCTAAACTTAGTGAAAACCTATTTTCATTTACGGCGGAAGTGTTGGAATTTTGTTCTAATTTTGTATCAGCTATCCCCATTGCTCTGATATTTTCAAGTACCTCATTAATTCTATCTTCTGGGGCTATGTTGAAATGGTTGCTCATTTAAGGTTTTTCCATCCTTCCTGTCGTATGGTATTTAATTCCTGTATTAATCTCTTTTTTGGGCTCCCTTACTTATGTTGATTACTCTCTGGAGTTCTGCGCGCCTTTGTTGGAATTTCTGCTTCTTGCCTCCTCTTTTTTTGGTTGGTATTTGACTGGTTCTTGCCCAAACTTCTCTAGCTGCTTCTTGTAATTGTTTTGCCTCTCACGATATTGTTGTAGAGTTATTGGTTTTGGGCCTGCTGTTTTTGGAATTGGTTTATATTCTGGGGGCGGTTGTTGTGATTCAGTACCAACAGGTCTAGGTACGTATTCCTCCTGTTTAAGTAGCTGTTCCCACTTTTCAAAAATTATGTCGATTTCTTCCTTTGTAGTCATAAGAATTCTTTTTTTATTTTTGCCAAAAATTTAGTTTCAAAAAAATTTTAGAAGAATCAAAAAAATAATCTTCAGGATCTTTTAGTTTCGTAGGATAAAAAAAAATTTTTTAGGATCTTTCAAATTTTAGTTTCGCAGGATCTCCCAAATTTTAGTTTCGCAGGATCTCCCAAATTTTAGTTTCGCAGGATCTCCCAAATTTTAGTTTCGCAGGATCTCCCAAATTTTAGTTTCGCAGGATCGCCATGTAATACATTTGATAAAAATAATAATAAAAAATAAAGGTAAGTATTTACTGAGCACTGCTGCCGCTTTAGTCCCGCATTAAAATGCAGATTTTTGAGAAATGAAAAAGGCATATTGATTGCTAATTCAATTCTGATTTTATTTCTTAAAACTTCCAACTTATATACTAATTTATTCCTTGGTCAGCATTAATGTGGCATAACAACAAATCAATAGTGAATTTGGCGTTCCCATGGGAATTTGTAATTCTTGATAAATTCTTCTTTCACAAACCAGAACTTGATGGCACAGGAAAATAATTACCAAAAAGCATATTACATCATTCCCAATGCCAACAGTCCACAACAAAAAAGTTTAATGCTCATTTATGCTGACCAAACACAAAAACAAATTTATAATTTTAACTTAATGGCCTTGACAATGAAATTCATAAAAATACTTATCGTCAACAAAAATGGAATTGAATTTCAAGTTCAATGTCTTAGCGTAAATAAAATTCTTACATTGCTACAGTGCCTTAACTTAGTGTAAATGCACTACAGTAGAACCACACCCTGTATGTGCCTCTGGAAGGGACGACGGGGACGGTGGTGCACGGCTTTATTCACCCAGTGCGAAGACCACCGTCAGGTTAAGTTTATGACAGGTACTGACGTAAAAATCTTTGGCATATTTATCCTCCGGGGAAGCTGGGATATACTTGATATGTTTCAGACGGGCGACCATATGGACCCAGTATACTGTTTCGACAGGAAATACAGGGTCCTCTTCAATACAAGGGAAGAATGGTGTGCAAACCCAGGATGGCTAAGAGATGGATCGCAAATGTGGTACACGGACGGTTCAAAAACGCTCCAAGGAGTTGGGGCGGGAATAGTGGGTCCAAGAGCACACAAGTCCATAACATTGAGCAGGGGATACGACAATTTTCCAAGCGGAACTTTACGCGATACAGGAAACTGTGGGGATTCCATCCGAGAGTGGACCCAGGGAATATGGGTTAAGATATTCTCGGACAGCCAATCGGTTCTTAAGGAGCTGAGCGGCTGAACGTATAGGTCCAGGTATTTACTAGAATGCAACAGCGGGCTCAATGACTTGGCGACGCAAAATCAGACTACTCTGATATGGGTACCAGGACATCAGCGTCATGTCGGTAATGAGATGGCGGACATCTGTGCGAGAAGAGAGGCTGAGGGGAACTTCATTGGACCCACCCCCTCTTTTGGGTTCAGTAAAAGTCTCCTTAAGGGGGAGATTTCGAAACGGACATCAGGATTGCACAACATTGGAATGGTATCAATGGGTTAGGTCACACCATGAAATTCCTACGCTTTGACGCTGGGAGGGCGAATCTGGCTCTAAGACTGGACAGCAAAAGCCTACGGACGCTGGTAAGGGCGCTCACAGGCCATAACACGTGCAAAGCCCACCCATAAAGAATAGGCTTATCTGACACGGACATCTGCAGATTTTGCGGTGAGGATGAAGAATCGATGGAACACTTGAGATCAAATTGTGGGGCATTGCGCCACAGAAGACTTTCAATGCATATACGCTGAGCGAAGAGGATATGCTAATGCTCCCATTGAAGGAGCCTATAATATCTGCGATCGTATTGGACGGCTATGAACAGGGGAAGCACAATAGGTCAACAATGGTCGCAGTGCAAATGACCATCCTGGGCCAAACCCCATTACATTATATATATATATATATATATATATATATATATATATATATATATATATATATATATATATATATATATATATATATATATATATATATATAGTATATATATATATATATATATATATATATATATATATATATATAATATATATATATATATATATATATATATATATATATATATATATATATATATATATATATATATATAAGTATATATAAGTATATATATATAAATAAATAAATATATATATATATATATATATATATATATATATATATATATATATATATATAAGTATATATAAGTATATATATAAATATATATATATATATATATATATATATATATATATATATATATATATATATGTGTGTGTGTGTGTGTGTGTGTGTGTGTATGTGTATATATATATATATATATATATATATATATATATATATATATATATATGTATGTATATATATATATATATATAGTATATATATATATATATATATATATATATATATATATATATATATATATATATATATATATCTTTAAAAATATGTAGCTTTTATTCGTTTTAATGAACTTTATTTTATTTTACAGTACATAATCAATTCAAATACTTATTTAGCTTAATGAACTTTATTTTTATTTTAGAGTACATAATCAACTCAAATACTTATTTAGTTTTAATGAACTCTATTTTTATTTAGTCGTTAACTCAGAATAATTATTTCACCTCCGAACTCTTACACGTCTCAACAACATCTACTGTCTAAACTAAAACCACCCTGATCTTCTTGTTCTGTTCGTTTTTTATCTCTTGTCTCTTGTTTGTTAAGTGTTGTCAATGCCACTGTTCTAAAGCTGTCATCCTATTTAACCCTCGGTCTGTTCGATCTTCTCGGGCCTTCAGTTCCAGTTCCTACATTCGGCCGTCCTGACGTTACATTTGCTCCAAATGTATGGTTCCACGGTTTCATGAATTCAGCGACCGTGGTGCATTTCCTGGAACCTTCACCTTCTCCTACTGTTTCCACTTCGTATCGGTAATGGCCTGATTTTCTTACTATCTTGTAGGGTCCCAGATGTTTCGGTTTTAACTTTAGGCCAGTTCCAAACTGGGTTCGCTTAATGGCTACCAGAACGTTTATTTTATATTCTCTTGCAGGTACTCAATTTTTGTCAAAGGATTTCTTGTTTTCCTGTTGAATTCGCAATATGTTTTCTTTTGCTCTTTAGCGCAGATTATTACGCTCTTGGTTGAAGATATTTACTGCTTCTTCTTCTTCTAGTAGTTATCTGATTTCCATATCTTCTTGAGTTCGCATTTTAGGGTCCGTCATTATTTCGAAAGGTGTGCTACCGGTGCTTTTCGGTGGAGTGTTATTAATCGCCCTCTGAAATTTATCGACATATCGGTACCAATTCTGTTGCTTCTCTTGGCATAGCTTCGTCAACATGGGCATAATAATTCTGTGTATGCGCTAAACCTGGCCGTTGCCCCGTGGCACCCATGTTGCGATAAGAAAGTGTTGAATTTCTTCGGCTGCACAATAACTGCTAAACTCTTTCGATGTGAATGCGCTGCCTTTGTCAGTTATTATCCTTGCCGGATTTCCGAAAATTGCGGACAGCCTCTCTAACCGATCAATCACCTCACTCGAGCCTGTACTCTTTGTAGGATAGAGCCATAAAAATTTCGAGAACGCATCGACTATTACTAGGATGTGGTTATATTGTTTTGTCGTCATTTCCATTGGTCCTAAGTGGTCCAAATGATATGTCATCAATGGTTTGTCTGACTTATCAATGGGATACAGCAAACACCCTTTTCTACCCGCCTTAGCTTCAGATACAATACATTCGATGCAACTCTTTACTACCGTCTCAGCCTTGTTATTTAATTTTCGTATATAAAAATTTTTCTCAACGAGATCCGCCATCTTGCTAGCCGCAAAATGTCCTTGCCTATGCGCCATTTCTATAATTTCTCGTTCCATACTTGCGGGGATGACAATAAGCTCCTTAGCGGGATCCTTGTGCATCAAACCGTTTTTTTTAAAAAGAAATCTTGGTATTGTTGGGTTTCTAATATCTTTATTACCGCTTTAATCCATTCGTCTTCTAATTGCGCTTCCTTTATTTTATGGCGCAGAGAATCTTCACTCATCAGGCAAGAGACCCTACTCAAGGCGTCTACATGCCTCATTTTGGACCCAGATCGATGTTTGATTACATAATCGAAATCTTGAAGGAAAAGAGCCCATCTCGATACTCTCAACGGCATGTCCTACTTCTTCATCGTCGTCGCAAACGCGTTACAATCGGTAACTATCTTTATTTTTAATCCCATCACGAACACACGCCATTTCCTTAAAGCTTCGATTACTGCCAAAATTTCCAACTCATACGAATGGTAATTTTCTTCAAGTGACGTTGTTTTTCGACTTATGAACTGAACAGGATGCAACTGACCATCGTCGGAATCTCTCTGCGGTAAAACACCACCATAACCATGCTTGCTGGCATCTGTATGGATTTGTGTCTCAGCGTGTGGATTAAAAAGTCTCAGCACACTAGCACCTACCAAAACGGCTTTTAATTGTTTTACGGCCAACTTTTCCTCATCGCCCATCTTAAAGGTAGCGTCCTTTTTAAGTAAATTAGACAGTGGTCGGGCGATTAATGCATAATCCTTGATGAAGCGGCGAAAATAGGAAGCTAGTCCCAAAAATCTCTGAACATCCTTTTGTTTTTTTGGTGTGGGGAACTTTTTGACAGCAGCAGTTTTCTCTTTCGAAGGAAGAATTGTAGAATTCTCTATCACGTATCCCAAGAATGTAATTTTCCTCATAAGGAATTGACACTTGCTCCATTTTATTTTTAGTCCATTTGAGGATGCGACTTTCAGAACCTTTTGCAATTTTTTAATGCCCTCTCCTTCAGTTTTCGACGGGATCACCATATCGTCCATATAGAGTACGACAGTTCAATCCGAAACCAGCTCGTGAAAGATTGCTGTAATATATCGGCAGAATACTGCAGGCGAATTCGACAACCCGAAAGGCATGAATAAAAATTCAAATTGCCCTCGATGAGTAACAAACGAGGTGTATTTCTGACTGGAACACTCTATAGGTACATGGAAGAATCCATTTCTTAAGTCAAGAGCAGTGTACACTTTCGCTTCTTGTAGCCGCTGAAGCACATCATCGATTACCACCATCGGAAAATTGTCTCTTAAAATTTTCCCATTTAGTTTCCGGTAATCGCAACACAAACGCTTACTACCGTCTTTCTTGGAAACTAAAACCACAGGTGAAGAGTAATACGAGTGACTACGTTTCACAATACCATCGCGAAGCCATTCTAAAACTTGAGAATCAACCGCTTGTTGATCAGCAAATGACATTCGCCTTGGGCGGTGTGAAACTAGAACTTCGTCTTTCAACACAATTTTTATTTTTACGGGAAATGTTTTTGGCTTGATTGGCTTATAATTGTTCACCAATTTTGCTATTTTGTCTTGCGTATCAAGCGATAGGTGGCCTACTTCTATATCCGGCGTTTCCACTGTCATATTTATTTCCCCCAATTTTCTAACAACATCATCCAACTCGTCAGTGGGTCTAACTACTTGCGCTGCCGTGTCGACCTTTTCTTGCGTCATTTTTTGTGTGAATTTAGCTCCTTCGTCATCAATAAAAATATTGACCTGTTGAAGAATGTCGTTTCCCAGCACCGCGGAATATAAAATATCACGTTCACGGGCCACGTGAAACTTTACTTGAACTAACACACCATCTAAGTCGATTGTTGTTTCAAACGCACCGATGGTCACGATTTCCCTTTCCCCTATACCAATCATTCTTCTTCTTTCGCCACTAACATTTGCACCATCCATCATCATTAACGCATCATAGCGTATCTAATATTGCAGATACCTCCTTACCTAGTACTGTAACGTCTTTAAAAATTCTATTAGTACCGGGCAAAATTTCTTTTGCGTTTTCAGAACGCGCAGGTGACGATAGTGTTTGCATATTGGCAGTTGATTTTAGTTCCTTGGGTTCATACTTTACGCTCCCATTCGACTTGCAGTTAAAAGATTTGTGACCTAGACCATTCCACTTGAAGCATTTCGGAACACTGACTTTACAGTCCTTACTGACATGACCCTTGGTACCACAGTTATAACAAGTCAATTGTTTTACGTCTTTCTCTCGAGCACCAGTTGGGAGTTCCCCTTGTAGAGTGGACTTGCCGAAATTCGAGGTTTGATTTGGTTTGGTGACCTTTTCGTAAACCTTAATTTTCAACTTTAAGTCTTCGATATTTGTTGCTTGGTAAAGAATTGATTTGTTTGCCTTGCTGTGGGGTATACCTTGTATAAAATACTCAATGATACTTTCCTCATCTAATATCATTGGGAAAGAAATTTCTTGTAGAGATTACAAGTACTCCCGTAAACTTTCATTCTTTCTATTTTTCAGCATCTGATGCACTTCTATCGCAGAACGACGAATACCGAATTCTTTTTGTAGCGCAATTTTCGCTGCACCCGAAAGTAATTGTCGCTCATAAATATACTTCTGCAAATCGTTCCACCCTACAGTAACAGCACAATCCTCAAAGTCATTTAGCCATGCATCTATGGTCGGAATTGTTTCGCCTGAGAATTTTGAAAGCGAATCTTGGATATCTTTCAGTGTAAAGGAAGAAGATCCATGATATTCTGCAACCGCCGAGCGCTGAACGTTTGATGCCGCTTCGCCATGCTCAGATTCGGCTACATCAACCCTATTCCCAAAACTAAAATGCCTAATTATCCTTTCCTGTAAAATAGTTTTACTGTCCTCATCGCCAAGCTGAAACTCATTACACTTACTCTTCAATTCCTCAACCGTTAGTGCTAAAATCTCTAATAACTCCATTCTTTGTCGCCCGTCCTTAAAATTTTGCGTGAATTCAGAAAATGTGAAATAAATATTCTGTTAAATAAAGCTGGAATAAGAATTATATAAAAATTACAATTTTAAACAATATATTATAATTCAACAGTATATGTATTCTAAAATTTAAGTTCATACGGAGCGTATTATTCAATAGGTTCTTAATATTCAATTTTTACATATGTATTTACGTCAAATTTCTTCGACAATCTTCCCTTTACTTGTATGTAATTACCAAAATCAAAATAATTCTCTTTAATAAAATCCCAGTATACACGTCTTTGTATTCTGGAACATTTTCCATTAATCGTTTTTTGTGTTTTAAACTTCTTTAATTACGTCTTCCAATAACTTTCAGTTTCTCTTAACATCTTTAATTCATCTTTTACTATGGAATTTTAAAACTCTCTTACGTTTAACATTTCTTCTTTCAATAAATCTACTTGTTTTACAAATATCAACACATACATATATTTTAATTCAATGGAAATTTAACGTCTTACTCTCTCAACTATAATTTTTTCTCGTCTTCTTGTTATTTCGTCTTCTCGCTGTTTTGCCTTCTCGTTGTTTCGTCTTCTGGTTGTTTCGTCTTTCCGTTGTTTCGTCTTCTCGTTATATTGTCCTCACGTTGTTTCGTCTTCTCGTTATATCATCTTCACTTTGGATTTGTTGATGCAAATTCTCTTCTTTACGGCTTATTGCTCACACATTATAAAGTTGAACTTTTTTTCACAAACCGTTGGTTAGGTTTTTTTAGCATATGTATACGCAAGTAGATCCAGTCTTATGTACCTATACACATACATACATATACACTTTTTCTCGTTTATTCTCTATTCTTTCTTAAATTTCGTTTGTTGAGACGGGGAAAAAAATTTGTTTTTTCTACATACATACATATGCATGTAAGTATATACATACATAAGTAGGAAGTGATTTGGTGTTAAAGCCTCACCAGATTCTGCATCCACAGGAACATAGGCTAGGGGCCTGGAATTTACAACGTTTTCTATTTCCATTAGCATACTGTACAAAAGTTCATCGCTTGGTGATCTTGAAGGCATTATTTGATATAAAATTGTTTTTATTGAGCGTACTAGGCGCTCCCATGCACCACCCATGTGTGGCGAGGCTGGAGGATTAAAATTCCATTTTGTTGTAGTTGTAGTAAATGTTTTGACGAGTTCGTCCCGATTAACATCTGCTAGAGCCTCACGAACTTCTTTCTCTGCACCAACGAAATTTGTCCCATTGTCGCTGTAGAATTCATGTGGAATTCCGCGGCGTGCCATAAAATTACGAATGAATAAAATGCAGGAGCTAGTTGTTAGCGAATGCGCCACCTCAATATGGACGGCCCTGATAGTCAGACAAGTGAACAAACAACCATAGCGTTTTTCGTTATGCCTATTAACGACGACTGTAATAGGGCCTAAGAAATCAATTCCAGTATAAGTGAATGGTGCAACATAAGAAGCAACACGAGCAAGCGGCAATTCGGCCATTTGAGGATTGTGAGGTGCTGCCTTCTTAATTTTGCACATTTGACAAGAACGAATTACAGATTTGTATGTTGCACGAAGCTTAGAAATGCAAAATTTTGGCTAACTTCGTTGATGGCAGTCTCGTGGTTAATATGATGATAATTGCAATGATAGTGCATAAGAATAAGTTTTGTGATGTGGTTTTTTCTAGGCAGAATTATTGGACGCTTTTGTTCTATTGGAACATCCGCTTTATCGATTCTGTCGTGGACGCGTAAAATACCATCCTGCAAGTATGGGTTTCTGTTGTAAATATCGCTAAATTTCTGAATGACTAGACTAGAATTTAGTGAAAATATTTCTGAAGAATATTTTTCGCGCTGAGCCTGCCGAAATAAAATATTTTCAGCGCTTTGTAGTTCATCTCGAGTCAATTGACCTTTTTGTTTCTTAATTAATCGACAATTATGTACGAAACAAAGAACGTAGCCTGCAGCTCTAACTAGTCGATTCCATTTTGAAAATCTGTAGGTGTCGAAGATAGGTTCAAACTTTGTTATTTTTAATGCATGATGTACACGTTCTTCTTCCGTAGACTCCGATATTGAAACAGCTTGTGGCCATTCATTTTCTGGAAGACGTAAAAATTCAGGTGCCTCATACCATCTAGACGAATTCGACACTTTTGGAGTTTTTGACCACTTGGTAGCTTCATCGGCCACATTCTGTTTACTGGAGATCCATCTCCAGTCTTTAATTGATGACAGTTCTAAGATTTCTGTTATACGAAAGGCAACGAATTGATTGTACTTACGGTACATCATGATTATCTGACACATATTTAGCAAAACGAGACCCTATAAGGGCAGCCATTAGTTCAAGGCGCGGGATTGATGTTATTTTCATAGGGGCAACTCTGGTCTTAGCCCCAATAATTGAGCAAATAATTTCATCACCTCTTCTTAATCGAAAATAGCATACAGCTGCAAAGCCGTCTTTACTTGCGTCTACAAAGGTGTGAAGTTGAACTTCAATATTTTTGTAGTTTTCAAAATGTTTCAAATAACAACGAGGAATTTTTATTTTTTCTATTTGGGGTAAAATATTGACCCACTTTGTCGATTTAGTTGTTAGTTCAGGTGAAATTTTTTCATCCCATTCTATTTTAGATCGCCAAACATCTTGCATAAGTATTTTGGCATACATGACAATATGTCCTATTAGACCAAGGGGTCATAGATCGACATCACTAGTCGCAAGATTTCCCTTTTTGTTGGTATTTTTTGACCAGAAAAAATGTTACTTTCTCTTAACAAAGGGGAAATTTTAAACGCTATGACATCCTCTTGATGCTCCCAAAAATACCTAAAACCTTTTCAATTTGCTTCTCATCTTTTAGATTTAAGCATTTAGAATCAGAAGTATTTTTTGAAGAAATGGACTTCAATACCAGCTCATCGTTAGAAATCCAATTTCTTTTATTAAATACCGCTTTACTATGAACATACGCAATATCATTTACAATTTTTATTGCCTCTTCCGAATTATCAACGGATATAAGGAGATCGTCAACGTAATGGTTTTCCTTAATTGCTTTTGCTGCCAGCGGAAACTCGTTTTCAAATTTACTTGCGTTAAAATTTTTTATGTACTGGCTAATACTAGGGGCACTTGTAGCTCCAAAAATCATTACATTTATCACGAACACATCGGGAGATTTTTCGTCTATACAGTCACGCCAAAGAAATCGCTGGACATCACGATCTTCCGGCCTTATATGCACCTGGTGGAACATTTCCACAATGTCACAAACGGCCACAGATTTTTGTCTGAATTAAAAAAGTATTGCAGGCAGAGAGGCCAAGTAATCAGGCCCTTTCAATAGATAAGAATTCAAGGACATACCATTCGTTGTGGCAGCCGCATCCCAGACAACCCTCGTTTTATTTGGTTTGTTTTTATTAAAAACAGCGAAAATTGGAAGATACCAAATTTTCTTATCAGTGCGTTCAATTTAGTGAAACTCTAGCTTACGAATATACCCTTTTTCTAAATATTTAAAAATAGTTTCTTAAGAAGTTCTGAATTCTGACGCAGTTTTCTCTCCAGACAAACTAGTCGTTTTAGCGCCATCTGATAACTATCAGGCATTTCCACTAAATCAAATTTCCACAAAAGGGGGACCTCGTAATGCCCACACGGTTTATATTGCGTATATTTCTCTAATAAGTCCAACGCACGCGTTTCACTTTCGGCTTCTAATGGATTGTTAACACTTACCCCAACACTATCTAATGAGTAAAAGCCTCTAACTAACTCATCTAACTTATTTACTCTAGCGGAGCAATCACATATATGAAAATTATAGTTGGTACTTGCCGTTTTCTTTTCTGCCACAGCGCCGTAAACAAACCATCCAAGTTTTGAACAAAAAGCGACAGGTTCATTTGGTGATCCCTCACGGATTTTGCTTGAAATTCCAATATTGAAATGATTTAGTCCAAATAATATTTGAGGAACAGCATCGAAGTAACTTTCCACTGGAAGATTTCGCAAGTGGCGGTAGCGCTCCGCTAATGTTTTGTAATCCAGCGACTGAACAGGCAAATTTAATGATTTCACAGTGGATATGTTAATAGACACACGTTTTTCATTACCACCTGAAATGTTTATTTTGAGTTTCTTTGAACTTATTTCGTTTCGTTCAATACCTCCCGTCCACCGCAAACATAATGGGCTTGGTACTCCATCAATTTCTAGTTGATTTGCCAATGACTCGTCCATCAAACTTATTGATGGCCCTTCGTCAATAAAGGCAAATGTTTTTACTATTTTATTGTTATTTCCAAAGACTTTAATTGGAATTATTTTAAATAAAATATCTTTAATTTCTCCACTATGAGTGTTGTTCACTTCTTTATTTATTTCATTATTATTTTCACTTTTATTTTCATTTGATGTTTCGTTTGTTTTATTTACCGGCAGAGAATATCGATGTAATGACGGGTGGTGAAAATATTCACTCCCTTCCTTACCGCACTGTTTTTTCTTTTTACATTCTCCTCTATGCATTTACAAAAGCTGTATTTTCTCACTGCTTCCCATTTCTCACCACGATCCATAGATAAATATGTTGGGCAGTTAGCGACTGCGCTGCAGGTATTGTTATTGTTACACACAATGCATTTACGCTCAATATGGGAATGAATAAAAGCTCTCTTGTTTGTCGTTCCTGCATTTGATTTATTTATGACTTTTTCTTTGTTCTCCTTATTCGTGTCTTGATCAATGTTTATGCTGATGGCTGTTATATCAATGTTAAAAAACGATTTATCAAATTCGTAAAGATTTGGTTTTTTGTTTTGGTTTATCAGCTGCATTTTATGAATTGCCCATTGCATTTGATACAAAGTTGGAAGCTTTTGTATCAAATCGTGAAGGATTGATGAATTATTTAGTTCATCAAGCATGTCACTTGCGGTGATAGTAGAAATCAAACTACGGACTTGAACAGCCATGGAGGTAAGTTTTTTTTTTTTTTTTTTTTTTTGCATGCTTATATTTATTTATTGTATCTTCACATCTGAACTAACAATAAGTATTCAAATCTTAAATATATAAATAATTATTAGGCCCAACCAGTGTCAGACATAAACTTAGTGATAATAATTAATAATACATTAGAATCGTATTTAGCATAAATATATTTTTAAAAAGTTTCATCTGGAGTGTTGCGTACTAAAGACGTAGTATCCCTCTTTTTTAGGCGGATGTGTCCAGGAAAGTTCAAGATGTTACGAGCAAGGGGATTAGGATGGGACTCTAGTTTCGTTAAATATTTGGCTGCATATTTTGCAATTTCAGCGGTCACAAGTGGCATATTTAAATCACGATGTAAAATTGAATTTTTCATGTACCAAGGAGCCGATGTTATTAACCTTAAAATTTTGTTTTGCATACGTTGTATTCGCTCTACATTGGAAGCTGAAGCAGTGCCCCACAGTTGCATTCCGTAACACCATATGGGTTTCAAAAGCGACTTGTATATCAAAAGTTTACAATCTAGGCTGAGGGTAGAATTTCTACCAATCAGCCAGTGTATCTGGGTTAATTTAAGCTTCATTTGTGTTAGCTTGGAGTCAATGTGGTGTTTCCATGTAAGCCGTCGGTCAAGATGTATACCAAGGTATTTCACATGTGAATGTTGAGGAACAAATTGATTGTTGATTCGAATGGGGGAACAAGTATCTCTTCGTAGGGTAAATGTGACATGAACACACTTTTGTTCATTTACTTTTATTCTCCATAATTTCAACCACAGCTCCAACAGGTTAATATGTTCCTGAAGATATCGGGATGCCTCGTGAGGGTTTTCATGCATACTAAGGCAGGCTGTATCATCGGCAAAAGTAGAAGTGAGGATATTACTGCTCAAGGGCATATCACAGGTATAAATCAAATACAAAACTGGCCCCAGTATACTCCCCTGAGGCACCCCAGATGAAATGGTTTCGGGCACACTCATGAAGTCTCCTTCCACGACAGTGAACTTCCGGGCAAGAATATAACTTTCTTAAAGATTTACAATGTTTATTGGTAGATATGTCTTCAATTTTAGAATTAGGCCTTCATGCCACACTTTATCAAATGCCTGAGAGACATCAATAAAGAGGGAAGAACAATACTTCTTTTCTTCAAATGTTCTTCTTATGAAATGAACCAATCTATGAGTTTGTTCAATGGTGCTATGCTGACTTCTAAAACCAAATTGATGGTCCGGTATGCATCCATTATCAGCTAGAATTGGGGACAATTTTGTCATGAGAAGTTTTTCAAAGAGCTTTGAAATTGTTGACAGCAAACTTATTGGCCTATATGACTCAGCCTTAGTAAGATCTTTACCCGCCTTTGGAATCATTTTGACCATGGCAAGTTTCCAGCTGTGAGGGTAATACTCCAGTCGTAAAATGCCATTAAAAATGAATAACAGGATTCTAATAGCAATACGAGGCAACTGCATCAGCATCTTGTTACTAATTCCATCAATACCCGGGGCCTTCTTTGGAGTGGTTTCAGCAATTAATTTTTGTACATCACGCATCTTAAACTTTATTGGTCGAGGGGGTAGAGCAACTACGCTCGGCAAATCAACAGCACCAGTACATGTGTTTGGGGTAAATACGCTTTTTAAATGACCTGCAAATATGTTACCTTTTTCAGTATTAGTTCTTGCCCAACCTCCGGTAGAAGTGCGCAGGGGTGGTTTAGACTCAACGGGTGTTTTAAGTTTTTTAGCAGCGCGCCACAAGGAGTAATTAGATGCTGCTGTGACATCGAGACCTTCCAGATAGTTCTTAAGAGAAGCAGATTTTTCAAATGCAAGCAACTCTTGGAGTCGTTTAGTGCATTCTCTAAGTCTGATTTTATGTTGGGGCGATCTGTGCTGTTGCCATTCCCTTCTAGCTCTTCTTTTTTCACATACGAGACGTTCAATATCCGCAGAATAAATTCTATTAAACCCAGTCTGCGGATGGGAGGTAGTGGCATGTTTAGCAGCCTGTTTAATATTCTCGGTAAGATTGGCAATGTTAAGTTCAATATCATCGGGAGTTCTAAGCCTGATGTTTTCCGTACAATGACTACTGAGATATTTTTTGAACCCCAGCCAGTTAACACGATTTATTATCTTCGCATATGGGTGAGGTAAGTCACTTCTTATTGGGCTACAAATTGTAACGATCGTGGGAGAGTGATCGGAGGAGAGATCATGTGAAGCTTCAACATGAATTAAATCCCTAGGGATATTTTTCATGACCCCAAAATCTATAACATCCGGAATTTTTTGTAAGTCAGTAGGCCAGTAAGTGGGCTCCCCGCTAGAAATGACATCCAAACCCATTTTTGAAATTGTGTTGAACAATGCTCGTCCTCTAGGTGTAATAAGACGCGATCCCCAGAACGTATGTTTTGCATTGTAGTCTCCAGCTGCTACGAAACAAGGGCCAAGAGTTTCGTAAAAATCCTCGTATTGATTCTCACTGATTGAAAATCTGGGAGGGGAGTAAACTGATGATATCACAAGATTTGAACAAAAATTTTCGATGCAAATATTTATTGCTTGTAGATGGTCTTCACAAGTGTTCTCAAGAATATTATGCTTGAGTCTTGACTTTATTAGAATTGCTGATCCTCCGCATGCTCTTCCTCTCGGGTCCTTTGTATCATATAAGGTGTAGCCACTCATTTTAAAAAGGCTTCTCGAAGTCAAATGAGTCTCAGATACCAACATTATATCAATATTCTTCACCGTGAGGAAGTGCTCTAGTTCATTTTTATGTTGGCGAATGCCGTTTGCGTTCCAGAAACATAACTTTAACGTGTTCATGGCTTGTTAACTAATGCTAGAAGCAGAGTGTTCTGCATTCGCAGCATTTCTTGCATCATGCTAGTCATATTTGTTGTAAAGTTGTTTATAGTTTGCACCAAATTATCAATAGTACTTTCGAGGCGACTAAAATTAAAGCTTGCGTTTGCATTCGTTGAATTATTTGGGGGTGACACTTTTTGCATGGGAACAGAGTTGATCTTCACAGCGTCAGCATACGATACTTGAGTAGTGATTGGTTGGGCCATTACAGGATAAGTGGTGGAGAAAGTATTTCCTGTTTGCGCTGGGACTACTTTAGGCTTTTGACTCATAGCCTTTTTAACGAAAGAGTATACAGGACATCCCCTGTAGTTAACAGTGTGATTACCTCCACAATTGCTGCACTTTTTTTCTTTTTGATCTTTCGACTTATTACAAATAGCAGTATCATGCAATTCACCGCACACAACACAAACAGTAGGCAATTTGCAGTAACTTTTCGTATGGCCATATTCTTGACAGTTATGGCACTGTACGGGTCCTGAACGCTTGTGTGGTTCTTCTACTGTGATTTTCCGGTATAAGAGATATTTTAAGTTATAAATAGGTTGTGTCTCATTTTTCTTCAATTTAATATCATTAGGCTCCAGTTCAACGCGAAATAAAGGTTGGGGGATCTTTTCCCTGTTTATTATGTTGGATACATTTTTTACCTTGAATCCTTGGAGGGTGAGAGCATCTTTTATTTCAGCAGGTACAACGTAAGAATCTATGCCCTTCAGTACGACCTGTAGGCCTTTAGCGCTCTTAAGCTGGAACGTGTAAAAACTTGTATTATTTTTCTCAAATTCAGTGACCATTTTGCGGAAGTCTTTTTCATCGTATATTTGAACTTTTGTCTCATCAATGTTACCACGTTTTATTGGAACAATGTGAAATGCCTTTTCACCGATGGCCGAGATTAATTTTGTAATAAGTCTGTTCGAATTCTTTTCCCTCAAATAGATTGGTGGCGGTTTGGAGGTTTTTTTCGAGGACACTTCGGGTTTGTCGTTGTCTTCTTGCAATATTTTAAAACGGTTTTGTCGGTTAGCTAAGGCGGCATCGTTATCCCTGGATATCTTCGGAACAGATGAGATTTTAGATGAATTTGGGCTTCGCCCGCGCTTAACTACTGTTATATATCTGTCCATTCCGACAGGCACTTTAGGTTTCTGAATATTATCGTCTATAGTGATAACTGGGTTAAGTGATGAACACGAGCCCGGAGCGGATAATGGCGCTGATTTAAATAAACATGTACTAGGCAGCGGTAATGTTATAGAATCACTACTTGGCATCGGAGTAAGCGAATTTGATCGCCCACGTAAAATTGGCTTTGCCGTTAGAAAAAGACTATCATCAATTTTTTTTATTTTTATTGTTCGCATTAAGAGCTTCAGAACTCACAGTAAAATAGGCATTTCTGCCGTAAGAACTCACTTCACAATTTTTTGTTTTTGAGGTACTCATGCAGAGTATTCCTCAGTCACTTTGTTTGTGTTTTTTGTGTTTTTTTTTTTGTTGTTTCAGATGATATGAAAAATATTATTAGTGCAAATAAAGCAAATTTCACAAAATGAGTACTTATTACAAATCAGTACTTATTACGAATATTTTTTTTTTGTAATTTTTGTTTGTTTAGTATGTAAGAAAAAACTCCGCTAATACGTCCGTTCACTACGAAGGTTCAACAAGACATGGAGGTAAGTGTTTTTAAATTATTTTCGTCAACTTTTGGCGTATTTTGTATTTTGTTTTTAATTGTATTTATTATTTTTTCAGATTGGCCGTACAGCAAGTATAGGATATTTATGATGTCTGGCACATTTGAGGGGTGGATCAGCAAATGCCTCACACTATTTAGAGCATCTCCTTTTAAGGCTTTTTGGAGGCGAATAAGGTTTTCTTCGTTGGTGAAGGCGCAAGAGGCGGTAGACCATTGGTAGGTGGAGAAGAATATGGGCCATTCCTCTAGTTCACCTGAAAATATTGACAGATCCTTAGGCAGCGATTGTCTTGAGGAAATATTCGATTGTGAAAGGCAGTGCGGTAAATATGAAGGTAAATGTGTGGAATTCATCGGTGCATTAAAATTAAATTGCGATGTAGAAGAAATTGGTTGTTGTGGAATAAATCATTGTGAAAAAGAATTGTATGCGTTATTAATTGGAGCAGTAAAGGTAAGTCCATGATGAGGATTAGTGATTGTCGCCGTTGGTCTTGAGGACCACATTCGTTGAAAGCCACTATAGGTGGAAGGGTTCGCTGTACAATTGGGTACTGCGGTCACAGGTAAGGACGAATTATAAGCAGCATTGTTGACCGTTGTTGGGACAAATGTTACGTGGTTTTGTGGTGCTACAGTAGAGCCGCTACACGTTATAGGTTGCTCTGATCGTGACGCAGAAATATTTAATGAGTTTTGCGCAATGCTATTTTGATTTTGCAAACTAGTTGTTGGTAAGATTGAATTGGCACTTACATTTATATTTGAGGGTTGCTGAGATGCAGACTCAGTAGAAGCAAGCCAATTATTGATGGTGTGGGATTTTTGGGACGAAACATCTGAAAGTGCTTCTGCTTTCTCTAGAAGTTGGTATTTTTTATTTAGGTAATCCTGTTTTAGTTTTCTTTCTTCTTCCAACTTTTGAAGCTGCAAATCAGTTTTTTTGTGACCGCGACCGACGAAATCGATTTGAGCGCCTACTTGTGGTACTAAGTGTAGGAGAATTTGGCCTTATGGATGAACATGAGAGGCATTTGAAATTCGTGTCATCCACTACACTACCACAGTTTTTATGAAATATGTTGTGGAATTGGACGCAAGTAGACATATTTTCGTCAGGGGGATTATGGCAAAGTGAACAATCGAGCGTTTGTTGTTCAATTTGCTTTTGACCACTTAAATTTTGTAAAGACATTTTCTACTTACTGTGAGATTGGTTAGTCGTCTTGAAGATAGGGGTTGATCCAAGTAAGGCTTATGAATTATGAAAAGAATTTTAAAATGTTGAAAATGCAAGATGCCGAGCCAGCAATTTCCAATGGATCTTGAATAAAACACAAATGCAATATATTTTGATGCAAATGCATTTATAGCAAAATTCCTTTAAAATATACTAGAATTCATTAGGAAATATACATAATTCAGTAATTTATAATTACATACTTTTTAGTTTGGAAACTACTGGAAATATTAAAATTTCTCTACTTCAGGAGTTCTGGTTAACCCCGCAAAGTTTGCACAGAAAATGGCGAAGGCGCCAGAACTTGTCTTGATAATTAGACGCTTCGTTAAATAAAAAATATATAAATTATATTGACAAGCAATTACATGTCGATTTGTACTAAAACAATGATGCTAATTTAATAAAAATAAATTATGAAGATTTTGGGGGTTGCGCTAACAGTTGCATATGTATTTTTTCTTCTTTTTGAATGAACAGTTATGATTTTTTTTCTTTAAAACCTTTTCCTTTTCTTTTTGTCCGCGCTTTTGTTAAATTTTAAATGGTTTGTTTATTTAATTTGCGTCTTTAACATTTATGTACATTCAACTTCGACTTTATAAGGGTTTTTCTTCCGTCTGTCCCGGAATTACTTGGAGTCGATCCCGGTTGAGCCCGGAAATGCAGACAGTCCAGTTGATGCAGAATGATCTTTAAAAATATGTAGCTTTTATTCGTTTTAATGAACTTTATTTTATTTTACAGTACATAATCAATTCAAATACTTATTTAGTTTAATGAACTTTATTTTTATTTTACAGTACATAATCAACTCAAATACTTATTTAGTTTTAATGAACTCTATTTTTATTTAGTCGTTAACTCAGAATAATTATTTCACCTCCGAACTCTTACACGTCTCAACAACATCTACTGTTCAAACTAAAACCACCCTGATCTTCTTGTTCTGTTCGTTTTTTATCTCTTGTCTCTTGTACGTTAAGTGTTGTCAATGTCACTGTTCATTTTGCTACCTCTTGTCTCTTGTTTGTTAGCTGTTGTCAATGTCACTGTTCTAAAGCTGTCATCCTATTTAACCCTCAGCCTATTCGATCTTCTCGGGCCTTCAGGCCCAGTTCCTACATATCTATATATATATATATATATATATATATATATATATATATATATATATATATATATATATATATATATATATATATATATATATATATATATATATATATATATATATATATTTTTTTTTTTTTTTTTTTTTTTCGAGGAAAAAATCTTCAAAAGACTCCGTGCGACCCGCTTAAACGACCTCGATACACAGCTCCCAGTCCCTGCGGAACCACCGTAAAAGTATTTCTTCACAGGGCGGAGAAGGTATAAACCTGCGCTATGCTGCCTAGATTCGCTTTCGAATCTCCTCAAGCCTACGAAGTTTCAATAGAACCAATTTTATGAAGCTACACACATACTCCCAGTTACGCAAGGATATCAACATTATACTTATTATGTTTTCAGGACAAATTCCACACCCTAACATCTGCTCTAGATTCGCCCTCTCGTAACTAAAACGTGGACAATCGAAGAAAACATATTCAGGGTCCTCGTTTATCTCGCCAATGCAATACGGACAGTACGGAGAAATGTCATTTCCAAACCTGTACAGATATGTCCGATAGCAACCATGTCCGCTCAAAAACTGTGTCAGATAGTAATTTAAATAACCATGTTCCCTTTGTACCCAAACGCATACATTTGGTATTAAAGTAT
Source organism: Germaria angustata (assembly GCA_963681545.1). NCBI lineage: Eukaryota > Metazoa > Arthropoda > Insecta > Diptera > Tachinidae > Germaria > Germaria angustata. Next base: position 61,512,177 of record OY812999.1, on the reverse strand, counting down.
GAGTCCATCTACCTTTTGTAGATACCTTGTGGATTCTGACCATATTGGAGCTACATACAGGATGATATTGCGAATAACTCCCGCAAGAATTTTCCGCCCAAGATATTTTGGACCCCTAATATTTGGCATTATACAACATAGCCTTGCACACGTTTTGCCAGCCTTCATTTCAACGTATTCAATATGGCTCTTGAATGATAGACGATTATCTATCATCACTCCTAAATATTTAAGGTGCTCTCTAGTTCTTATTTCACAATCACCAATTTGTAGAGTAATGTATTCCTTAACTTTGTGGCTACTTATTAATACAGCTTCTGTCTTATGTTCAGCAAGAGATAAACCTATGAAATTTAGCCATGATTTAACGATGTATATGCTGGTATTACAAATAGTCTCTGCCTCATTTACATTTTTGGCTACAACACTGTCCGGAAGATTTAGTCTCAAAACTCCATCATACATCACGTTCAAGCAAGGGTCCTACCACAGAACCCTGTGGCACCCCACCTGTCACTCCGTATTTCTTCACTCCTTCATCTTCCGAAAATAGTCCTTGATTATAGCTACCGGCGTATTAAGATGAGTTAGAGCATCAACAATATTTTCCCAATTAGCGGTATTAAAAGCATTTTTTACATCCAGTGTTACCAGCACGCAATATTCCTTGGAACCATTCTTCCAACTTTTACCTTAAATTGCACTCCTTGCTGTATCAACTACCACTTTAATCGCATCTATAGTAGATCTAGGTTTCCTGAATCTGTATTGATATTCAGACAAACCTTCAGCTGATTCTATACTCGCCTCTAATCTCTTGCAGACAATACTCTCCAACAACCTCCCGCAAGTATCTATCATGTATAAGGGGCGATAGGAAGACGGATGATCCAGAGATTTCCCATCCTTGGGTAGTAGCACAAGTTTTTGTCTTTTCCCAATTGATGGAAAAGATCCATGCTTTAGACAGGCATTGAATACTTGGATTAATTTTTCCGGGAAAAACTTGGCAACCTCTTTGGAATGCCATCGGTTCCAGGGCAGAGCTGTAAACGATTGCTAATTTTTTGATTGCATTCAAAATCCTAAATTGATTTCATGATTTCAATTTGAAATCATGAAATCAATACGACAAAAATGATTGAATCAATTTTTTGAAATCAATTCATACATTAATTGATTGCAATCAAATTTGATTGCAATCGATTTGATTGCAATTAATTTAATTGCAATCAAATCCAGTAATTGCAATCAAAATTAAATCAGAATCAAAATCAAAATCTTCGTTCTATTCAAATAAAACTCCTTCTTTTAGAAACAAAGATGACTCTGATAATTTTGAATTACCAACAATGTAAATTTTTGTTTGAAGTTTAAAGTTTTGTAAAATTGGTAAACATATTTTTTTTATATTGTTTGTTTTTTCATGTTATGTTTGTTCTGACGTTTTTTTTAATAACTTCACAAAATTAATAAATATTTTTTGACTTTTATTTTTCTGATTAAATATAAGTGGAAGTTTTTACGAGAATCTGTTGTGTTATACTAAAACTTAGTGGTTTTCACTAAAATCTGGTGGTTTCCACCAAAAATTTGAGGTTTCCACCATATGCTAGTGGAAACCGCTAGATTCTAGATTCCAAGTGTATATTATTTCGTAGAACTTTCACTTTAGTTGTGATTTCAGGGCAATTCATTGAAATCACATGATTTCAACAAAAATTTGATTGCAATCGAATTGATTGAAATTAAATTAATTGCAATCAATGATTTCTAAAAAAATGATTTCAAAATGATTGCAATCACAAAATATTGCAATCTTGCCTAGATTTCATTTTGAAATCTGAAATCATTTTGAAATCAAAGAATGAAATCAGTTTGGTTGAAATCACTTTGATTTCAATGCCAATTGATTTCAGTTTTCACAGCTCTGTTCCAGGGGCCTTACTATTTTGGAATCTAGAGGCAGCCTGTAGTACCTCATCGGTATATATATATATATATATATATATATATATATATATATATATATATATATATATATATATATATATATATATATATATATATATATATATATATATATATATATATATATATATATATATATATATATATATATATATATATATATATATATATATATATATATATATATATATATATATATATATATATATATATATATATATATATACTATATATACTATATATATATACTAGCTGACCCGGCAAACGTGGTTTTGCCTAAAAATGTCCATGATCTGTACTATAGATGTAAAAAAAACATTGCTTTTCTATATTTATCAAATTTGTTATTCGAGATATTCTCCAAAATAACTATTTTAATATGTTATTGTTTGTTGTTGGCTTAGCTAGGTATATGCCTGCATTTCATTGGCGCAACAAACAATAACATATTAAAATAGTTATTTTGGAGAATATCTCGAATAACAAATTTGATAAATATTGTTATTATAAATTTTGTTTTTTCATTGCCTTATAAATACTTTTATTATCACCCAACGGGCGATTAATTGTATAAAGGCGTAAAAAAGAAAAAACAAAAGGACGCAAGTCAATTATAATTGTTTGTTGTGTTGTGATTGTACAAAAGCTTCTATAGCTATTTATACTTTTGTTTTTGTTGATTACAAATAGTAAAATATGATAGAGTTCTGATAGAATTCTCATATATATTTGTAATTGTTTGCATAAGTATACGAGCTTTGAATGCTTTCAATCATGATTTGGCTAAAAGGGTATTGATGATTTGGTTAGCGCCAATGAAATGCAGGCATATACCTAGCTAAGCCAACAACAAACAATAACATATTAAAATTGCTTTTCTATTTTATTTATAAAACCATAGTTATAACTAAGTAAAAAATATCTTGTCATACCTCGCTCTTTACTGTCTAAGCTAGAAATACTACGATCAAATCTAAACACCTGATCAGGAATTATATATAAAATGGTATATCATTAGCTCTTCTATATAAATGATAGAAGACTGGGATTCCACTACAATCCTGTATATATCCATTCTTATCCAGATATACATATGAATGCTTCAGGGGGGACAAAACCTGATATTAGGGTACTTAATATGTATTGGTCATCAGTATGGGGCTAAAACAAGGTTGTTAGCTTTACATTCAGTATATTTTAATATATGGTTTCTAATCAATTTAATAATAAAGTTATCAAATATTTTTATGTTTGCAGCATTATACAATTTTTGGTAACGAACAAATCGTTTGTAGTTGCTATGTGGAGATCTGTGCAGTACATGCCCTTAAACATCTTCTCTCAAATTTTCTGTTTTGTTCCATATTCAAAGATCAGTATCGTTGGAATTCTTTTTAGAATAATATTTGATGTGTTATCAATACCGGAAGATAAATTCCCTTTTAGATGTGCAAATACATATAACAGAAGATCAACTCTAAAAGTGTCACCACCAAATAATACAACAAATGCAAACCCAAGCTTTAATTTCAGTCGCCTTGAAGCTACTATTGCCAATTTGGAGCAAATTATAAACAACTTTACAACAAATATGACTAGCATGATGCAAGAAATGCTGTGAATGCAGAACACACTGCTTCAAGCATTAGTTAACAAGTCGTGAACACGTTAAAAGTATGTTTCTGGAACGCAAACGGCATTCGCCAACACAAATATGAACTTGAGCACTTCCTCACGGTAAATAATATTGATATAATGTTGGTATCTAAAACTCATTTGACTCAAAGAAGACTTTTTAAAATGAATGGCTACACCTTATATGATTCAAAGGACCCGAGAGGGAGAGCACGCGGAGGATCAGCAATTCTAATAAAGTCAAGCCTCAAGCACTATATTCTTGAGAACATTTGTGAGGACCATCTGCAGGCAACAAATATTTGCATCGAAAATTTTTGTTCAAATCTCGTGATATCATCAATTTACTCCCCTCCCAGATTTTCAATCACTGAGGAACAATACGAGGATTTTTACAAAACTCTTGGACCTTGTTTCGTAGCAGCTAGGGACTACAATGCAAAACATATGTTCTGGGGAACGCGTCTTATTACACCTAGAGGTCGAGCATTGTTCAACACAATTTCAAAAATGGGTTTGGATGTCATTTCGAGCGGGGAACCCACTTACTGGCCTACTGATGTTATAGATTTTGGGGTCATGAAAAATATCCCTGGGTATTTAATTCAAGTTGAAGCTTCACATGATCTCTCCTCCGATCACTGTCCCACGATCGTTACAATTTGTAGCCCACTAAGAAGTGACTTACCTCACCCATATGTAAAGATGATAAATCGTGTTAATTGGCTGGGGTTCAAAAAATATCTCAGTAGTCATTGTACTGAAAACATCAAGCTTAGAACTTCCGATGATATTGAATTTAACATTACCAATCTTACCGAAAATATTAAACAGGCTGCTAAACATGCCACTACTTCCGATCCGCAGACTGGTTTTAATAGAATTTATTCTGCGGATATTGAACGTCTCGTATGTGGAAAAAGAAGAGCTAGAAGGGAATGGCAACAGCACAGATCACCCCAACATAAAATCAGACTTAGAGAATGCACTAAACGACTCCATGAGTTGCTTGTATCTGCAAAATCTGCTTCTCTTAGGAACTATCTGGAAGGTCTCGATGTCACAGCAGCACACAAATGCAATTACTCCTTGTGGCGCGCTGCTAAAAAACTTAAAACACCCGTTGAGTCTAAACCACCCCTGCGCACTTCTACCGGAGGTTGGGTAACAGTTAATACTGAAAAAGGTAACATATTTGCTGAGCATTTGAAATACGTATTTACCCCAAACACATGTACTGGTGCTGTTGATTTGCCGAGTGTAGTTGCTCTACCCCCTCGACCCATGAAATTTAAGATGCGTGATGCACAAAAACTAATTGCTGAAAGCAACCCGAAGAAAGCTCCGGGTATTGATGAAATTAGTAACAAGATGCTGATGAAGTTGCCTCGTGTGGCTATTAGAATCCTGTTATTTATTTTTAATGGCATTTTACGACTGGAGTATTATCCACACAGCTGGAAACTTGCCATGATCTAAATGATTCCAAAGGCGGGCAAAGATCTTACCAAGTCTGAGTCATATAGGCCAATAAGTTTACTGTCAACAATATCAAAGCTCTTCGAAAAACTGCTCATGAAAAAATTGTCCCCAATTCTAACTGATAATATGTGCATACCGGACCATCAATTTGGTTTTAGAAGTCAGTATAGCACCATTGAACAATGTCATAGATTGGTTCATGATGTTTCTCAAGCATTTGATAAAGTGTGACATGAAGGCCTAATTTTAAATTTAAGACTTATTTACCAATAAACATTGTAAATCAATTGGAAAGATACATTCTTGCCCGGAAGTTCACTGTTGTGGAAGGAGGCTTCGTGAGTGTGTCCGAAACTATCTCATCCGGTGTGCCACAGGGGAGTATACTGGGGCCACTTTTGTATTTGATTTATACCTGTGATATGCATGTTAGCAGTAATATCCTCACTTCTACATTTGCCGATGATAGAGCCTGCCTTAGTATGCATGAAAACCCTCACGAGGCATCCCGTTATCTCCAGTATCATATTAACTTGTTGGAACTGTGGTTGAACTTATGGAGAATAAAAGTAAATGAACAAAAGTGTGTTCATGTCACATCTACCCTACGAGGAGACACTTGTTCTCCCATTCGAATCAACAATCAAGTTGTTCCTCAAAATTCACAGGTGAAATATCTTGGTATACACCTTGACCGACGGCTTACATGGAAACACCACATCGGCTCTAAGCTAACACAAATGAAGCTAAAATTAACACAGATACATTGGCTGATTGGTAGAAATTATACCATCAGTCTAGATTGTAATATACAAGTCGTTTTTGAAACCCATATGCTGTTACGGAATTCAGCTATGGGGCACTGTCTCAGCTTCCAATGTAGAGAGAATCCAACGAAGGCAAAACAAAATTTTAAGGTTAATAACTTCGGCTCCATTAAATTTTACATCGTGATTTAAATATGCCACTTGTGACCGCTGAAATTGCAAAATATGCAGGCAAATATTTAACAAAACTCGAGTCCCATCCTAATCCCCTTGCTCGTAACATCTTGAACTTTCCTGGACACATCCGCTTAAAAAAGAGGGATACTACAGCTTTAGTACGCAACACTCCAGATGAAACTTTTTAAAAATATTTTTATGCTTAATACGATTCTTATGTATTATTAATTATTATCACTAAGTTTATGTCTGACACTGGTTGGGCCTAACAATTATTTATATATTTAAGATTTGAATACTTATTGTTAGTTCAGTTGTGAAGATACAATAAATAAATATAAGCGTGAAAAAATATAACAGATCATCCTGTGTGATAAAATAATTATTAGTGTCAGAATAATTCAAATCATTTGCTTTTTTACGGTCACTAAAGTCAATTAATCTTGTTTGGTCAGTCCGGTACGTGTGCATATTATCTAAGAACGAAGAGAAGCAATTGTTAACCTGCGTATGGTTGATGTTTGTTAGGTCAATATTTTTTGTTGCATAAACTGATTCAAAATATGATCCAGTGACATTTAATATGCATTCATAGTCTCTTATTATGATTTTCCCAGAATTTAAATCCTTTTGCAAAGTATTGGGGTCGATATTGGCTCTGTGTAGTAGATCCATATTATCTACACAAATTTTTAAAGGTTTCAACTGTGTTTATTTTCCAAATTATTTTTTTACATCAGATAACATATGGGAATAATTTTTAGTACTCAACTTCGAGAGTTTTCACCTGTAAAACTCGTTAATAGAGTTCCTAAAATTATCTTCAATAATTTTTTTGACTAGTTTCAATTTTGTCTTTGTAAATTGAAAGTCATTTATTGGGAGCACTCACTCCAGTCGATTATGTTTTTTAATGGCAGTCAGTAATTTGCTTTTTTCAGACCGCAATTTTTTAATAATAGGTGTTATAATGTACTGAAGATTATCTTTGCTCTCGAATTTTGGCACAGTTTCGGAAATTGCATCTATAAGTGTTTTATTGATTCCCTATAAATGAAAGTTAATTTCTTCATTTATTAGATTTCTATCATTTGGTATTTATGTATTTATAAGCAACGCATTAGTAACTACCTTAGTAAATTTGTCCCATTTTGTTTTCCTGTAATTAAAAAAATATTCCGAGTCAGCTGTCAAAAATTGAAAGGACTCCATATTCGAGTTTTTCGCAACTTGTATTTGCAGAACATTATGATCGCTGTCATAATCTACTGTTCTTAGGCAATTTATAGTTTCACTTTCCTTGTTAACATATTTAATCGTTTATCCACTATACACAAGTCTAAATATGAAGAGCTTCATTTTCATACATCCAATTAGCAAGTGATATACCCTTAGGATTATTTAACGCATTTTCCCAACTAGTGTGTTTGCAGTTTAAGTCTCCCGCCAGTATATAAAAATTATTTTCGTTATCTAGTTGCAAAATTTCAAAAAGATTTTGTAGTTCAATGCGTAAATACTCGTTATTGTTTCCGGCTGTATAATATGCAGATATAATATAAACATTTTTGTTTGAAATCAAAGGAATTTTTATAGTACTTGTCTCTAAGAATTTAAAGGAACTAACCCTTTCATTGCTATATTCTGTAAATTTTAAGTCGTCTCTTATAATAATACCAGTGCCGCCTCCTCGCATAGCACCACACCTATCTCTTCTGATAAACTTATAGTTGTCAAATTTAACTTTATGTTTTAAATTTAGCTTTGTCTCATTTAAAAGGACTATATCTGGATTATTTTTCCTAATGAAATTTTGTAGGTCATATCTTCTATTTATTCTTATTATAGAATTTACATTTATATATATAATATTTAACTTACTTGGATTTACTTCGCCATGGTTATCACTGATATTCATTAACCCTCTAACATAGAGTACAACGCATCAATTCTTGATGCTTGCATTTGCAATTGTTTTTGGAAGTTAATTATTTGATCAGATAAGTTTTGGATAGAATTTTGAAGATCAATGAAAAAGTTATTATTTAGGGAACTGTTAGTATTATTAATATTTATATTATCATTATTATTTCTTACGGCATTAGCAAAGCTTAGATTATTATTAGTGTTAATAGATATTTGAGTTCTTTTTTGCGCCATATCCAGCCTTTTATAATTAATTCTTTCTTGCAGCTCTTTATATTTTTCACATTCATTGTAAGAGGCAGGATGACCATACTTGTTACAAAGGACGCAGTATATTTTATCGCGTTCATTTTCATCAACGGAAGTTATTTCGCATTTTCCAACCTCGTGAGATTTGTAGCACTTAACACACTTTGGCTGCATAAAGCAATTAGAGGCGCTGTGGAAAAATCCTTGACATTTCCTGCGTTGGGTAATCTCTTCTCTTTTTAATGTCTCCCATTTGACAGATCGATATAATACTGTATTAATTGATTTCAAAGCCTTTATATTACTATCAGAAGATATCTGGACTAAAAATATATTGACCTTATAGCCTTCCTTCCTAGATTATATTGTTGTAAAGTTGTTCACTTTAATAAATGTCAAATTATCAGATTCATCTTTGCTAAGCTCATTTAATATTTCTGTTGGGTCTGTATCCAATGGTAGGCCTTTAAGAAGAAACGTTTTTGTTTTCGCACATTTAGGTGTAAACGTAAAAAATTTTGATTTTTTGATTTTTGTGTTTTTCTTCCGACGGGGTTTGTTTGAAAAAAAAAAAAGTAAATTTTTTTTTTTCATTTTTACCAGGTGTACTTTGACTCGAATATAATTTTCGATTGTGCTCATATATAAAGTAACTTTATTTATATTTTTGAATTCTTTAATTTTAAATTCATTGATCTTAAGACCATTTTTAATAAATTTAATCAGTTCTGTTGAATCTATATCAAAGATATGAATTGGTGGCACTTTTTGTTTTTTGTTTTGGTTATTAACATCTTGTGTACTCGCTGTATTTTCAGCTGAGATTTTACTCCTTGATGGTTTAGGTTGAGTATCGCTTGTAGACTTATTTTCTCTGGTGAGATTATTACTTTTTATGTTATTTTTGTATTATTATCATGTACCTAAATCGTCACATTGAAAGTCATCTTCAAGGTCAAGAATTGAGTAATAATTACTCTTCAATTGTTTATTTATGCTTTGCATATTATCATTGCTTTTTCTTTTTAAATCATTGTTCAATATATTTGTTTTTAGTTTTAATACATCTGAGTTTGGAGCAGAGCTCTCACTCATATTATTAAAAAAATCAAATTGTGATATTTAATATTTATGTATAATAATTAATATATATGTATGTATATATAGGTATATATGTTTTTTTAAAGTTATTTTTTTATTAAATAAATGTAGTAAATTAAGGAAATATTCAGAGATTTTTAAACACTTTTGTAATACTGCTGGCGATTTGGCTACGTCTGTACCTCATGACAATTCATGTTTCTTATATCCTATTTCAACATATGAAATTAATTCAAATATTTCTAAGAGTGCCTTGAATGAATTTTAGTTTAATTTGAAATAGAATTTAAAAAAAATAAAAAAAATAATAAATACAGTAGTAAGTGGGCAGCTTCAAAATTATATAAAATGGAAAATAATAATTACAGAAATATGTGGCCTGCTTCAGTCTCCCCCTTTGATGCTGAAAACGTCCCGATGAAGCATCAAAATTTATTTTTTTTAGGTCGTCCTCGTCGTTTTATTCTTCTGACGGGTTGATCAGGACAATTACTGGATGTTACTAATGGCGTTAAAGCAGAAGCGTGATAAGTTCCCAGTGGTAAGGTTAAGTTATCTTCATGTGCAATCACGTAAGAAGTAGTTCAAATTTTCTGTATTATAGTATAGGGACCATCTCGCTTTGGAATGAATTTTGAAGTAATGCCTTTGCTGCTATTGCTTAAAACGTAAAAGGAGGTTGACTTCGTCTGTAATCATTGCTATTCCTTTTTTTGTGGTATTGTTGCTTGTAAACATTTTCTTTGACATCTTTAAAAACATTCACCATATTTTGTAGATATGGCGTTATTTCAGCGATAAAATTTTCACTCCGAATTATAGTTCATAAGTCGTGGTGAACTTCATCAAGTGTACGGAGCTCTCGACCAAATGTCAAGAAGGCTGATGTGTACCGCGTTGATTGACATGATGTTGTGTTCATCGCAAATCTAATACTGAGCCATTTTTCATCCCAGAGTTATATATATTAGCATATATACATACATAAATATGTACATTTTATTATATTATTTGATAAATCTACTTTACATATACATATATAAGTATTTATTGAAAATTTTAAGAAAACATAATTAATTTTGTCAGTCAGAATTTTTCAATTGATATAAAACATTGAAATTAGTAACATTAAAAAATTGTAAAAAAATATATAAAAAAAGGTGAAATAGTACTAATTAAATATATTGTGAGTTCCACCACTATACAAATAATTGGCGCAGTCGGACTTTGAACCTGCTTTTTATTCAAGAAACGAATCCAGAAAAACAGGAAGAAAATATTCAATTTTTTTAAATTTTTCAAATAAAGAGGGCAGCAAAACCAATGAACCAACCAACAAACAAAGCGGAACAGGAACCGAATTATCAATTTCAAGAACCCTATAAAAAGATACAAATTTAAATAAAAAATTGATTAAAATATGACTACAACAATTACAATAATCCCTTTCCAATTACATAAATAGAAATAATTTTAATAAAAACGAACATAGAAATTTTAAAGAAATGGACAGTTTTTCAGAACGACGTTATAGAAACCAAAATTTTACGAAAAGAAATTTTAATAATGCTGAAGATTATAACAGAAACTACAGCTATGAATCTTCTAACCGAAATTTTAATAATTACAGAAATTTTAATAACAATAGACACTTTAACACAGGACAAAATTATAACAACACTAATAATTATAATAGTAGTAACCATAATAATTATGATAACAACAATAATAATAATTACAATAATAGTAACAATAATAATATAGGAAACAGAAATATAATTAGTGATAATAATAGTAGATCTACTCAAAATTCTTCAAATAGAACCGTTCAAATGGATATTGATAATATTCAAACAGCAAATTTTCAGTTAACAGCCGAAAAAATTTACCCTGCATAGTAGTGAAAACGCAATCAATTCCATTAAAACTTCTTGTAGATACAGGTTCAGGTACTTCTCTAATAAGAAAAGATTTATTTCACTCGTCATTTCAAACAAAACTAGAACGTCCTATAATTTTAAACACTATTTGTTCTAAAACTATTGCTAAGACCAAAATTACTATACCATTCTTTAAAGAATTCAATTTACCGAATTGTAAACTTGAAATGATAGAAACAGAAATATTAAATGATTTTGATGGTATATTAGGATGTAATATTTTGAATTCATTAGGTGCGAAAATTAATTTAAAAGAAAACATTTTAATAACTGATAATGCAAAAATACCACTAATTTTTAATGAAACTGTTGAGCATTATAATGAAAATGATATATCATATTTTAATAGCATAACTATTGATATTAATTTTAATGAACCGCGAATCGAATGCATTATAAACAAATTACAAACAGATAATTTGAATAATGAAGAAATAACTGAATTAACAAAATTGATTAAAGAATTTAATTCTGTATTTTATATTGAAGATGAAAATCTATCGTCTGTCAGTAAATATAAACACAAAATACCTACTATAAATGATATTCCAGTATATAGTAGAGCGTATCGTTTTCCAGAAATTCATAGAGAAGAAGTGGAAAAACAAATGAATGAAATGCTTAAATCAGGCATTATAACTAAATCATGTAGTCCATACAATGCTCCAATTTGGATTGTTCCAAAAAAGATTGATAATTCTGGTAAACAGAAATGGAGAGTTGTGGTAGATTACCGAAAATTAAATAACGTAACAATTGAAGATAAATTTCCCATTCCTAATATGGAAGACTTATTTTCAAAATTAGGAAACTCACAATATTTTAGTACACTTGATTTAGCAAAAGGATTCCACTAAATTTTAATTTCTCCGGAAGATAGGCACAAAACAGCCTTTTCCACTCCAACAGGACACTATGAGTTCACACGTATGCCTTTCGGATTAAAGAATGCACCTGCATCTTTCCAAAGAATGATGAACGAAATATTACATGACTATATAAATAATATTTGTGTTGTGTATCTTGATGATATATTGATATTTTCCACATCACTTCAAGAACATATCAATTCATTAAAGAAAATATTTAAGAGATTATCAGAATATAATCTGAAAGTCCAAATTGATAAATGCATTTTTTTTAAACGTGAATCTGAATATTTAGGACATATTATTACAATAGATGGAATAAAACCAAATCCAGAAAAAATTAAAATCATTAAAAAGATACCATTACCGAAAACAGTAAAGGAAATCAAATCATTTTTAGGTTTAACGGGTTTCTACCGTAAATTCATAAAAGATTACAGTAGAATAGCTCTTCCAATGATTTCCTATTTAAAAAAGAATTCAAGAATTGATCTTGAAAATCAAAACTATATTGATTCTTTTAATAAATTAAAAACAATTTTATGCACTAATCCTGTATTAGCATATCCCAATTTTGATAAACTATTTGTTTTAACAACAGATGCTAGTAACGGAGCCTTAGGAGCAGTTCTTTCACAAAATGGTCATCCTATTTCTTATACATCTCGAACTTTAAGCAAACATGAACAAAATTATAGTGCAATTGAAAAGGAACTATTGGCAATTGTTTGGTCAATTAAATATTTTAGACCATATTTATACGGCAGAAAATTTAAAATCCAAACTGATCATCGACCTTTAATATGGCTAAACGGTTTAAAAGAACCAAATATGAAACTACAAAGGTGGAAAATTCAATTAAATGAATATAATTTTGAAATAGAATATATTAAAGTCAAAACTAATAAAGTAGCAGATTATCTCAGTCGTTTAGATGTGAATATTTTAGAACAAGATATTCAAAATCCAAGTACAATACATAGCGGAGTTGAAAATTTAAATGATCATATATTTATATCTGAAAAACCAATCAACTTATATAAAAATCAAATAATAATTTCTTTAAAAAATTCTTTTAAACATGAGAAACAAATATTATTCAATAAAAATACAAGGCACACAATTACAATAAAAAATTATTTCGAAGAAAAGATATTAAATTTTTTAAAGAAAATCTTTCCAATAAAAGGGACAATAGGAATTTTTTGCGATAATTTAGATATTTACAAGAATTTACAACAAACATTAATTCGATATTTTTCAAACTTACCGAATATGAAATTTGTACGCTGTACTAAATTTTTAAAAGATATAATAGATAGAGAAAATCTCTTAACTATTTTAGAAAAATTTCATAACGATAAAAATCACAGAGGTATTGAGGAAACTTTCTTAGAGTTAAAAAATAATATTTATTATCCAAATTTGAAAACTGAAATTCATAAATTTATTAATAACTGCATTTTATGTAATATGTGCAAATACGATTGAAATCCAATTAAAACAAAATTTTGTGTAACTGAAACACCTCTACAATCAAACGAAATAGTTCACATGGATATATGGTTTTTAAATAAAAATACAACATTCCTAACATGTATAGATAAATTAACAAAACATGTATCTATACATTATTTAAGTGATAAAAATTCAATAAGTATTGTTGAAAAAATTAGAGAAAGATTTGCAATTTTAGGAAAACCAAACAAAATTATAGCTGATAATGAATTTAATACAGCTTTGATTAAAGAATTTTTACGATCAGAAGAAGTAGATTATCATTTCACATCACCAAATACACACACGGGAAATGCAGACATTGAACGATTCCATCTCACACTTAATGAACACATCAGATTATTTAAACTACAACAAAAAGATCAAGACTTAAACGATAAATCTATAGTATATAAATGCATTGAACTTTATAATGATACTATACACAGTATAACATGTGTAAAACCTAATGATTTATTACATAATAAATTTGATAAATCAATTTGGAAAAAATTACATAACGTTGTTCATGATAAAAAAGTTAAACGGATTAATAAAATGAATGAAAATAGAAAAGATTGTCACGAATATAGAGAAAGAGAATTTGTTAAAAATTTTGGATTTATTAATTTAAAACAAAAACCAAAATATATAATAAAACAAGTAAAAAATAAAAATAATACACATTTTTTAGATGAAAATGGTTGTAAAAGAGATATATAGATTGTCAAAAGAACTTTTAAATATCAAAATGAAATACCAAATATTCATTTTGATAGAAAAATAACTGGAAGAAACTATTCCAAGAAATAAATAAATTTGAATAAAAATTTTTTTTTTAATAAAATATGTTCATTGATATTATTACCATTTATCTACAAATATATATATTTAAAATAATAAATACAAAAAAAAATAATATGTTAAAAACTAAAAAAAACATTTATATTAATATATTTATAAAATAAAAAATGTTCAAATATAATGTATACTTAAAACTTTGTTACTTTGTTAATATTTTTGTAATGAATTATTTTTTATGTATTTATATATGCTACATTCCAGGAGTATTGTCTTGTCAAAGGGTGGGGGAGTTATATATATTAGCATATATACATACATAAATATGTACATTTTATTATAGATATTATTTGATAAATCTACTTTACATATACATATATAAGTATTTATTGAAAATTTTAAGAAAACATAATTATTTTTGTCAGTCAGAATTTTTCAATTGATATAAAACATTGAAATTAGTAACATTTAAAAATTGTAAAAAAATATATTTTAAAAAGAAAATAAATAAATATTTATATAAAAAAAAGGTGAAATAGTACTAATTAAATATATTGTGAGTTCCACCACTATACAAATAATTCCAGGTTTGGTGGTCGTTTCCAACCAAAATTGCAAGTGGGGTC
Organism: Germaria angustata; assembly: GCA_963681545.1. Classification (NCBI taxonomy): domain Eukaryota; kingdom Metazoa; phylum Arthropoda; class Insecta; order Diptera; family Tachinidae; genus Germaria; species Germaria angustata. The sequence continues at coordinate 61,497,136 of OY812999.1, read as the reverse complement.
TTCATATCTCGTTTTTTTCTCTCTACGGGATTAGCTTCAGGATGGTAAACAGGAGTTAGTATGTGCTCAATGTTGGGGAAGAAAACCAGCTTTTGTATTACAGCTGAAATGAATTGGGGACCGTTGTCAATGATGACTTTCCTGGGTACTCCATATCGTAGAAATACTTCGTAAATTAATGTCTTGGCACAAGAGTCAGCTGTAGCAGTTTTCAAAGGAAATAGTTCAACCCATCGGCTAGTTATAAAAATCCATTAAAACCCATTAGATGTTACGGGTAATGGTCCAAACAGATCAATGGCGATTATTTCAAATCTCTGGTTGCTTGATACAGTTAGGTAAAGCCCTTCAGGCTTAAGGTTGGTAGCTTTGTACCTCTTGCATTCTAGACATTATTTTACGTGCTTCTCTATATTTTTTCTGATTCCAGGCCATTAGTATCTAGAAGTAATATTCCTAATAGTTCTATCGATTTCATAGTAGCCAGCAGTTTCGACGTTGTGATAGTACTTTAGAATGTGTGACCTTTCTTTAGCAGGTATCACAAACTGCGCATCCTCCGAATCTTCATCATAATAGCAATAAAGGGCTCCTTCATTTACAAGGTAGCCTCTTTTTGACCAGTAAGCTTGGTCTTCAGTCCTGTTTTCGATGCATTCGATAATTTTTTTAAAACCCGGATCATCTAGTTGGTTTTTCCTAACTTCACCTGTATTTCTTCTAGGCATCTCGGTAGAAAAAGCACATATTTCGCAAAAAATTGCGCACGTCATGATTGTCTTTAAATGGAGGCCTAGAAAAAGTATCAGCTATAACATTTGTTTTACCAGATTTATACTCAATCTGGATATCAAAAGGTTGTAGTTGCAATGCCCATCGTGCCAATCGTCCAGTTGGAGTTTTAATTTGAACAACCATTTTAAGGGTTGATGATCAGTAATTAGTTTCACTGAAGCCCCTTCAATATATACACGTTATTTATTAACAGCCAGAACAATTGCAAGGGCTTCTCGCTCGATTGTGGAGTAGTTACGTTCCGCGCTTGATAACAATCTAGGGGCATACTCAATAGGGTGTTCATTAGGGCCCTCCCCCTGGAGTAAAACTGTTCCCAGAGCGTATCCACTGGCATCTGTTTTCAGGATAAAAGGTTCATCTTCAGCTGCTTGTTTTTAATATGGTGGCTGTTGTTAACAAATTCTTCAGATGATCAAACGATTCCTGCTGTTCATTGCCTCAGGACCATACAGCATTCTTTTTCGATAAGGCTGATAAAGGCATAAATACATCAGCAAAAGGTAGAAATGATAGCAATTCTTTAATATTTCTTGGTTCTTTGCGGTTGTACAGCGCTGCTACTTTTTCGGGGTCTCTTTTTATTCCTTGGGGAGTTAGTATATGACCTAGGTATCGAACTTCACTGCATGCAAATCGGCATTTCTTCAGGTTTGCTTTCAGGCCAAGTTCCTTAAGTTTTTGAAAACTATTCTTCAGATCGCACAAATGTTGCTCAAAACTGGGAGAACAAGATATTATATCATCTAAATATGCCAGCAGAATTGTTTCGCCTAAAGAAGCTTTCAAGCGATCGATCAATCTTTGGAATGTTGCAGGTACATTTCGCAATCCAAATGGAATGCGAGTAAATTTATACATGCCAAAAGGTGTAAAGAAAGTAGTCTTTTATTGATCAGAGGGGTGAACTCCAATTTGCCAATACCCGCTTTGCAAATCGATTGTTGACATGTATTTTGTTACCTTAGCTTCATGGAGAATATCATCCACTCTGGGTATTTTTTGTCTTCCACAAATTTAATGAAGGCTGAAATCTCTTTAAATGCTGACGTGCATAGTGACGACTCCTGAGTAATTTATATTGAATAAATTGTCGTTTCCTTGGGCTTAGTAAAATTGTACTTTAATTTTGGTTGATCCACGAAATATCCGAATTTCTGCGCATATTAAGAGCAATGCCTGTTTGCTCGAGAAAATCAGAACCGAGTAGCGTTCTGTTTCTCGTGGCGTTTGGAAGGCATATGAACCTTATTTTCCGTACTCTGGTACCAATAGCTATATCGCAAATAGTGGACAGAACCTTGTTGGTTGACACTGAGCCATCGGCAAGAGTCACTTCTGCACTTACTTCTTGAAAATTACATTTATTTGCGGTAAATATTTTGGTAAGTTCTAAACTGGCAACACTGGTTTTTGCCCCACTGTAAAAGATAGCTTCTCCTTTAAACCAAAAAAGTTCAACATGAGTTGCTGGTAATGAATGTCCAATTACAGTTGATGTTAATAAATTGAATGATAAATACTGTGGGCTGGTTGATACCGCTGGGTTTCTATTACAAGTAGGATAGTTTGAACTATATACACCAGGTGCACCACACCCACAGCAAGAAAGCGTTGGGTTTTTACCGATCTCCTGTTGATTCTGGTGATTAACAGGAACATCTTGCTTTTGTTGTGATTTTTGTTGATAACTTCGTTGTTCATCATGCTTTTTCTTCTTAAAGCACATTTCTATATTATAAGAAACATTTCTGCATCACGGCTGGCTCTCCCCGGGGGGCACGGTTTATACATTTTATCATGGTGGCTTGGTGTTGTGCTTCCTGGGATATAGGGTTATCAGGTTTCCATAAAAGTGGGTGCGCCCACTCGTCCGGATGGGTAATATGGTCTTTCCAGACCTTGACCTTTGGCCAATTACCCCTAGAACTTAATATGTTACTACCTAATCCCTGAAATACCAGGACAACGGGCCTACATATAAGTAAAAAAAAGGAAGTAGCTCTGCCTATGCTTGTCTGGGTAGAGGTGCTACCGATTCCTCAGGCTTGCATGAGACCTAAAATCGGAGGTGTTTTTAACAAAAGGCCGACCAGAGTCCCATCTGGTGCCACGGGAACCAGTACCCCTAGGACTTGTCCTAGACTGGTTATTGGTGAGGCCCCTTCGGGGATCACGTGGTGGCTGTGGTTAAAACCCAAAGATACGCGGGAAGAGGTATGGGTCAGGTGAGCAATATGGTTGTGGAGACCTGTTGTAGATGCTCTCTTCAGGCCATATATCTCTAGGTGCTGTTGCTATTCTACAGAGCTGCTCTAACGGTTGCGGGCCGTTGGGGTGGCTTGGTGGAGGTTAGATAGCTCCAGCACTTTAGCAAGGTGTCTGTACATGGTTCTGCAGCCTGTACAGAATTTGCTGCCATGTTGTCATTATTTGGGGCACATTTAGGACCGCCCCTGTATGTGCCGTTGAGGGGGACCACGGGGACGGTGGCGAACGGCTTTATTCACCCTTGTGCAGAAGTGCACCGTTAGGATAGGCCTTCGGGCAGGTACTGCCGTGAATCTTTTGCGTAATCACGGCTGCCTGAAATCAGCTCTTCAAATGTTTTTGCAGCTTCACGGCGTACACGGTCTCTTATGCTTATGTTGAGTAGACCATACAACATATTTATTTGCATTGCCTCACTTGGACCCTTTTCAAGCTGTGAAAGTAAAAGTCTCTTTCTGCACACAAAGCTATCAGTTTGCTCCGCTTTCTGCTGCTTAGTCTCAAAAAAGAGCGAGTATATGCGCCAGTCCGGAACTGGAGGCGTAAATATCTTCCGAATGAGGTCTGTAGCTTGCTTGAAGTTTGACATGGTATATTTTACGCCAATCCACCAAGATGCAGCGTAATCCTCAAAAAGCAAAACACATATGGCTGATAGAAATTCTTCGACAGCGGCTGGATCTCGTTGTTCTTTAAAACGGGCGCACAGTGGCTGAAAATCGTTTTTCATTGGCCAAAAGTCAAATTTTTTTTTTCACCATTTTGGAGCTAATATATCCATATTAAGGTAGCCAAAAAATTAGGTTAAACTATTGATAATTGTGGGCGTGGCATGCTCTCAAACTCAACTGTTTTTTGTTATTTCAGTAAAAGGTGTTTTTTATCAGTTTTTTGTCAAAAATAAATGATCACTACTCGCAAGCTATCATCGATAATGGCCTGCGGTCTTTTTTATAATATTGGTAGGATTATAGTCTTTAGTTATTGTAAGTGGTTACCGCTCTAGCGTTTAATATTAGAGGTGTTATGAAATATTTATGAAACTACTATATTTTTCTAAAATTTAAACTTTAGTGGAATAGAACTTCTAGGGAACAAAAGGGAACAAGAAACGTATACCACTCGAAGAAAGGTGAAGGTGTCTTCTTTCACCCCATATATACTTTTGCACCCGCCACGACCCGCCGGTAGAACACTTTTTTAATTTTAATGAAATTACTCCAAAAAAAATCAAATTACTCTAATATAAACAGCCCTATAATTACTCGTATACAATGGTGTATTAAATTTTCACTTTTTTGCCTGAAGGTTTATGTTTTTTACTTTAGACTACCTAAAACTAAAATAATTAAATATAATACCTGCGAAAGGGTTTTATGGCTTTGTTTTGATCAGCAAAAAATCAGTAATCAAAAATATCACAATAGGTTCTACAGTAAACATATGATCTCTTTCTAATATAACTGTTAGGGTCAGCCAAAGTCATAAACAATTTTATAATAATAATCGCGACATTAAACGACTAAAGATAAAAAGAACCCCATATTGGCGAGATACTAATTAGTTTTACCTGATATTAAGGTCTGGATAACACGTGCAGTTTTGTTCAATTTAAGTACTACCTGCTATGAAATTGAAGATCAATGTGTGAATAACATGTATCTAAAAATATATAAAACTACGGATTCAATAAGGGATTACACAATAAGTTAATCCTTTACGTGTACGTACGTATATTTGCAAGTGATAAATCATAACAGACTCATATAAAAATATTCAGAAAAATATGGAGACCTTCGGTTATAAAGAACTGGCCGAAGAGTATTTTAGAAATAAAAACCAGGAAGATGTTCTTAGTTACGTTAAAATAAAATTAAGCTTAAATTCGTGTAGCACCGAAATACAAGAGCAATTATCTAATTTTGTAAAAGTACTAAAAAAACGCTACAAAGAAGTTAGCTACAGTAAACAAAAGTTTTATATAAAAAGTGAAAAGTGTTTAGAAGTGGTCGCTGCAGAAACAGCAAAGCAAGATAAGGTTGGAAGACCACGCAAATCATTGGACAACTGCAGCGATAAATCTAAGAGGCGGAAACTTAAAGATGTTAACGATGCAATTGGTTGTACAAATATAAAAGAATCTTTCCTACATCAATTACGATCACAGAACCAATTAACAAAAGTGGATATCATTGAAAAAGTTATTAAAGCTAGTCCAGTGAGAACAAAACGAATTCTTAAAAGTATACCAACTCCGAGCGATGCAAAACAGTGCACAAATGAGGAGGCATTAGCCTTATTTCTGGATTTGAAATTAACAAAACAGCAATATATTAAGCTCAGATTGCGTGCGATTGAAATGGCTCAAATATCTATCCAGCATATCATCACATAACTGCTACTAAAATGGACTGTTTTCCATCAAAGGATACTAACCAAACACACCAATTTCGGCAGAGGTACAACTACAATCTCTACTTGATCACACAGCCGAACGCTTGCTACAATCAATACCAGGAAATGCGTTAAAGAAATATGGAAACACAAAGCTAATTCTTTTTTGCAAGTGGGGATGTGATGGTTCTTCGGGACATAACCAATACAAACAAGTTGTATGTGAAAATATTTCGGACTCGGATATGTTCATGGTATCAATTGTACCATTGCGATTGAAAAAGATTTTGGAAGATTCAGAGCCTTCGACTAGTACAATGCAAACAATGGATATTTGGAAAAATGAGACATCATCTTCTACGAAATACTGCAGGTCAATCAAATTTGAATTCAAAGAAGAAACTCGTGATGCCATTAACAAAGAAATTAGTGATATCAAGGCCCAAATTGCAACATTACCATTAGCCATTACAATTACAGTTAGATGGGCAGCAAATTGAAGTAAGCTACCAATTAGTCCTTACAATGATAAATGGAAATGTAGGTCAGGCTTTGACTAACACGAAGGCTGCATCCAGCTGCATTATATGCCAAGCAGCATAAACCCAATTAAACCAAGTTCCGACAAAATCATTAGATAATACCGATGCATATGAATTTAGATTATCACCACTACATGCAAGAATACGACTTATGGAACATATACTAAAAATCAATTATGATTTATATTTCGGGTCTTCAGGATCCATAAGAAACAATAAAACCAACAAAGAGTTAAGAAGTTCAAAAAAGAAACATGTTCAAGATGAATATCGCAAAATTGGATTGATTATAGATCAGACAAAACAAGGGTCAGGCAACACAAATGATGGCAATACCGCACGAAGATTCTTTTCAGATCCAGAAACAGCATCTGAAAGAACAGGAGTGGATTTAAACCTTGTTTCCAGTTAATTTTAAAATTTTTTTTGAGTGTAAAAATTTTTTTGAGTGTAAAAAATTTTTTTCAGTGTAAAAAATTTTTTTGAAAAAAAAAATTCCATTATCACAAAAAATAATTATAATTATTATTAAGATCAAAATATAAAATTTTTTAATATGCAAATAAAAAAAATAAACCCATATTTCACTCCAAAAGTTAAAAAAAAAATCAAAAGTTCAACTTTGACCTAGAAGTCCTTAAGAAGTACTCAATCAATTTCAATGTAATTAAAACTGGGTCAAGCTGAATTAAATATCTATCCATTAAAAAAAGAATTACTTCAATATTTTGATCGGTTCAAAAGTTACAGAATTTTGGCCAATGAAAAACGTTTTTCAGCCACTGTGGGGCGGTGCAATGCGCGAACGACCTAACTCTGGAATTTACAGACATTGCAGCCAAGATCTGAAATTGTTCCTCCGAAAAAGTCGCCATTCCTTCTAGTTTGTTGATTTTTTTACATGTTAAAGCAATTGCGTTTTCTTCCTCTTCGTTTTCTGATGAAGCCTCTTCAAAATCAGCAATGTTGTCTTCTTCGTCTTCGGTAGTGGTTTCTGAAGCAACTGAGTTGGGCGCCAATGAAACAATCTTGTTTCTAAGATTATATATTTTGTTGACTTAAAGAACAAATAAAACACACTAGTTTAGAAACAAACTATATTACTTTCAAAAGAACTTCAAAAAAAAACTTTCTACTCAATGCTGAAGAAAGATACTAGTTGGTTGAAGCCAGAAATAAAAGTGATTTTATTTATACAATTCATGTTCCTTATATACTATTTCAACATATGAAATTATATTAATTCAAACATTTGAATGAATTTTAGTTTATTTTGAAATAGAGTTTGAAATAAAAAATAATAAATACAGTAATAAGTGGGCAACTTCAAAATTATATAAAATGAAAAATACAGATATATGTGGCTTGCTTCAGTTTATACATGCCAAAAGGTGTAACGAAAGTAATCTTTTCTTGATCTGAGCTGTTGAACTCCAATTTGCCAATACCCGCTTTGCAAATCGATTGTTGACATATATTTTGTTACCTTAGCCTCACGGAGAATATCATCCACTCTGGGTAGAGGGTATTTATCAGATTTTGTTATCGCGTTCAATTGACGGTAATCAATACAAGCCCGAACCCCACCAGTTTTTTTTTTTTTTTGGCACAATGACTACAGGAGCAGCCCATGATGATTGGCATTCCGCATATTCGTTATTTCATTCTTTAGAGCAGTTTTAATGGTTGGGGGATAAACGATAAGCAGGGATCGCAATTGGATCATGTTCTTCTGTGTGAATACGAGGAATAGCGTAAGGCGTAGCACTGGATGGCTCCTCAAATATAATTTAATTTGAATCAATACACTATTTAGCTTTTTTTTTTTTTTTGTTCGCAGGTAAGACCAACACCATCAGAGCCCTTGAGAATTCGTATATCCATTGAAAATAAGGGTGTAAAGTAATTATTAACGTCTTCAATTTTGCGAATTTTGGATGGTGGTGCATCTGCAGTGGAAAATTGCAGATATGCCCCTTCTTCATGCGAATCTGTTGTCCTAAATATCGATTGTATGTACTGTGGAGATTCGTTTTCGTAATCTGGTGAATATTGTTGAGAATTTATAAAACTAGCCATTATTTTTCCTTCAATAAGCTTTTGTAGCGCATATGAATCAGCTCGATTTACATATGAAGGCGTTAAAGGTAAATATTATTCTCTTTTGTTGCACCTTATTTTGCAAGAATTGGTGACAGAACTTTTTTGTCTTCCACAAATTTAATGAAGGCTGAAATCTCTTTAAATGCCGACGTGCATAGTGACGACTCCTGAGTAATTTGCATTGAATAAATTGTCGTTTCCATGGGCTTAGTAAAATTGTACTTTAATTTTGGTTGATCCACGAAATACTAGAATTTCTGAGCCATATTAGGAGCAGTGCCTGTTTGCTCGAGAAAATCAGAACCGAGTAGCGTTCTGTTTCTCGTGGCGTTTGGAAGGCATATGAACCTTATTTTCCGTACTCTGGTACCAATACCTACATATATCGCAAATAGGAGACAGAACCTTGTTGGTTGACATTGAGCAATCGGCAAGAGTAACTTCTTCACTTATTTCTTGAAAATTACATTTATTTGCGGTAAATATTTTGGTAAGTTCTAGACTGGAAACACTAGCTTTTGCTCCTCTGTCAAAGATAGCTTCTCCTTTAAGCCCAAAAAGTTCAACATGAATTGTTGGCAATGAGTGTCCAATTACAGTTGATACTAGTGAATTGAATGACAAATACTGTGGGCTGGTTGATACTGCGGGGTCTCTACTACAAGTAAGACAGTTTGACCTATATACACCAGGTGCACCACACCCACAGCAAGAAAGCGTTGGGTTTTTACCGATCTCCTGTTGATTCTGATGATTAAAAAGAACATCTTGCTTTTGTTGTGATTTTTTTTGGTGACTTCGTCATTTCTCTTTCTTTTTAAAGCACAATTCTATAGTATGTCCCTTTATTCGGCAAAAACTGCAGCGTTTAGCGTTGGGGATTTCTAAATCATTTTTAATAGATGCAATTGATTTGGCCTCTAAAAGAAACATTTCTGCTTGATGGCTGTCTGAAATCAGCTCTTCAAATGTTTTTACAGCTTCACGGCGTACACGGTCTCTTATGCTTATGTTGAGTAGACCATACAACATATTTATTTGCATTGCCTCACAGAGATACTAGTTGGTTGAAGCCAGAAATAAAAGTGATTTTATTTAAAGTTTCAAGTTTCAAGTTAATTTTTTCCAAAAAAACGTTATAATTATTAATTTTATTACTAAAACTAAAAGCTATAATACAAAAAATTTCTTACATACTATCAGTATTTGTCAAGGATGTCTAAATTATTGTCATATTAGTACCTTTAATATGTACATCTCAGTTTATATTAATCATTAATTAAAAAATTCCCAAAAAAGGAAATAAAAAGGGAAGCTATTAAATTAAAAACTTAGAGACTAAAGACTTAAAAACTATAAACTAAATATTAAAACTAGCATGTACAAAGAAAGGAAAAAAGAGAAAAAAAATATTAATAATAAAACAAAATAAAGAAAAATAAAGTTCATTTACACAAAAGAGAATATAGTTAAACAAAACTATTGTGCAGTGTTGTATACCACATCAACAATGTTCAGAGTGTGAACTCTCCTATGATAAAATAGAAGGTCTGTACCCTCTGTTGAACCGAGTTCAACCCTCTTAACCTTTCTTATTCCAGTATTTTTATTATATGTATATACTATTTCTTCCCTCTTTTGTATTTTTCTCTTATACTCATGAAGAGTTTTTTTTTCTTTTGATTTGTGTTCAAGCCCTTAGTTTTTTTTAAGTTGGTATATAGTTAGTCAGTCGGTAGATTTAAGCAGTGCCAAGAAGAGGCGAAAAAATTGCTACGTTCAAGAGGAACAATTTGAAGATGTTTTTTTTTTTTGAAAATTGGACATCTACACGACTCAACATTTTGGTCCTTTCACAAAGTTCTAGGAAAGCCTAGAATTGGATTGAGTTAGTGACAAACCGTTCACTTAAATTTTCACAACAGCAGAATACACATTGAGTTAGATATATTAGCATATATACATACATAAATATGTACATTTTATTATATTATTTGATAAATCTGCTTTACATATACATATACAAGTATTTATTGAAAATTTTAAGAAAACATAATTATTTTTGTCAGTCAGAATTTTTCAATTGATATAAAACATTGAAATTAGTAATATCAAAAAATTTTAAAAAAATATAAAAAATATATTTTAAAAAAGAAAATAAATAAATATTTATATAAAAAAAGGTGAAATAGTACTAATTAAATATATTGTGAGTTCCACCACTATACAAATAATTGGCGCAGTCGGACTTTGAACTTGCTTTTTATTCAAGAAACGAATCCAGAAAAACAGGAAGAAAATATTCAATTTTTTAAATTTTTTCAAATAAAGAGGGCAGCAAAACCAACGAACCAACCAACAAACAAAGCGGAACAGGAACCGAATTATCAATTTCAAGAACCCTATAAAAAGATACAAATTTAAATAAAAAATTGATTAAAATATGACTACAACAATTACAATAATCACTTTCCAATTACTGGGAGATATTCCAAAGTTTGATGGACAACCAGAAGAGCTAGAAATTTTTATAAAAAATATTGAAGGTCTTCGTCAACATGTTGATGCTACATCTATTGAACTTTTTGATCTTAGAATACGTAATAAAATTGTGGGTGCAGCCAACATTTCATTAATCAACAACAACAATCCAACAAAATGGGAAGAAGTCAAGGTAATATTAAGAATTAACTTTAATATACCAGACAGTGTAGAGAGTTTAATTAACAAAATTAAGACAGCTGAATGTAGAAATAGTATAAGTCAATTTTTTAATTATATAGAGTCACTCAAAACAAAATTAAATTTAAAAACTAGTATTGATAATACACAGTGGTATAATTGTAAAAACAATGAGCAAATGATTTTAAAGATTTTTATTAACAAACTTCCAAATGAACCTAAATTAATTTTAAAATCTAGGAATCCCTTTTCAATGTTACAAGCAAAAGAGATTCTTATTGATACTGATTATTTTTATAGTAATATACCAGACAATTTACAACCCTTCTCATCCAAAAATAAATTTTTCCTTAATAATAATTTAAACAAAAATAATTCTCAATATTCAGAACAATCTTCCTCTAGAAACATAAATAGAAATAATTTTAATAAAAACGAACATAGAAATTTTAAAGAAATGGACAATTTTTCAGAACGACGTTATAGAAACCAAAATTTTACGAAAAGAAATTTTAATAATGCTGAAGATTATAACAGAAACTACAGCTAGATTCATAGCTAACCGAAATTTTAATAATTACAGAAATTTTAATAACAATAGACACTTTAACACAGAACGAAATTATAACAACACTAATAATTATAATAGTAGTAACTATAATAATTATGATAACAACAATAATAATAATTACAATAATAGTAACAATAATAATATAGGAAACAGAAATATAATTAGTGATAATAATAGTAGATCTACTCAAAATTCTTCAAATAAAACCGTTCAAATGGATATTGATAATATTCAAACAGCAAATTTTCAGTTAACAGCCGAAAAAATTTACCCTGCATAGTAGTGAAAACGCAATCAATTCCATTAAAACTTCTTGTAGATACAGGTTCAGGTACTTCTCTAATAAGAAGATTTATTTCACTCGTCATTTCAAACAAAACTAGAACGTCCTATAATTTTAAACACTATTTGTTCTAAAACTATTGCTAAGACCAAAATTACTATACCATTCTTTAAAGAAAATCAATTTACCGAATTGTAAACTTGAAATGATAGAAACAGAAATATTAAATGATTTTGATGGTATATTAGGATGTAATATTTTGAATCCATTAGGTGCGAAAATTAATTTAAAAGAAAACATTTTAATAACTGATAATGCAAAAATACCACTAATTTTTAATGAAACTGTTGATCATTATAATGAAAATGATATATCATATTTTAATAGCATAACTATTGATATTAATTTTAATGAACCGCGAATCGAATGCATTATAAACAAATTACAAACAGATAATTTGAATAATGAAGAAATAACTGAATTAACAAAATTGATTAAAGAATTTAATTCTGTATTTTATATTGAAGATGAAAATCTATCGTCTGTCAGTAAATATAAACACAAAATACCTACTATAAATGATATTCCAGTATATAGTAGAGCGTATCGTTTTCCAGAAATTCATAGAGAAGAAGTGGAAAAACAAATGAATGAAATGCTTAAATCAGGCATTATAACTAAATCATGTAGTCCATACAATGCTCCAATTTGGATTGTTCCAAAAAAGATTGATAATTCTGGTAAACAGAAATGGAGAGTTGTGGTAGATTACCGAAAATTAAATAACGTAACAATTGAAGATAAATTTCCCATTCCTAATATGGAAGACTTATTTTCAAAATTAGGAAACTCACAATATTTTAGTACACTTGATTTAGCAAAAGGATTCCACTAAATTTTAATTTCTCCGGAAGATAGGCACAAAACAGCCTTTTCCACTCCAACAGGACATTATGAGTTCACACGTATGCCTTTTCGGATTAAATAATGCACCTGCATCTTTCCAAAGAATGATGAACGAAATATTACATGACTATATAAATAATATTTGTGTTGTATATCTTGATGATATATTGATATTTTCCACATCACTTCAAGAACATATCAATTCATTAAAGAAAATATTTAAGAGATTATCAGAATATAATCTGAAAGTCCAAATTGATAAATGCATTTTTTTTAAACGTGAATCTGAATATTTAGGACATATTATTACAATAGATGTAATAAAACCAAATCCAGAAAAAATTAAAATCATTAAAAAGATACCATTACCGAAAACAGTAAAGGAAATCAAATCATTTTTAGGTTTAACGGGTTTCTACCGTAAATTCATAAAAGATTACAGTAGAATAGCTCTTCCAATGATTTCCTATTTAAAAAAGAATTCAAGAATTGATCTTGAAAATCAAAACTATATTGATTCTTTTAATAAATTAAAAACAATTTTATGCACTAATCCTGTATTAGCATATCCCAATTTTGATAAACTATTTGTTTTAACAACAGATGCTAGTAACGGAGCCTTAGGAGCAGTTCTTTCACAAAATGGTCATCCTATTTCTTATACATCTCGAACTTTAAGCAAACATGAACAAAATTATAGTGCAATTGAAAAGGAACTATTGGCAATTGTTTGGTCAATTAAATATTTTAGACCATATTTATACGGCAGAAAATTTAAAATCCAAACTGATCATCGACCTTTAATATGGCTAAACGTTTTAAAAGAACCAAATATGAAACTACAAAGGTGGAAAATTCAATTAAATGAATATAATTTTGAAATAGAATATATTAAAGTCAAAACTAATAAAGTAGCAGATTATCTCAGTCGTTTAGATGTGAATATTTTAGAACAAGATATTCAAAATCCAAGTACAATACATAGCGGAGTTGAAAATTTAAATGATCATATATTTATATCTGAAAAACCAATCAACTTATATAAAAATCAAATAATAATTTCTTTAAAAAATTCTTTTAAATATGAGAAACAAATATTATTCAATAAAAATACAAGGCACACAATTACAATAAAAAATTATTTCGAAGAAAAGATATTAAATTTTTTAAAGAAAATCTTTCCAATAAAAGGAACAATAGGAATTTTTTGCGATAATTTAGATATTTACAAGAATTTACAACAAACATTAATTCGATATTTTTCAAACTTACCGAATATGAATTTGTACGCTGTACTAAATTTTTAAAAGATATAATAGATAGAGAAAATCTCTTAACTATTTTAGAAAAATTTCATAACGATAAAAATCACAGAGGTATTTGAGGAAACTTTCTTAGAGTTAAAAAATAATATTTATTATCCAAATTTGAAAACTGAAATTCATAAATTTATTAATAACTGCACTTTATGTAATATGTGCAAATACGATAGAAATCCAATTAAAACAAAATTTTGTGTAACTGAAACACCTCTACAATCAAACGAAATAGTTCACATGGATATATGGTTTTTAAATAAAAATACAACATTCCTAACATGTATAGATAAATTAACAAAACATGTATTTATACATTATTTAAGTGATAAAAATTCAATAAGTATTGTTGAAAAAATTAGAGAAAGATTTGCAATTTTAGGAAAACCAAACAAAATTATAGGTGATAATGAATTTAATACAGCTTTGATTAAAGAATTTTTACGATCAGAAGAAGTAGATTATCATTTCACATCACCAAATACACACACGGGAAATGCAGACATTGAACGATTCCATCTCACACTTAATGAACACATCAGATTATTTAAACTACAACAAAAAGATCAAGACTTAAACGATAAAGCTATAGTATATAAATGCCTTGAACTTTATAATGATACTATACACAGTATAACATGTGTAAAACCTAATCATTTATTACATAATAAATTTGATAAATCAATTTGGAAAAAATTACATAACGTTGTTCATGATAAAAAAGTTAAACGGATTAATAAAATGAATGAAAATAGAAAAGATTGTCACGAATATAGAGAAAGAGAATTTGTTAAAAATCTTGGATTTAATAATTTAAAGCAAAAACCAAAATATATAATAAAACAAGTAAAAAATAAAAATAATACACATTTTTTAGATGAAAATGGTTGTAAACGAGATAGATAGATTGTGAAAAGAACTTTTAAATATCAAAATGAAATACCAAATATTCATTTTGATAGAAAAATAACTGGAAGAAACTATTCCAAGAAATAAATAAATTTGATTAAATTTTTTTTTTTTCAAATAAAATATGTTCATTGATATTATTACCATTTATCTACTTATATATATATTTAAAATAATAAATACAAAAAAAAATAATATGTTAAAACTAAAAAGAAAACATTTATATTAATATATTTATAAAATTAAAAAATGTTCAAATATAATGTATACTTAAAACTTTGTTACTTTGTTAATATTTTTGTAATGAATTATTTTTTATGTATTTATATATGCTACGTTCCAGGAGTAATGTATTGTCAAAGGGTGGGGGAGTTACATATATTAGCATATATACATACATAAATATGTACATTTTATTATATTATTTGATAAATCTACTTTACATATACATATATAAGTATTTATTGAAAATTTTAAGAAAACATAATTACTTTTGTCAGTCAGAATTTTTCAATTGATATAAAACATTGAAATTAGTAATATCAAAAAATTTTAAAAAAATATAAAAAATATATTTTAAAAAAGAAAATAAATAAATATTTATATAAAAAAAGGTGAAATAGTACTAATTAAATATATTGTGAGTTCCACCACTATACAAATAATTATTGGCGGTTGGGCTCCTTAAGCCACTTCAAATTAGCACGCACACAAGTAGTCAGTGCGCAGGTACATCAACTTAAAAGGGACGCAAGTGTCTTCAAAAAGGTGTAGGAGATCTAGAATCATTTGTCTCATTAACAACCAGGGCGTCCAAGGAGGACAGACCGTCGGGATAGGAAAAAATAGGTATGTACTGTATGATTGGACCCTCTTAAATGGTGTTATAATTTCTCAAAATTGTGCGATATCAAGCGCTACTGTATGTAACGGCAGATATACGTACATACATGTGTACATAATATGTACATAGTACATACGTACATACTTATATATAAAATGCTTATTCAGTCTTTTATATTAATATACACAAAATCAAAAATTTGCCCTTAAATAATTTCAATAACTAATATCAAGAGTGTAAAGAATCACAAACACAAGAATTTACAGCTAACGGGATAATACAAAGCAAAACAACATTCCAATTGCAAAACACACGGGTTCTAGAATCCGAATTCACTCGAAAATGGATTACTTTAGCATTTTTGGTGTTCTGCAATTCACATCGCCATGTTTTTATTCGTTTTCAATTAGAGTAGGAAGGGATGGGTGAAAGTAAAACGAATCGTACTTTATTCTTATAAATGCTAACATTATTAATAAAAATACAGTTTTGGTTTTTAGTTTAAAGTGTTTTTTATTGAACTTCATCAACAAAAATCAATTTTTCTCAGAAATAATAATGCAAATAAATTTTTTTAAGCTTTGCTAAAATTTTCAATTTGGTTTTGGCAGATCTCAGTTGTGTAAAAAAACATGAAAAAAATACTAAAATTTTGTGTATGTTCGAAAACACAAAGTTGCCCTACATAATAAAGTTTTATATGTCAATCTTTTTTAAACTAAATCTCAATGCATTTAGATCTTATTGATAAAGAAAAATGAATTTTTTTGAAGGAAATTAAAACTAATTTCATATATATAAATCTATTTAAACAATAATTATAATAATTCGATTGCATTTAGTACTAAAATCGCTATGTAATAATCAGGCAATACTTTGTTTTAACAACACATGGTGCCAAGACAACGCAGCCGATATTCCTATAGCCGGCAAACAGCCGCGCTGATAAATAACGCAACTAGAAGAAGAAAAGAGAATAAAATTAATAATCTCTTTTAAAAAATTGTAAAATCAAAGCCAGCTTGTAAGGTCTTTGTATTTGTTGATGTGAATTTAAATTAAGAAGAGCATGTTACATATTCAAAAGTTGTACGATGTAACGGTATATCAAATCCAGCAGATCAACCAAAAGCAATGCCCCTATTACGAGTTACAACTCAACTCTATTTTAGTTGTAATTGTAGTGTTTAGTTGTAATATGGCATTACCGAAAACAACTCAACCTGTCAAAAATGTTTAAGTTGTAATTATAAAGTATTACAACTTTTTTGCGGTATTACCGTTTACAACTCTGTGTTAGTTGAGTTGTCAAAAGTATCAAAAAATTACAACTCTTCATTAGCAGTTGTTTTAAATAAATTATTAGCAAAAAAAAATGGAGAACGGGTAAGTAAAATTTTTAACTTGTCTTAAAGTAATTTATTTAGAAACATTTTCAAAATAATTTACAGAAAAAATAAACTTACGACCAAAAAACAGTTCGAAAAACTTGTGGAGCTCATGGAGAAACATCCCGAAACTGGAAGAGGGAAGCCGCAATTTGGAAGCAGCAAGAGTAAAAATAAACTATTGTGGGAAGAATTTGCCTTAGAACTCAATAGTATAGGACCGCCATCAAGAACTGCGCAGGAGTGGGGACGTGTAAGTAGTAATAATGATAAAACCAATAATAATTAAATATCATTAATTAAACCAATACAATGAAAGTGTAATAATATTTTATGTATTTCTCTTGTAGGTTTGGATACACTACAAGGCAAATTTAAAGCGAAAGCTTGCCAATAACCGCAGTAATTACGTTGCTACTGGTGGCGGTCCCTCGCAAGAGGTATCACTAACTCCAATCGAAGAAAGTGTAGTGCACCTTGTACAAATAAGGGAGCAAGTTGCACCCAGTGGTAATGCTTTTGGGGTGAATAATGTGTTACCGACAATGGATAACAATGAAGTGGAAGACACCACTTTCATTTCAGCCTCGCCTACGCCGAGTGAACCGCATACAGCAAATATAAACGACCGCCCCACTTCATCGGCAGTTCAAAATCGGCGCAGAAGTAAAAATTTGGAAAACGAGCGTCTGGAGCTATTAAAAATGCAAGCTCAAACACAAAAAGATTTGTTAAAAAAGATTGAGCAGTTAGAGAACACTATTTATAAAAATTATGCAATAAACAAACAACTGCTTCAAATAAAAAAAGAAAAATTAAACATATACCAAAGAGAAGCAAAGAAGAGATCTGAACTACACTCATTAAAAATAGAAGTGCAAAAATTAAAAATAGCGAAAATGAGAGATAATGTAAATACATAGTTCTTAAGTAGTTAAATGTTAGAATTATTATTTTTCTTTTTTGTTAATTGGAACATATTTTAGTTTAATTTTTTTAGTTTAATTTCATTTAAAATTGAAGTGATAATTTTTTTTTTAATTTAGTTTTAAGTTTCCTTTTTTATCTTATGAAGAGATATTTTTGTTGAAATTAGTTACATACTTATGTACTTATATCTATTTCATATCTATTTAAAATAAAAACAACAAATGAAGTACAAATACATAAACGAAATGGAAATGTTTAATGGAATATATTAAAGGGATAACATGATATTGTTACGAATTCTTCTTGCAGCATCCTCGTCTTCTCTTTCAATATTTAGGTTTTCATTAATTAGTTCCGTAGTTGAATCTGGTACCATTTCCTCAGAAATTTCCACTCGAAAGTGTTGGCAAATATTGTGCAAAGCACAGCATGCGTTCACAATTTGTGTAGCCTTTTCTGGCGAGTAATGTAAGGCACGCGCAGATAAAAGGCAACGAAATCTGCTCTTCAAAATTCCAATCGTCCGCTCTACAATATTTCGGGCCTTCGAATGTATAGTATTGTAGCGAGCTTGCGGTGAACCAGCTTCTGCCATGCGGAAAGGAGTCATCAAAAATGTTTGTAGGGGGTAACCAGCATCGCCTTTAAGAAATGTTTCAAAAAATTTATTTTTGTATTAAATACAAATACCAATGTTACCTAAGATCCACGAATTGCTCGGTAAATTTCTCTGCAAATATGACTTCAAATCACTTGTATTAAACACAAAAGAATCATGATTTGCGCCCGCGTGCCTCGCATCCACATACCGGATAGTCATTTTGTAATCGCAAAGCTGAAATTCAAAAAAGTCATGTACAATATAATAATAATTTATTTTTCTTTTAGCTTACAATCATGACGTTTAAACTATAGTAGCCTTTTCTGTTGAGATACAAATGTTGTTGTTCTTTTTTCGGAGAAATGATGCGAACATGAGTCCCATCGATACATCCCAATATTCCCGGGAACCCACTTTTTAAATAAAATTCAATTTTTGAAGCATTTTGCTCCTCTTCTGACATTTGGGCTTTGATCCATTTGACACAAATACGCTGCTCAATTAAATTTAAAACTTCTTTAATAACTTTAGATACTGTAGGTTGTGCCAGTCCTACATTAAAGTCATTTCCACTGCATTTTTGATAACTGCCGTCAGCAAGAAACCTAAGAGTTGCGCACAATTTTAATATAGGAGGTATAGCCGTACCTCGGACAGTTGTAGGGAAATATTCCTTCAGCTCATTTAATAAAAAGCAAAATGATTCCTTATTTAAGCGGAAGAAATTTGTAAACCTAAAAAAAAAAGTATTATAAAACCATTTAATTATCACAAAAAACCTTACTTACCTGGTATTTGGAAGTTCTAAGGGATTCGAGTGATCACGGATGCTTTTTCGGATGCGCAGTACATGGCTTTCAGCATCAACACTTTCATCGTTGTAAAATAAATCTACATTTATATCCATTTTAATATAATTTAAAAAAACACAATTTCACAAACATTAATTGAAAAAAATTAATTGCTCGCCACAATAGCATCAGCTGTTTAAATATCAGTCAAATCCTCACTTTTTAAGCTGGCAACATCAATACGATTTCAACCAGAATTAGTTGTAATTCGTAATACCAAAACAAAGTTGAGTTGTTTTAAAGTTGAGTTGTTTCAATTTCAATTCAACTGAGTTGAGTTGTAAACCGTAATAGGGGCACAAATAATTTTATTTTCGTTCGTTGTCTTTTTTGAGAGTATTGAATAATTTTATTTTCATTCTATGTTTCTTTAGGAATATTAATTTTGTCTTTATTCGCGTAGAAAATTAATTGAAAAATTTGAATATCTTTGTTTTCATACTCTGTAAATTGTTTTACACCCCATTTTCAAAATGATTTTTTAAGACATGTCTTTTTTTATATTCTTTTGAAGTTGCTCCCAAACTCATGTCACATTTTCATGATGATTTTCAAAACATGTCTATTTCGTTACTGTTGTTGTAAAAAAAACTCTTATTTGACAGCCAGAGTTGTATTTTTTACTTTATCTTTAATCTCTTTTATTCCTACAACTTGGGCGCCAAAAACGGAATTTAATAACTTGAGAAGTAAAGTATTTAAAAAAGTAAATTTTCTTTAAAAAAATCAAAATTGGGTGCTATACAGAAAAACCTCGAAGAAAGCAATGGAGGTAAAACTAGTTGACTAAAACTAGTGATTGGGTGAAGCAATGGCGGAAATGCTGAGTGGAGCGAGTATAGGATAATAATAGGATGTTTAAAATTATCAATTTTTTTATATTTTAATATATATATACGTATAAATCTTCATAGTTTACTGCTTTATTCAAATCACCAAACCAAACTGATCATCAAGTTGCTAGAGAGACCGAGTAAAGCTCACTGAAAATGTGTACGTATGTTTAACTCAGTATCTCTGCACTCATTTTAAATGAATTGGTGCTAACCGTTCATCGGTAAATATTAGAGTGGCCCAAATACTTATCGATAAACTTCAAGGTCAATAAATTCATGACACCTACCCATTTTAGAAAAAGAATGACCGTTTGGTCATTCTTTTAATAATTACATCTATATACATGAATTTTTACAAATATTTTTTTTTCGTTTGGTGTTTTGACTCATTGGGCTTTTGATTTGTTTTTATAGTAGTACAATCTTAACTTAAACTTATTATTATCATATTGGGTATACACATATATACATATATATTTTTTATTTTTATTCCAATATTTATAATTTGGTTTTTCCTCACCCTTTTTGGAAAAAAATATATATGTGTATTAATGGTTTCATGAAACCAGTAACTGATAGTTGCATTCATAAGAAAATTTTTTTTTAGTAATACGGATCATTAAAAAAAATTATCAAAGGAAATTATGTACCAACATATTTTGATTAATTTTGGAATGCT
The DNA here is from genome assembly GCA_963681545.1 of Germaria angustata. Classification (NCBI taxonomy): domain Eukaryota; kingdom Metazoa; phylum Arthropoda; class Insecta; order Diptera; family Tachinidae; genus Germaria; species Germaria angustata. The sequence continues at coordinate 61,476,235 of OY812999.1, read as the reverse complement.
ATAATTTATAAAAGAATTTTACTTTTTGACTGTAATATTTGTATTTAATAAAATTGATTATCAGTAAAGCATATATTATTATATAATTACAATAATTCATTAGCAAGAGTAGATTTAAAATTAATGAAAAAATATATATATTTAGACCATTATTTTATAACCCTTCGTTTATAAAAGAAATCTGTAAAATTGGAAATGTTACCAAAAATATATTAATTTTAAGGCTTATGAATTTGATCAGCAAACTAAAAAAAAATTTGCAGAATTTAGTTTTGAAAAGTTTTCCTAACACTTCTGTTTGTGTACAATAATAGAGGGTTATAAAATAAATGCTTTAAAAAAAATAGGTATATACATATATAATTAAATTTTTTTTGTGTTTAATAAAAAAAATTAGTTATTTTTTCTTTTTCTTTGCATTTATAATAATATTTACATCAAGTAAGCAAATTGTTACAAGCAGTTTCAAAATATTAGGAGTATAATATAAAATTTTTGTTCTTGTAGGGTAAACTATAATTGTACAAAAGTTATTTATTTTTACATCCAAAAACTTATATCGAAAATGTTTGTCACATGTACTTATGTACTTCTCATATGTGTTTTGATACTAATTTTTATTATTATTTAAACTAGTGTTCGCCCAGTGGTTGAAATTCAGCCGTTATTGCAATAATACAAAACCGCTCAGATAAAATGTCATATTTTTCTTCATTTCTAATAAAATGTATTACCGTACTTACTCCATTCTTTAATAGTTGTATCTATTAATGTAAGCTTTTCAAATAAATAATAGAAACGGTTTTGATGTTCATTTAAGAAACATAAATTTATTGCCTATATTAAAAATACTAAAATTTTTTTAATAATTGAAGAAAAACTAAAAGTAAAAAAAATTCATTTTATTTAAAATATTTAAAGTAGTTGTACGACTGGCATCTTTATCTAAGGAAATTTTTTTATATAGTAAAATATTCTTCGTAAAAACTCTGTTGTCATTGAGTACGTTTCCTAGACAATTTTTATTTGAGACATAAAATTTTCGGCCGTCGAATGAACGAACTCTACTCGCAGCTATATATAATTATCCATTAGCAAATACAGGTAGTCTCAAAAGGACACCTATATTTTCAAATGTTTTCCCCTGTGACTTGTTAATGGTCATAGCAAATACGGATAATACGGATATAATTGGAAATTGTGTCCGCTGAAATTTAAATGGAAGAATTGTTCCAGAAAATGGTAAATTTATTTGTGGAATCAAAACAATGGAACTTATTTTCAATTTTAATTTATGCGGTGGCATTCCGCTTACGTTCAGAGAATTTAAAAATTAAGAACGATATTCATTTACGTCATTGACATTATTAGAAACTTTATCAAAACTGTAATAAACCTTCTCCTCCCCTGAAAGACGATTAAGTATATCATTATTTATTGAAGCGAATTCTTCATTGGTAGGAGCTAAAATTACGGAATTAAGAATTTGATCCGATAATATATTCTCACGAATATTACCATAGATATCAGTAATTAAATTATCAAAACAACCAATTCTTTGTTGTAGCAATTCAATAATGTCATCACTTAACTCTGGATAATTTCTTAATTCACAATTACCAAGTTTATTTATGAAATACGACAAATGCTACTTCTTCTGGTCTTGCTCTCTTATTTTGTGTTAAGGTAACTTTGTGAAAAGAATTAAATTCCTTCTAACTAATGATGCAATTTTCAATTAAAGTAAATCGGGTCCCGTGTGGAACAACAGGTAAAATTTGCATTAAATCGCACCTTAGTAGAATACTTTTACCACCAAATGGTGGAATAGAATGAACAAATGAAATAAGTTTTTCCTTCTGAGTGTTTAAGGAGTTGCCAAGCCAAATTTAATTTTGTTAATTTTGAGTTTTTTGTTGTATTTTTTTTTTTTTAGCAAATTAAGAGGGAAAGAGAGCTCATGGCTTTATGATTGGCTAATATTCTTAACTGTTTTTAACTATCTTAGGCACAAAAATGTAGAATAGAAAATACATTCTGCACTGCTTCTATTGACAATCTATCAAACAAACAAAAAATCAAGCGAATACGTTGAGTTTAGGTCAGTTAAAATGGTTCTTAATTTTTCCAAATGCCTATTTAAATATAGAGTAGAATAAAAAATACATTCTGGACTCCTCCTATTGACAATCTATAAAAAAAAATTAAGCGAATACGTTGAGTTTAGGTCAGTTAAAATGGTTCTTAATTTTTCCACTTGCCTATTTAAATATAGAGTAGAATAAAAAATACATTTTGCACTGCTTCTATTGACAATCTATCAAAAAAAATTAAGCGAATACGTTGAGTTTAGGTCAGTTAAAATGGTTCTTAATTTTTCCACTTGCCTATTTATATATAGAGTAGAATAAAAAATACATTCTGCACTGCTTCTATTGACAATCTATCAAAAAAAATTAAGCGAATACGTTGAGTTTAGGTCAGTTAAAATGGTTCTTAATTTTTCGACTTGCCTATTTATATATAGAGTAGAATAAAAAATACATTCTGAACTCCTCCTATTGACAATCTATCAAAAAAATAAAAAAAATCAAGCGAATACGTTGAATTTACGTCAGTTAAAATGGTTCTTAATTTTTCCACTTGCCTATTTATATATAGAGTAGAATAAAAAATACATTCTGAACTCCTCCTATTAACAATCTATCAAACAAACCCAAAATCAAGCGAATACGTTGAGTTTAGGTCAGTTAAAATTGTTCTTAATTTTTTCCACTTGCCTATTTATATATAGATACAGATTACTTTTTATTGATTACATTTCGCGATCGTACTGCACATGTTTTTTCGCAGGTAACGAAAAGTGTAAAAACCAATCATACAGGATTTCACAAAAATAGGGAACAAACAAAATAAATTTGCTAACTATTTTTTAGGAATCTATGTTTGTATGTATATATGCAAGGCCTTAAGACTATTTATGTACTTATATGCATGTTGCTTGCGCGACCAAGAAACCTTCTTCTTTTAAATCCATGTTTACTCCACGACGGTCGAGGAATAAATAAATACGTTCTGCAAAAAACAAAACAATCGAACCTGTTTTTTTTATAAATGCATATGGATTGGTTTTGTGGTAATAATGCGGGGTTATGACTGGTTGAAAAATTGTGCCGACGAAAAACAATAAGAATAATAACAATTCAGTATGATTACGGAGTTGAGTTTTTTGTTGTAATTTTGAGTTTTTTTTAGCAAATTAAGAGAGAAAGAGAGATCATGGCTTTATGATTGGCTAATATTATTAACTGTTTTTAAATATCTTAGGCATAAAAATGTAAAATAAATAAATACATTCTGCACTGCTCCTATTGACA
>OY812999.1:61330358-61467858 GCA_963681545.1 Germaria angustata | reverse complement strand
CCAAGCTCCCCCCATATGAGGAGCTGCTGGTGGATTAAATTTCCACGAAATGCCCTTATATGCCATATCAGTTTGCACTTTATTGAACTCGATATTTTTTAACTCGTCCTTGAGAAAACGATCAGCACCTCGAAAATTTATCCCGTTATCGCTGTAAATTTCAGCTGGTGTACCGCGTCTTGCAACAAAATTTCTAAGGGTCATTAAAAACGAGTCTGTTGAGAGTGAATGGGCTATTTCAATATGAATGGCTCTTACAGTGAGGCATGTGAATATAACTTCCCATCGCTTTAATGATTTTCTACCAAAGGTTACTGTTATTGGACCAAAGTAGTCGACTCCAACAAACGTAAAGGGTCGCTGAAAAGCTCCCAGGCGTGCCGGTTGCAGGTTAGCCATTTGGGGTGATACAGGTTTAGCGGCATCAATTTTACATTGTTGGCAACTTCTGCGAATGGATTTGTAGACAGTTTTCAAATTTATTATAAAATATTTTTGACGAATTTCATTTAGGACCGTCTCGTGATTTAAATGGTGGTAGGCACTATGGTAATCCATAATTATGAGTTTTGTGACATGGTGTTTACCTGGTAATATTATGAAATCTCTTTGGGGTCCGCAAGCCTCTGTTGGATACTGCGCCCTATTTCTAACTCTGATGATTCCATCATCATCCATGTAAACATTAAGTTTATCAAAGGCACCGCCTTTAATAGTGGGTCGACCGCTTTGCATTGCAGCATATTCATCCACAAAACTTGTCATCTGAATCATCTTTAATATAATTTTGTTTGCCTTAATCAAATACGACGAATTAAGACTTTCAACTATTTCTTGCTGCTTAAATTTTTGTAGTCTTCTTTCCACATACATTACCCAATTAGCCACAGCACGTTTAAGTCGGTACCAACTAGAAAAATATTTAAAATTAATGGAAAACTGTATTGATTTACGAAAATGTATGTTCAAGTAGCGAGGACGAATTTCAGTCATCTCGACGTCTTCGATATTGGGGCAGACAGCAACGGAGTTATTTGGCCAAAATTTTTCAGGTTGCTTCAACCAAGATGGACCCTCAAACCACTCATTGTAGTTGTCAGTAGCTGGTCTAAACTTTGTTGCAAAATCGGCCACATTCATTGCGCTTGGAACCCATCGCCATTCAGAAGCATTTGTGAATTTTAAAATTTCAGCAACTCGAAACATGACAAACTGTTTATATTTCCTAGGGTCCCCAGTTAACCAAGACAAGACAGTTTTTGAATCGGTCCACATAACCTTTCGCTTAAATTTTACATCGTGGCAAGTAATTGTGTTCATTAGTCTGGCGCCAATAGTTGGTGCTTGCAATTCAAGCCGTGGTACGGAAAGGGGTCGAAGTGGGGCTACCTTTGATTTCGCTGCTACGAGTCTTATTTCAACCTTATCACCAAACGTGAATCGAAAATATGAAACCACAGCATAGGCGTCCTCACTTGCGTCGACAAACGTATGCAATTCTAAAGAATATTCGTTTTGTTGTAGTGTCAAAGAATAACAGCGTGGTATTGTAACCTGGGAAATTGTTGGCAAAAATGTGAGCCAATTTTTCCATTTATTAAAGAGATCACCACTAAGAGGCTGATCCCAGTCTATACAGATTCGCCACATTTCTTGCAAAATAGATTTTAAATATGACATAAACCACGCCATAAAACCTAGAGGGTCGAAAATGGACATCAGGACTTTTAAAACCTCTCGCTTTGTAGGCACTAAATCCTCAGATAGAATTGGTCGGCGAAGCCGCACAAACTTCACATTCATTTTAAAAACATCGTTTTTAAGGTCCCAATAAAGTCCATATTGAGGCATTTGTTCACTGTTCTCAAAGGTTTTTGGGTCTGAGTCTATGGTTTCTCCTAACACTTTCAGAACTTCTATGGAGTTTGATGACCAATTACGCATAACAAAACCACCCTTGGCATGGACGTCTCGCACACTTACTGCCAATTCAATAGCGTCTTCTATGGTGCGTGTAGTGGCAATAAAATCGTCTACGTAATGCTGCTTTGTAATTGCCTCAATAACCCTATCATTAGCAAATTGTACAGCGTTTTTGTCTCTGACAAAATGCGCAATGCATGGCGAACATGATGCTCCAAATGTCAGTACATTTAGTTGGTACACTAATAAAGAATTATTTTCGTCCCACCACAAAAATCGCTGCGCCCTTGCATCTTCTTCGCGAACAAGTATGCGGTGAAACATTTCGGCTATGTCGCCGCACACAGCTATCGCTCCCATTCTAAATTTAAATAAAATATAAATAAGGGGCACCAGCAGGTTAGGGCCTTTCAGCAAAAAGTCATTAAGGGCACAATCGTTAGACTTAGCTGCAGCATCCCACACGAGTCTTATTTTATTGGGTTTATGTGGATTCTTGACAATGAAGGTGCCATGTTTTGATTTTATTTTGTTTAAGTACTTCTATGGGTAGCCTTTCAGCATAACCCTTTTCTTCTAAATTAGCGATTTGTTGATTTAATATTTCGGCTAGGTTTGGGTCCCTTTCGGCTTTCTGCTTAATACACTGTAAACGCTTCTTGGCCATTGGCAGACTATCTGGCAACTCTGGAGGGTCCACCTTCCATAGGAGACCAACTTCATATCTGCCGTCCTTAAGCACACAGGTGTCATTTAAAATTCACATAGCTTGCTCATCATCTTTGGACATAGGTTTTGGCTGCTCATCCGTTATACCAATGCTTTCGTCAGAAAAAATTGTTTTACCAGATCATGAACTTCATCACAGCTGCATTTGTGAAAATTAAGCTTTCCACCAGCTTTAGAACCACCACCAAAAAGAGTCCACCCCAATCTCGTTTTGGATGCAACAGGTTGATGCCATCCACCTTCACGTACTTTTATAGCTGCAATTAAATTGGTGTTATTTACACCGATTATCATCGATGGCACGACGTTGGTGTAGCTCTCCAGGGGTATATCTTTTAAGTAAGTGTATTTCGATTTGATGTCTTCCACGTTCATAGTTTCTTCTGATAAATTCAACTTTTTTACAGTGTACACATTGCTTATGGGGAAAATATTCGAATTGGGTCTGGCTGAAGAAATTTTTAAATCCAGCCTTTTGGAGTTGTTTTCGTAACGAGTGACGTCACCAGTCCATCGGATGCAAAGTGGGTTCTTAATGCCTTCAACTCCTAATATGTCAGCTACTTCCTCTTCTAGAAGTATAAGAGTCGAACCATCGTCCATAAGAGCATATATTTGAACAGATTTGTTGCCACTGTAAAGAGTCACTGGCACTACACGGTAAAACGACTCTTCCTCACTAGACCTGTGATTATTAACCACACCACCTGATGGCTGTTCCTCATTATGCAATAACGCATTATGTAGAACAGTACACCCATTCACACCACATTGTTTATGGAACCAGCACCTACGCCTGTGCTTACCCAGACAGATACGGCATAAGTTGTTCACCTTGACAGTCTCCCAACGTTCAGCAACAGAAAGCTCTTTAAATTTTGCGCACTGCACCAATTTATGTGGGTCTTCACAAATTATGCATTGCTGCTGTACGTCCTGTGGCTTATGCGTGTTTAAACGCCTCTCCTTGTTGGCTGGCCTTTTATTGTGGTCAAACACAGGAACAGTCACTTTGCAAGTGGCCTCTGCAATCATGTATAACCAGTCTGAAAAATTTAACAAATTTGGATGGATTTACCATCGAGTACAATGCCCACTGTAGTACAGTGTCCGCAGGCAACTTGTCTACCAGCTCCTGCAAAGGAGTAGGATTAATTAAATATTCCTCTAAATGAGATGCACGAATAATGGCACAAAGATTTTTCACTGCAAATGAAAATTCTATTAGGGACTCTAATTTGCCCCGCTGTATTGTATACTGGCGCACTTCTTCAACCAGATTTTTTATTATGCACTCGGGTCTTCCGCAGTACATCTTAAAAGTCCTTATAATGTCTGGGACCATATCTGGGAGCATCAAACTATTTCTTACCGCATCCCGGGCCCTACCACGTAAGCTGTTTTGGAGTTCCTCATTGGTATAACCAGCTGCCTGAGTGCTGTGTTCATAAGCACTTATGAATATTGGCCATTCTTTTGGGTCTCAATTAAATGGGGGCAAATCCTTACAACAATATTGCCGTGCCATTAATTGGGTCGCTGTCGTATTAAAAAATTCACTTTCGCGATTATTTTTATTAAAATGTAAATTGGGGTCAGCCCGAGTGTCTTTTGTTTTGTTTGCATTGTATTCAATATTTTGACAGCTTGTAGCGTTTCTGTTTTGCTGAGTAATGTTACCCAATACGTTTTGCGTCTCAGAAGTGTTGCCACTATTTATAGTACTAAATGGCAGCGCAGTGTTTGTCTGATAGTGACCTGATTGTTCTACTACTTGCCGTAAGATGGCGCTGCTCATATGGTGAGATGTACTTGTTTGGAGTCTGATGTTAGCATTTTGTTAACAACTTGGTACACACGGTGGGTCTTCTATGGTAGCAGTTTCAGTGCTAATACCCACTGGCCATACAGTGTCAATATCTTGGCGTAATAATTGGTACTTACGTCTCAAAAACTCCTGTTTTAACAGCATCTCTTCCTCTAGCTGCTTTTTTGCTCTTATAGCTGGCAGAACTGCTTGTGAGTGACTCGTTAGTTGATTTGTGGTAAGTGGTGGGTGTGGTCTTGGTGTCTCAACAATCTCAACACTGGATTCGTTTATGGGATCTGATGTTGTGAGGTTATATGAGTCTTTTTTTTGTTCTGTTACGATAATTGTTTATTAATTTATTTTTTTTAAACAATAGTTAATGATGTTTACCTTAACTTATGCTTTTATTATTTTAATTTTTAATTTTAATTTTTGAGCTCTTCTTAAAATTTAGCAAATGGCAGACGCCTTAAAATTTAGCAAATGGCAGATGCCTTAAGTATGTATAATAAGAAAAAGGGTTTAAGATAACATAGAATGTAAATGGTGTTGTAAAGCGATTTTAAAAAATTTAAAATAAACAATGTTGTAATAAATAGTAGTAGGCTCTAATATTGGAGGTAACAATGGTACTTCTTAAGAATTTCCTGCTTTTCTTGATTATCGACAATAATTTTGACTTGGGGGGTAATGGCAGTTTTAATAGTTTTTAACCTTTCATTTCCTATTTGTTTAAAATTTGATACAGAAACCTTCTGAAAAAGTTTATCATTAGCCGAAATTTTCAATTTAAGATAACCGGAATCGTTGGCTTTCTCTTCTAGCCTTGAAAACAATTTCATCGACAATAATGTCTCTTAACTCGATTTTTAACAGGTTGTTATTTTGTTGTTTTATAACCAATTTTTTTTTTTTAGGCTCAAAAGTTAATTGTGCGTATTTTTTTACGTCCGTTTTACGTAAAGCTTCAAAAACACATGGTTCGTCAAACAGTGTATTATTAGGAATTTGGTGTATACTAGGCTGATTGGAACTTCTTGTTTTTGATCTTGTTGTAATTTTTAATAGATTTGTTGAACGAGCATTTTCTTTCTTGATTTGTTCAAAATCAAGTCTAGATAAAGCGTCAGCTCCGCAATTATCTTTTCCTTTAATATATTCGATCTCGAAGTCATATTCTTCGAGATCTAGTCTCATTCGTGTTAATTTTAATGATGGATTCGTCATTGAAAATAAATATACAAGAGGTCTGTGATCAGTTTTTATTAAAAACTTTTTCCCATATATATATGGTCGGAAGTAATTTATACTCCAGTGTATGGAAGTTAACTCCTGCTCTATCGTGCTTTTGTTGCTTTCCCCCTTGGTGAAGGTTCTTGAGGCGAAAGCTATTGGTAGTTGAATACCGTTATACTCTTGGCTTAGCACGGCCCCGGCCGAAATTTTTGAGGCATCAGTTGTGATGCAAAAGGGACGATTAAAGTCTGGATATTTTAATATTTGAGGACTTAAGAGTGCATTTTTTAAATACTTGAAAGCTTTGTCGCATTCGTCTGACCAAACAAAAGGAAAATTTTTACGTCCTAAACGTGTTAAATGTATTGAATGATACGCGAAATTTTTAATAAATCGTCGGTAGTAATTTACAAATTGAACGAACCTTTTCGCTTCATCACCGGTTTTGGGTGTAGGGTAAAATAGTATTTTGTCATATTTGCTATCATCCGGCAGAATACCTTCGCTTGTACATTTATGTCCCAGAAAGGTGACTTCTGGGTTGAAAAATGTACATTTATCCGCATGAAGCTTTAAATTTGTTTTCCTAAAAATTTCGAAGACTTGTTTAAGATTTTTGATCATTTGTTGTGTACGAAGAGGCGATAGTTTAATTCAATTCAAACACATAAATCTGAACTGAAAACTATTTTTTGCCTTATTTGTTCTTACAAGCACTTGAACCTGAAGAACGCTAATGGAATCAAAATAAAACACTTTTAAATGCTTTAAAACGATTGATTCACATTTTCTTTATTTTTCATTCTTATATACTAAATTGTTTTACAATAAGTTGATTTAAATTGCTTAGTAGGTAGAATTACTTTTTTTACCTTTTTATGGCAAATTTAAAATTAAAAACAATAATTTCTGCTTTGTCAACAACAATGGTTAATGAACTTAAAAAAAAAAGAAATAATGTTTTAATAATGAAAATTAAATAATAATAATAAAAAAGTAAATTATGTTGATATAGGTATCAACATTCTCCCCCGCGTTGACCAACGGTCACTGGTGACAAACGTTCATTAGGGTTGATATTTGCAATATCGATGGTAATAGGTCGAGGTAAGGGAACTGGATGCGGTGTCGGTTGAACGATCTTATGATTTTTTCTTTTCTTATAGATTGAATTATTTATCAAAATATTGCATGTTGACTGATGTGTGATGGATGAACATAAATGCTGCAAAGTGACTAGTCCAGATTGAAAAGTCTTTAGCTCGGACAAGAAAGGTGCTAGATCATAGTATACCACGAGTTTCCATTCAGCTGTTGCCAGTTTTACGCTTCCAATACCTTCAAAGTACAGCCCCGGGTCAGAATCAAAGTTGCTTATCTTTACGTGACTGCCCATAACAGCTGGAATGATAAGTATGGCTACGATCATGGTGAGTACGATTGAGTTAGTAATAGTCTTTGATTTTTTGCTGGATGGGGTATATTCTTCATCAACAGGTATTGGGTGAACAGGGTTGGATAGTTCGCTTGCAGGTAATTCGTCTTCGTGAAGTAGCGGAGCTAGTCTATGGATAGGTCTTCTTTTTATTCCTGACGATGTTCTTACATCTGCTACCCGAACCTTGCCATCATTGCCCTCGTGTGTTTGATGGATTCTTCCAAGTGGCCAACTCATAACCGGTAAATTGTCATCTTTTATAATAACCATCTGTCCTTCTTTCACGTTTTCAGATGATGATTTCCACTTCTGTCTTTCCTGCAATTGGTGTAGATACTCGGTTGACCAGCGTCTCCAGAACTCATGTTTAAGTTGGCAGACGAGTTTCCATCTCGTGACGAGAGAATTATTTGGTTGCACTGCTCTATTGTCCACTTGGGCTGTGAGTGGTTCTCCAATTAAGAAATGTCCTGGAGTCAGTGCAGTTAGATCATTTGGAATAGGTGACATCGGAGTTAGCGGACGGGAGTTTAATATGGCTTCTATTTCGATGATTACTGTTTCAAGTTCTTCGTGCGTTAATGACGCTGTCGAAACACTACGTAGTAAAAGTTGCTTAGCGGATTTTACTGCTGCCTCCCATAAGCCTCCAAAATGAGGGGCTCGAGGTGGAATAAATTTGAATTCAATGCCTTCTTTGCTGCATGACTGTAGGATTTTTTCTTGTGACTTACAGTCGAATATCGCCTGATTTAGTTCTTCTAGTTGATTCCGTGTACCAAGGAAGTTTGTGGCATTGTCTGAATATATGATCTGGCATCGCCCTCGACGTGATAGGAATCTTTTGAGGGCCCCAATGAATGCATCTGTTGTTAATTCAGTAACAACTTCCATGTGTACAGCCTTTGTTGAGAAACAAACAAAAACAGCGATGTAAACTTTATGAGGTTTTTTACCCCTTATCTTGTAGTGAACCCAAAACGGTCCACAGTAGTCAACTCCAGATTTAATAAATGGGCGTGATGGGGTGACCCTACTTGCTGGTAGATCCCCCATTATTTGAGAAAATAATCTAGGTTTTGCTCTTGTACATCGTACACAATTTTGGACTATATTTCTAGCCATTGATTTACCCTTGATGATCCAATATTGTTGTCTAGATATAGCTAATAATGATTGTGGGCCACAATGATAGTTTTTTTCGTGCAACATTGTGAGTATAAGTTTTGAAATCGTGTCATTATAGGGTAGAAGTATGGGATGTTTTGCATCATAAGATAGATTAGAGGCTTCCAATCTTCCTCCGACCCGTAAAATATTATGTTCATCTAGGAATGGGGATAAGCTGCTAATTATGCTGGATTTGTCTACTTGGTTTTCTCTCCTTAATTCAGATATCTCCTTCTTGAAGTCGGAGATCTGAACTGCTCGAATAATTATAAACCGCGACTCATCCAGTTCTTTAGGGCTCAACGAAATGTGTTTTGGTCGAAATTCATTTTGCGTTTTTGAATTATTTATGAATCTGAGTACGTAACCCAAAACCTTCTGTAAAGTTGTAAAAGAATTTCGGTGGTGAATTCCATATATAAGACTACCATCGTTTGAAACCATAGTTGCTATAACAGGAACCACTTTTTTTCTCTCAATGTCATTGGCACCTTCTTGCGGTACGTATTTTGATGGCCATGACTCCTCTCTTCCATGAAGGAAAACTGGTCCATATAGCCATAAGCTACATGCTGGCAGATCTACTGCATTTAGTCCTCTGGATAGTACATCGGCAGGATTGTTTTTTGATCGTACATGGCACCATTGTTCGGCTAGAGTAAGTGACTGAATTGTTGAAGCTCTGTTGGCGACAAAGGTTTTGTATGCAGATGATTGTGCGTATATCCATGATAATACTATTTCTGAATCAGTCCATAGAAATGTAGCTTGGTTTTGAAACTTCAGGTCAATTTTTAGTCTGTGAGCAAGCTGTGCTGCTAGAACTGCTGCGCATAACTCTAGTCGAGGTAATGTCTGCTGCTTTAACGGTGCAACTCTTGATTTTGCACAGAGGATTCGCACGATTACCTGCCCATTCTTAAGGATTGCGCGAATATATGCAACTGCGCCAAAGGCCTTCTCAGATGCATCTGCGAATACGTGTAGTTGTGTTTTTACTGGATTTTCACCTTGGAAAATGTGTCGTGCTATCGTAAAATTATTGAGATTTTCTAGATCGTCTCTAAATGTACTCCAAGATGCACATAGATCATTAGTTAATGGTTCATCCCAGTCTAATTCATGATGCCAAAGGTGTTGAATAAATATTTTGGCCTTAACAATCACAGGAGCTAACAGACCGAGAGGATCAAATAGTTTTGCGAGGTCAGAAGTTACTTTTCGTTTCGAGATTTGCTGATGTTTGGTTAATTTGACCTTAACGCAAAAGTGATCGCTTTTAGGTAACCAATATAATCCTAAGGTTTTTATTGAATTAGTACTGTTATTATCGAAATCTAAGTTAACCTCTTGGTCACCGGTTGGAATATTTTTAAGCAGTTGTGGATGGTTTGCACACCATTTTTTCAAATTGAATCCATATTTTTTTAACATAATGATGAGTTCTTTTTGCATCTGTACTGCTATGGTGAGGCTGTCTGAACCTCCAAGGCCGTCGTCTACATAGAAGTTGTCTCTCAGCATCTGAGAACCATACGGAAACTTGATAGAATTCTCATTAGCTATTTTTTGCAGACATCTTGTGGCCAGGTAAGGTGCTGCACGCGTCCCATATGTTACTGTGTTGAGTTTGTAATAGGCAAGTGCTGATGATGGAGCTTCCCTCCAAATAATAAGTTGATATTGATGGTCGTTTGGGTTGATTAGTATTTGCCTATACATTTTCTCAATTTCGGTTGTAAAAACGAACCTTGGCAATCGGAACCGAATTAAAATAGAAAATAGTTCACTTTGCACCACCGGGCCAGTATACATTAAGTCATTTAATGAATATCCAGTTGATGTTTTTGCTGATGCATCAAACACTACCCGAAGCTTTGTTGTGGTGCTATCAGGTTTTAGTACGCAGTGGTGTGGAATAAAATATCTTGGATGTAGTACGTCATCTAGGTTTACCCTTTGCATGTGCCCAAGCTGCTCATATTCTCTCATGAATTGCGTGTACTGGATTCGGATATTTTCATTCTTTTGGAGTCGTCGCTCCAAACCAACAAATCTGTTGTATGCCATGGCATGCGAATCACCCAATGATGTTGGGTTTTCCCGAAATGGAAGGCTTACAATAAAACGACCATCTGTGTTAGTTTGAGTATGATGAATAAAATGAGCTTCACATTGGGCATCTGCTGGGGACAAGGTCTTTTCATTTGGTTCTACTTCATCGAGTTTCCATAGCCTCTCGACTGCTTGTTCTAGTGAAGACTCCTCACCAAATACTGCACATGTAAGTGGTGGTGATGAGCTGTGAGAAACGGTTTGTCGTACAGGGCCGCCCACGATCCAGCCAAGTAACGTGTTTTGTAGCGTTGGACCGCCATTAGTCAGTTTTATTGCCCCAGGCTGCATAAGACTAAAATAGAATTCTGCGCCGAGTAGAACATCGATTTTTCCTTGCTGATAGAATCTGGGGTCTGCTAAGTAGATGTTACTTGGAATGTTCCAAGTTGAAACCTCAAAGTTTTGATTTGGTTGTGCCGGAATAATACTTGGTAGGACAATCGCTTCTAAGTTTGTTGAAAAGTCATTATTTGTAGAGAACATTTCAACATTCACGCGGTGCTGTACTTGTTTTTTAATGCTTCCCACACCATCAATGCATAAAGACGCTTCCGTTGGAGAAAGTGATAGCTTCTTGATAAGTCGTTCAGTCACAATGTTTACTTGTGAACCTGAATCTAGTATTGCTCGAAATTCGTGTGTGATACCATTTGTGGCCTTGATATTTACCCTTGCGGTAGCTAACATGATATAATTCTGACGCCCTGTTGTTGGCTTCAAAGATGTAGATGAGACTGTAATCGTCTCTCCTCTTTTGTTTGTTGGTTGAGTATGCTGAACTGATATCTTCTGGTTCTGAGGTAAATGTAATAATGAATTATGCTTCTTGTTGCATTTTCTACATCCACTGGAGGTGCAAAATTTTGTTATGTGATCCTCTTTGAGACAGTTAACACAAAGTTTTTGCTTCTGTGCCCACCTTAATCTGTCTGATTCCGTCATATTCAAGAATTTCTTACAGTGAAAGATAGGATGATTTCCTGTATTACACAGTTTGCAATTATTATCCATAGATGATACAGATGATATTGTCATCTTTTCCTTTTGATGGGTAGTTAATTTCTCCTTGTAACCAAGTGACTCCATTGACTGAAATTGAATCTCAAGAAAGGAGAACAACTCTTTTATTGTCGGCACATCTCTTGGTTTAGTTAGTGATTGTATAAATCGAATATAGAGAGCACGATCTAGTTTTTTGATCATTAGTTGTATGATTATAGCATCCCAAGATGAAGTGTTAACATTTAAGTTATTTAACGCCAGCAAACATTCCTTGGTAGTGTCATGAAGAGTCTTAATTGAAGCGCTAGAAGACATGGTTACTGTTGGTTGGTTAAGGATCTTGTCTACTAAAGTCGCTACTATGACTCTTTTGTTGGCATACCGCTCCTGAAGTAATGCCCATGCTGTCTTATAGTTCTCTTCGGATAGCGTTAGATGGCTAATAAGTTTTGCGGCTTCTCCTGAGACGTTTGATTTGAGGTACCACATCTTTTGTACGTTTGGTAGAGGTTGCTTATCGACCATTTCCGTAAACAGTTCAAAAAATTGACACCACTTTAAACAGTCTCCATTAAATTGTGGAATTGTAACCTTTGGTAGAGGTAATGAGCTATGCACTCCTGGGTTGCTTCCCAACTGTAATTCACCATCTATATGCTGCCGTTTGTGTTGATCTGCTAGCACCGCCAATTCTATCAAATAATGTTGTACAGATTCATCCAGCTTATGATACTCATTCAGATCAAGTTCCAGTATTGTAGGATCTTCCACTTCATACCACAATTCATCATAAAATTCTTGAATTTGATCCCACAATTTTTTTATGGTTTCACTCTTTATCTGATAAAATTGTGGTGGGTGACCTTTTTCTTCCAACGATAGCCCGTTTATTAAGCGTGTTAAGGCCGTCATTCGAGCTTTTAGTCTCCTAGCTAGTCCTTTACCTCGAGGCGACAATACTTCACGATCAGATGGGTTAGTTGATGGAAGTTCTAATGTGTCTCTTCTGATTGCTGGTAATGGCTTGACGCTGAGCTTGTTAATCTGAGACGTAAGATACTCAATTGTCTCATTGTACATTTCACCTACGGATTTGTACAAGTTTTGTACAATATATGGATCGCTAGCTGACAGCGCATTATCTCTTCTAATTGCGTTTTCTTTTTTTTCAAATGCCTGCCATAATGCATTTAATTCTTCGCTTTTACTTCTGTAGAAGTCTAGCGTTCGCCGATCATGTGGGGCCTTTTTTATGTTAGAGATAATTCTTTCTATCTCAATTGCTTTTACTTGCTGCTCAGATATAAGATTCTCTAAATTTGCCATGCTGGAATGACTTCTTTTAAGTTGATGATAGACAAAGTATCCTAATACTAGGCGTCCCGCGACAAGTGTTGAAGAGATGTGAGATGATTTTACTAAAACTGTTGTGGACTGGGTGTCCTGGTGAATTATTTGTTGTATATGGACTGGCTGTCCTTGTAAATAAATTGTTGTATACGGACTGGCTGTCCTTGTAAATTGTTGCTGTATATGGACTGGCTGTCCTTGTAAATTGTTGCTGTATATGGACTGGCTGTCCTTGTAAATTGTTGCTGTATATGGACTGGCTGTCCTTGTAAATTGTTGCTGTATATGGACTGGCTGTCCATGTAAATTGTTGCTGTATATGGACTGGCTGTCCTTGTAAATTGTTGCTGTATATGGACTGGTTGTCCTTGTAAATTGTTGCGTGTTTTCTTAATTTTCAAAGTTCCTTACCACTGGTGGGGGAAACTAAGTAAATTATTAAGATCACGTCGGGGTCACCAAAATGTACAAAGAGGCGATAGTTTAATTCAATTCAAACACATAAATCTGAACTGAAAACTATTTTTTGCCTTATTTGTTCTTACAAGCACTTGAACCTGAAGAACGCTAATGGAATCAAAATAAAACACTTTTAAATGCTTTAAAACGATTGATTCACATTTTCTTTATTTTTCATTCTTATATACTAAATTGTTTTACAATAAGTTGATTTAAATTGCTTAGTAGGTAGAATTACTTTTTTTACCTTTTTATGGCAAACTTAAAATTAAAAACAATAATTTCTGCTTTGCCAACAACAATGGTTAATGAACTTAAAAAAAAAAGAAATAATGTTTTAATAATGAAAATTAAATAATAATAATAAAAAAGTAAATTATGTTGATATAGGTATCAACATGTTGAATCGAGCATCCAACAATTATTAGGTCGTCCATGTATACAAAAGCTCTATTAGGGGTAAGTCCCGCGAATGCTAAGGACATCATCCTTTGAAAGGAATTCGGAGCGACCTTTATCCCATAGGGCAGGCGCCGGTAACGAAAGATCCTGCGCTTGTTGAGAACGAAGTTATATCTCTTGAGTCTTCATCAAGTTCAATTTGGTGAAAACCAGAGATTAAGTCAATACAAGAGAAATATTTGGCTCTCCCCAGCTGATCGAGGATATCATCAATACGTGGCAAAGGATATTTGTCCGCAACAAGCTTCTTATTAACTTGTCTATAATCAATGACCAAACGCCATCTTTTTTCTTGATTACCTGGCAAAAATTTTTTTGGAACCAATAAAACTGGACTATTAAATTCAGATGAGGACGGCTCGATGATATTATCTTTCAACAATTTGTCTACCTGTTTATCTACTTCCTCTTTGTGGGCATATGGAATTCTATAGTTTTTTATATAAACCGGATTATCATCTTTCAGCCTAAGTTTTTGTTTGTAAAAATTATTGCAAGTTATAGCATCTGTTTCTAAAGCGAACACATCAAGGTATTCTTCACATAAATTCGAAAGGGTGTCTAAATGTTGTAAAGAACAATTGGCTTTTAATTTCTCTAATATGGTTGATTTTCTACTACCTGTTTTGTCTATTTGATTAAATTGTTTTATTTCGTATTCTTCAAGATTTTCAGACTGAATTTTATAATTAGTAATTATTTGATTTTTCTCGGTAGAATTTAGAATTTTTACATACGGGTGTTCAGTATTAATAATTGAGTTCGCAATAAAAACTCCCGGGGCAATTTCCTGATTGGGAATTATAATCTCTTTATGAATGGAATCTATTGTAATTTTTCGGATAACTTCTGCCCTTGCTGGCAGAGAAATTGAGCCAGCCCTAGGCGCATGTCTAATTTCATATTTTACCCCAATTGGATTTGGAAATGGATTTCAAATAAGCCAATCTTTATTATTTCTTTCATAGTTTATCCTACAGTTAAATTTTTTTATTAGATCCAGACCAATAATACCGTCAGTTGGTATTGGAAAAGATTCTTCAACAATCTGAAACTCATGTTTTAAAGTGTATTTTCCTGTAAAAATAGCAGCTTTTTCCGACCCTAATATTTTGACAAATCCCCCATTTATACCAGACATTTTAAAAATAACATCATTATTAATGTTTGTATTTTGTTTTAGTTTATTTATTTTAAATACACTGATTTCAGACCCAGTGTCAAGAAGAAAATTTAAAGGTTTTCTATTTAAAGAAGTCTGTATTGTGACATAATTTGTTAATTTTAGATCTCTGTTATAAATTTTTGATGTTTGTAATGCACGACGTTTTGTTTTTTTTAATAGTCTCCCAGCTGTGCGTCCTGGGAGACCTCCTCGTTTTCCGGTACAGCATCAATGGCTCTAATGCTTTGATTACTATTATTTTGTCTATTGTTATTATTTCTGTTTAGGTTTCTGCCTCTAAAATTATTTTGGAATTGGTTTTGATTATGAGAGTTAGTGTTACTAAAATTGTGACCATTGTTTGGCAAGGAAGAGAAATTAGAATAGAAATTAGGACTACCCATATTTTGACCTTGGGACCATTCATAAAAATTATTCCGACCTCTGCCTCTGTAACCTCCACGTCTTCTGCCGTTGAAACGCTTATTTTGATTGTTGTTGACGTAAGCGACTGTTGCTGTTTATCATCTGTATTTGAGACTGCTCTTGCATATTTTGCCACTACCTGGTTTATATTAGAAAATTCACCTGCCTCCATTACAGTTTTGATTCTGTCATTATAAGTGTTTTTAATCATCACATTGACCGCAATATCTGCAACGAACTTTGAAGCCGCTGCAGTTGATAAACCACCAGAAATGTACGCATTTTTTTTCGAGCATAGCCGACATGTCTTCAATTTCTCTAATGAAATCGGTAGTTGATTTTCCTTGATGCTTTATAGCTGCAAGTTTAGAAGTTAATGTTACTATTGACGGACCTTGGATTGACGATTTTAATTTGGCAATAATACCTTGTATTGTACTTTCGTTGGCAACTATGGATTTGGCCGCAGTGGCCAGTTTTGTTTTAATTAAAGCAACTGCAGTACTTTCGAAACCTTCTTTTATTTCGCCTAACAACTGCAGTGCATCTAAAAATTTATCCAAATTTTCATGCTTGCCGTTAAAGTCAGGCAACAACTTAACTGCTATTTTCAAGAACTCGTTTTTCGTAGTCATTGTTGACGTATTTGTGGTGTTAGTTGATACAGATCCAAGTTTTGAATTTGTATCAACACTAGTTGCGCCCAGTTCAGTTTTTTTTACGTTTGATATGTCTACTTGTTGTGATTTGTTAGCGGATATACAGACTCCTATCTCTATATCTAATTGCTCGATATCTTCTTGAGTTAATTCTATTAAAACTCCTAATTTTTCTGGGATAGGTTTAGTAATTTTTAGTCTATCGAAAATTTTATAAATTTTATTTTTAATATATGTTGCTCTAGCCCTAATGTCATTTCTTTGTTCCTCTGACAAACTTTCATAGGTATCTATAAGTAACTGGGATACAGTATTATACTGTATTAATAAGTTTTGAATATGTTCCTTTGAAGTAGGAATGGAAGGTATATCTGTTCTATTCAAATTTTTATATAGCCTATTGCATTTACTTTTTGCTTCATTTACTACTTCATCTATTTTTTGCCAAGAATGGGACATCATAAAGTTCAAAATAAACAATTAAATAATCTTATTTTGCATTATTTACAAATAAATTAGTGTGTTCAATAATAAAAAAATGGGCGCAAAAATTTTACAAATGTACATACATACTTGTTTTTAAATAGAAAAAAAATCTGATATTTAAAATATCTTTAAACAGTTTTATTGTAACATAATTATTTTGTAAAGAGTAAACCTAGAACTATAGCTGTTATATTTGTATAGTTGTTATATTTGTATGTTTTTAGAGGTGGTAGAATAGAAAAAAATCACTAAAAAGTTAAGAGAATTTCTCTTTGGTAATAAATAGTAGTATATAAAGTATAATTTTTCTCGTATTCCTTTTCTGCTTCTTCTCTTCTGGTTTTAGCTGAAACTCTTTCCATTGTTAATTTTATGTAGGAGATTTCAATGTTGAAAAATGTTGAAGACGATGGTAAAATTGAGACTTTTAATTTATTAATTTTTAATTTTGCTGTTCCTGATAATATGAAAGATGTTGTTAGATTTAAACGGTGAAGAGTTTTGGTTCTTGTTATTTTTATTTTGTATTTTAAATGTATGCTTTTACTTTTTTTAAAAAGTGGTTATTGCCAATTTGTGTTTGCTACATTTTTGTTTAAAATCTGGTTTTAGTTTTTAGTATTTTTCTCTTTTACAATTATTTTGAAAACTGTATCTTAAATTTGTTGGTTTTTTTTATTTTATATTCGAATTCTATTTACAAAACGTTTTTTTTAAATTTTTTTTCTTTCTTTAATAGTTTACCGTTTGTTTCCTTTTTTTATATGTAGGTATAATTGTATATAAAATTTTCATACAATATCGTTTATTGGCAAAGAATAGGTTTTGGTGTTGTTAAGCAGCGCAATGAAACGATTTACATCCTGACCCTGACTTGCATAATATTTGCTGCCTAAATATTACAACAGTGCACACTTATATTCAGCTGTCAAATAATTATTGCGTGATGGCATTTTTTTAGGTTAGACCTTTTCCCTTTTAGCTGCTGGCCGTGCAACATTGAAGTTATAATTATTTAAAATCAAAAGGCTTTGAAAACACAAGTGTATGTAAATTTGTATTTAATATATAAAATTAAATTTAATATTTGTACTTATGTAGATTTTAGCATACATAACTGAGTTAACTGAATAAACTGGATTTCGCTGAAAATAAGTGCTTTCATTTTTCCACGTGCCTGGCCGGCGAACAATCTAAAATACTTTGGTTATTGTAATATTTAAAATCAAGCAGGCAGTATGGAGGGTTCTTATGGTGTTTTAATGGTGCCAGTTACAGACTCTAATGAAGCACCAAATTCTGCCGTAGTCACAACTAGTGCAACCGCACCAATTAATGCAGATGCAAATGTCTCACAGCAGACTGCAACTGCCGCGAGCGCTGCAAACGCACATCCAATGACAAGCACGAATGCGAGTGTTTCCTTAAAAAGCTCCGGCATACATTTCAGTGAAATTGCTTCTGGCCACACATGGTCAAACACTAGGTACTTACCACAAACTATGCCCACATACGTGTATCCACAGGCTACCTTATATGGCCAACATTATTTCCTACCGAATATTAGACCTGGTATGACAAGCACGCAGGCCACAGAATTTAGTTCTGGCTTTGGCCAAGTGGCCTCCCGCGGTGTTGGTAATTACACAAATTCCATTTTATTTTCAAATGTAAATACATCGAATTCACGGTGGTACGCAAACGTACAGCCTACTTTAGCTGCAACACAGTATTCTTCTCATTATTGTCCACAAAACGTTTTGTATAGTAACAGCCAGCCAGCAAACATTCCATTACCATCGATACCAACAATAAATAACTCGGGCATACAATCTATGAATTCAATTACAAATAACTTATCGTTTGAATCTGAACTTTCGCCCTCACAGGCGGCTTCTCGACAGGTAATAACCAAAGATTTGCCCTTTTTTTCTGGCAGTCCTAACGAGTGGCCTCTCTTTATAACGAATTACGAACAGTCGACTGAACGCTGCGGATTTTCAAACCAGGAAAATCTCATAAGACTACAAAAATGCCTTAAAGGAGCTGCGTTAGAGGCCGTTCGTGGAAAATTAATGATGGCATCAACTGTGCCGTTTGCTATAGAAACTTTGAGAATATTGTTCGGACGCCCAGACGTTATACACCAAACACTTCAGCAAAAACTGAGGCAACTAAGACCAGTGCGAACAGATGATTTAGAAACCCTCATAAAGTTTTCTTTGGCGGTTCAAAATTATAGAGCCACGATGCAAGCAATTGGACTTGTTGATTATCTTAATGATCCCATGCTACTGAATGACTTACTGGGTAAGTTACCAGGTGAAATGAAACTGGATTGGGGTCGTCGGCGCGTAGAAGTAGGTCGTGTTGACATAGCCATTTTTGATGAATGGCTATATAATTTGGCCACATGTGCTGGTCAAGTAACGTCACTAAGTTCGACATCCGCTGCCGGAGAAGAAAAAACCAGTCGTAAGCAGCATAGAGAAAGAGTTCTTTTAAACGAAGCAGAGCCAGTGACGAAGTCGTTGCCAACATTCCTTTGTCCAAAATGTAAAAGTCACCATCGTTTGCAAGAGTGTATTGATTTCATAAATTTTAGCCGTCAAGATCGTTGGAAATTTATCAAAGATAATAAGCTGTGCATACGTTGTTTTAAAAATCATCCGATTCGTCGATGTAACTCAAGAAAAACTTGTGGTGTTGATGATTGTCGCATGGCACATAATCCCCTTTTACATTCAAGGCCATCACATACGACCGAGAGTAATATTAATAATAACTCGACAATTTCTCGTACTTCAAATACTGTTCAAGGAAGCGACTCCGATGTTCTATTTCATACAAAGGAACGAAGAAGCGTTCTTTTCCGATATATACCGGTAACATTATACGGCAATGGAGAAACCTTAAAAACGTTGGCACTTATTGATGAGGGATCGTCCATTTCATTAATAGACACCACACTTGCCGGTAAGTTGCGTTTAGACAGCCCGTCAGAGGAACTTTGTATGAAATGGACTGGTGACATAAGAAAAAATTAGAAAAATTCTAAGCACGTAAGTTTCGGTATATCATCACAACAGCAAGGCTCAACTTTGTATAAGCTGCACCACGTCCGTACTATAACAAATTTAGACCTGCCAAAACAGTCCCTTGACATTGATACTATAACTAATCGCCCACATTTAAAGTCTTTTCCTATACAACCGTACGGTCCATCAAAGCCTCTTATTTTGATTGGTCTAGATAATTATAAATTGGTTACGCCATTAGAGGTTATTGAAGATGGCTACGATGGTCTTATAGTAACTCGATGTCGTCTAGGATGGTCCGTCTATGGCAAAAATAAATCAGGTTTTACTGAACGGGAAAGACTTATGCATCTATGTGAGTGCAGTAAAGATACTCGCGCAGACGAATTAATGCGTCATTACTTCTCCATCGAGTCGGTGGGAATTAGCACGACTTTAAGGCCATTGTTATCAAAGGAAGATGAACGAGCGTTAAAAATAATGGAGTCCACAACGCGGTACCTAGAGTCAGAGAAAAGATGGGAAACCGGTCTTCTATGGCGTTACGACAAAATTGTATTGCCCGATTCATTGCCAATGGCACATAAACGTTTGGAATGCCTTGAAAGAAAAATGCTAAAAAACCCGGAGTTAATGCAATTTATAACTAGCAAAATAAGTGACTACCTAAAGAAAGGTTATATAAGAAAATTGTGCCCTAATGAGGTGGTGGCTGATGGAAAGTCGTGGTACATTCCTATTTTTGCAGTTAAAAATGTAAATAAAAATAAAATGAGACTAGTGTGGGAAGCAGCGGCTAAAGCTGAAAATGTTGCTCTCAACAATGTTCTTCTGAAAGGTCCTGATTTTTTAACATCACTTATTGGAATATTGATACGATTTCGTGAAAGACCCGTGGCCTTGTGTGGAGATATACGTGAAATGTACCACCAAGTGCGTATAATTAAAGAAGATGTAACAGCTCAAAAATTCCTATGGCGTAATTGTGATATGTATCGCAAGCGAGATGTTTACGCAATGACAGTTATAACCTTTGGCGCATCTTGTTCCCCTTCGTTAGCAAATTACGTAAAAAACAAGAACGTTTCGAAGAGGATTATCCTCAAGCGGTAAGTGCTATCAAGCAAAACACCTTTGTTGACGATTGGCTACAAAATGTTGATTCGGATTTGGAAATGGTCCAATTATCACAAAAAGTTAAACGTATACACAGTGAAGGCGGGTTCGAAATGAGAAATTGGATTTCCAATTCTGCCATTGTTTTAAATGCTCTTAATAGAAATTTATCCCCAACGAAAAAATGCATTAGTGACCCAGATGCTCAATATGAAAAGGTTCTAGATTTATGGTGGCTCCCTGAAAGCGATGAATTTTCGTTTATTAAAAAAATCGACTATAAGGTATTGGATGAATCGACGTATCCCACCAAACGTCAAATATTACGAATTTTAATGACGATCTTTGACCCTCTCGGACTACTCGGTTACCTAGTTGTACAAGCGAAAATTATTTTGCAGGATGTATGGCGGTCAGGGGTGTCGTGGGATGAACCGATTCGAGAAAGTGAACGCAAAGCTTGGTGGCAATGGACCCAAAAAATAAATATCATCAATAAAATCAGAATTCCGAGATGTTTTCCACTGGCAAGTCAAAGTGATAAAAATGAATTGCACGTTTTCGTAGATGCAAGTACTCAAGCTTACGCGGCGGTTGTATATATTAAAGCCAACGTTAGAGAAAAAATTTGTTGCAGCCTGGTTGCCTCAAAAACAAGGGTGGCACCATTAAAACCAATTTCTGTTCCCAGGATGGAGTTAATGTCAGTAATTTTAGGTCTGCGATTAGCGAAGTTCATCCAAAGTGAAGTTTCCCTCCATATAACACGAAAATTTTTTTGGACCGACTCCAAGGATGTACTCTATTGGATTCATTCTGACGCCAGGAAATTTCATCAATTTGTAGCTGTACACATTGGAGAAATTTTAGAAGATTCGTCCGTTGATGAATGGCATTGGGTGCCTACTTTGGATAATGTCGCCGATGATGGTACGAAATTTAATAACGACCCATATATGTATGAAAATTTAAGATGGTTTAGCGGTCCAAAGTTTTTGTATTCGTCTGAAGATAAATGGCCTACTTTCAATCTTCAAAAACCCATTCAAGAAACAGTAAATCATGTCGAGACCTCCTCAAAAAATAATAATTGCCAACTAACGCCCGATATCTTGAGATTCAGTACATAGGAACGTTTGCGCACAACGCAAATGTATATTCTGCGTTTTTTGCGCGTAATAACAAAAAAAAAAAGAAAAATCGCAGACACTCGATTAACAATGTTATTTAGTATGTCTTTACTAAAGGGTGCAGAAATAGCTCTTATACGGCACTGCCAGTATGAAGCATTCCCTGAGGGAATTTTTCAGCTAGAATCACCAAACGGATGTGTAAGTCGTAAAAGTTCAATTTATAAATTGTCTCCTTATGTGGATGAATTTGGCGTTTTAAGAGTTAGAGGTAGAATTGATGAGGGTTGTGACGTACCATTTGACGTAAAGCGACCGATAATTTTACCCCGTAATTACACTATAACCCGTCTTATCGCTGATTTTTACCATAGAAAATTCCATCACCACCATAACGAAATAGAAATAAATGAAATGAGACAGAAATTTTGCATACCCGGAATGAGAGCACTAGTTCGTGAAGTTGCCCGAAACTGTCAACACTGTCGTAAGGTTCGAGCTACACCAATACCACCGGAAATGGGCGGTCCGCCCCAAGATCGGCTAGCTGCCTTTACAAGACCATTTACCTTTACCGGTGTGGACTACTTTGGCCCTTTGGAAGTAATTGTTGGCAGGCGTCGTGAAAAACGCTGGGGAGTTATCTTTACGTGTATGACCGTTAGAGCTATACATATCGAAATATCTTCTTCATTGTCAACGGATTCATTTCTCTTAGTGCTGAAGCAGTTTGTTTCCCGTCGTGGCGTCCCAAAACGTATCTATTCAGATAACGCTACAAACTTTCGAGGAGCGAGCCGAAATTTGATCGATGAAATGCAAAAAATATCATATGATGTCGTAGAACGTAAACATCCAGAAATTGAATGGTCATTTATTCCCCCTGCCACGCCTCACATGGGTGGCGTGTGGGAAAGAATGATTCGCTCCGTAAAGTCTATTTTATTTGATATTTTGCCACGGGAAAAGATTCATGAAGAAGTATTAAGAGCTGCGTCGGCCGACATTGAAAAACATCATAAATATGAGACCATTAACTTATATTCCTTTGGAATCAAGTGAAAGTGAGGCTTTAACTCCAAACCATTTTTTGCTCGGAAGTTCGAGTGGTATTCGAGAAAAGGGCGAAGTTGAATGCTCTGGTTCAACACTTGCAAAAAACTTTAGAATAGCTGGTAAACTAGCGGATGCTTTCTGGAGGCGATGGGTACGAGAATGCCTGCCATGTCTGACGAGACGCGCTAAGTGGCTTCAAAATCCTGTGAGGCCGATATCTGTTCACGATATCGTAATTATAGTCGATGACAATTCGAAGAGAAATACGTGGACGAAAGGAAGGGTAATCGACGTAATACGCGCCAAAGATGGACAGGTAGGAAGCGCAGTTGTTCAAACTTCTAGCGGAATTTCCACGCGGCCCGCGGTAAAGCTAGCTCGGTTCGATATTAACGAAGTAAACACCACATAAAGACATGGTGTTTACGAAGGGGGGAATGTTAAGCAGCGCAATAAAACGATTTACATCCTGACCCTGACTTGCATAATATTTGCTGCCTAAATATTACAACAGTGCACACTTATATTCAGCTGTCAAATAATTATTGCGTGATGGCATTTTTTTAGGTTAGACCTTTTCCCTTTTAGTTGCTGGCCGTGCGACATTGAAGTTATAATTATTTAAAATCAAAAGGCTTTGAAAACACAAGTGTATGTAAATTTGTATTTAATATATAAAATTAAATTTAATATTTGTACTTATGTAGATTTTAGCATACATAACTGAGTTAACTGAATAAACTGGATATCGCTGAAAATAAGTGTTTTCATTTTTCCACGTGCCTGGCCGGCGAACAGGTGTGTTTAAACGTTCCTTTTTTTATAGGTATATAATCAAAATTTTTGTCCTGTCACGGTCGCTATATAGGATAATAATAGGATGTTTAAAATTATCAATTTTTTTTATTATATTTGTTAACACATATAAGAATTAATTCTTTTTCTTACTGCAAAGGGAAATAATATTACCTTTGTATTTTTGCTTATTTGTAAAAGCAAGTAAGAGTCATTAAACCCTGACTAAATTTTGCATACGCAGTTGGCTTAAAATTTTTTTTAGTTTCAAGGTTTATTTATTATTAATTAAATAAACGGCATTGAACTTAAAATAGTAATTTAATACATCATTTAATTAGCAGCGACAAAAGTCATGGAACTCATAACACTCGCCTTTTGCTGGTTTAAATTCTTTTGCATGAATTGCAATTTATTTATTTTTTTTTTGTTTTTTGTTTGTTTAACTGTAATTAGAGTATTTTTCAATTACACTGTATGTATTTTTTGTTTATATTTTTAAGTTGTAAATTTTGCAAAAAATTATTATGTAAGAAAAGGTAAAATACAAAATAAATTAATCTAGTAAAAGATTCACAATCAAAGACACGTATTTTAATTATTATCGAATCCTGGTTCAAGTGCCGGCGATTCATTTTCACGTAACCTTTAAAGATAAACAAGAGTCCTGGTTCAAGTGTCGGCGACTCACATTAGTGTTAATTCCAAGCATTAACATTTGGTGACCCCGACGTGATCTTTGATTGTTATCCAAAAAGTATCCTACGCTGGAAGAACAAGCAGTCCTCCAGGCAGCTAGGAAGATTACAACAGAGTCGTCAATCACAGTCTCGACAAATTTTACACTGGAAGAACAAGCAGTCCTCCAGGCAGCTAGGAAGATTACAACATAGTCGTCAATCACAGTCTCGACAAAATCCTACACTGGAAGAACAAGCAGTCCTCCAGGCAGCTAGGAAGATTACAACACAGTCGTCAATCACAGTCTCGACGTCCTATATTCTGCATCGACAAATCTAATACACTGGAAGAACAAGCAATCCTCCAGGCAGCTAGAAAGATTTCTGTATCAAAAAAAAAATTCATCAAAAATAGTATCTACGACCTACACCCTGCATAATGGAGTTTGAAGAACTAGTGCGCAACCAGCACTACTTGGGAGCTCAAATTGAAACGCTCGCAAGGAACTTCTCAAAGGATCCCAGGGATCGAGAAACACCAGCATATTTTGCCAAAAGGCTGGATGTCTTAACAGAATTGGCTACAGAATTCCACAAAAATCATGAGGTAATCATGGCAATTAAAAACAAGCCCGAGGACGATGATTACCTGGTGGAAGATTTCCACAACAAAATCACCCAAATTGTTGTAAAGCATACAAAACTGTTTGAGCACGGATCAATGGAGCTGTTGAAACTTACGGACGAAGCACATCCGTCAAGCGAACAAAAACCGCAAGTTTCCAATCAGCAGTCAGCTGAAATCCGTAAAATCCTTCGGAATCAACGAGCATTAATGAAGGCGCTCACTCGAAATATTGATGAAATTTTTGCACAAAGGCAACTTGAACATCATTCATCATACTACAACATTAAAGCAAGTATCATCGAAAAATACATGGTCGAATTAGCCAATAATAATGCGGCCTTGTGGGCATCAACTGATGACGACAACATTGAAGACTACAACATTCAGACGTATTATGAGATGGAAGAAAGGGCAGAAGCAGCTATGATTGAACTGCAACAACATATGCAACTAAATGCAGAAAGTCCTCTTCGTCGCACAGCAATGCCAGGGGACATCGATATACCTCTCCCAAAAATAACGCTACCTACCTTTGATGGAAACTATCAGCGCTGGATGGAATTTAAGGACATCTTCGTAGAGCTCATCCACAATACAAACATGAATGATACAAAGAAAATGCATTACTTGACAACATCATTACAAGGAGAACCAAAAAATCTCATCAATCACCTACCTGCAGTAGGAATTAATTACGCGGTCGCCTGGTCACTTATCAGTAACAGATACGACAATAAAAGGCTTCTGGTATCCACACTACTGAACAAGCTATTATCGCAGTCATCCATCAAAAGGGAATCTGCATCATCATTAAAGTCACTTCACGACATAACACAAGAATGCATTCATGGGCTGAAGGCACAAGGCATACCAGTGCAACATTGGGACGTCATTCTGGTCCATATTGTATTACAGAAATTGGATCAAGATACCCAAACTGCCTTCGAGCAAAGTCTGACCAACAACAGGCGATTGGTCGCTATTGATGAACTATTAAATTTTCTAGAGCGCAGATTTCAATCCTGGGAGACACGGGGAAAATTAGAACGGGTAACATCACGAATTTGCGCCTCGGTGACAGCATCAGAACCAAATAAAACTTGTGAAATATGTAACAGGGAGGCTCATAAAATTTACGCTTGTAGAAAATTCATCAATGCCGAATTAAACCAACGATGGAAATGGATGAAGGACTTAAATCTCTGTGTTAACTGCCTGAAGCCAGGACATCGAGTCAAGGAATGCACTTCACGACATTGTAGTAGATGCACTACAACCCATAACACCCTACTGCACAATCCCAAGGCGAAGATATTAAACAACAAGGCTGCCTCACAAGGCCAATCAATACTCCATCCGCCAGCTGTTAAAAGGGTAGAAGTGGCTCATGACCACACGTCTAATAAGGTTAGCTTATTAACCAATCACTCCAATAAGGATCCCTATTATGCGTTATTAGGAACCGCAGTCATTCAACTATCATCTGTAACTGGACAGTTAATACAATGTCGAGCCATTCTGGATTCCGGTTCTCAAGTAAACCTAATAACGGACCGCCTATGGAAATCCCTGGGCGGTAGATCCAGACAAACATGCGTGAGCGTCGAAGGTATCGTATTTAACAAAACCAAGATGCGCCATCAGACAAGCATTCAGTTCCAATCAACAATAAATAGTTATGTTGCTGAAGTAGACACCCACATCCTGCCGAAAATTGTCTCCGATCAGCCGGTTCATCATTTAAACATTGAATCCTGGGGTATCCCGCAGAATATTCAATTAGCTGATCCAGAATTCAATAAGCCAGGTCGAATTGACTACTTGCTGGAGCAGAAATCATTTTTGACCTACTCATGGATGGCCAATTCAGATTGGGAGACAATTTTCCAGTACTACAAAATACCGTCCTTGGATGGGTAAGCAGTTGGAAAATTTTGGGAGGTTGAGGAACCATCAGATAGTACAACAAAGTTGACCGAAGACGAACTGCATTGTGAATCACACTTTCTTAATTCCACATTTCGAGCGGCAGATGGAAGATTTGTGGTAAAACTTCCATTAAACAATCATCCATCAACGCTGGCAGAATCAAAAGGAATAGCATATAAAAGATTTAACTCCATCGAAGGGCGCCTCAAAACCAATCCTTCACTTAGGGATCAGTACGTGTCATTCATGAGAGAGTACGAATCGTTGGGTCATATGACAAAGGTAAACGCTGAAAAAATTAGCTCTCCTTATTACTTCATACCACACCATTGTGTACTACGACCAGATAGTTCATCAACCAAATTAAGGGTCGTGTTTGACGCTTCAGCACATAAATCCTCGGGGCTATCTCTGAACGACATAATGCATAGTGGTCCTACGGTTCAGAGTGAACTCTTTGCAATCTTGTTACGATTTCGAATGTACAAGTATGTAATTAAGACCGACGTTGAAAAAATGTATCGACAAATATGGATTAACAAGGAAGATAGAAACTTACAGCTAATCCTGTGGCGAGAAAATGAAAATCAGCCAATCAACGTATATCAACTGAACACAGTAACATACGGCACCAGGGCTGCGCCTTACCTAGCAACACGCTGTCTTGTCAAGCTGGCAGATGATTACCAGGAACAATATCCATATGGGGCATTGTCTCTGCGAAGAGATTTTTATGTTGATGATGGTTTAATGGGAGCTGATACAATTCATGAAGCGTTAATAAAACAACAGCAATTGATAACCATTTTGGCCACAGCTGGCATGAAACTCAAGAAGTGGTGTTCAAACCATAAACGATTATTACATGAAATTGCAGCCGAAGATCAAGAAGTTAATCTCAACTTTGAATCAAAAGAAACACAATCAACCAAAACATTAGGACTTTTAGGGAAGATCTAATATAATTGAATAACGTAAAATATCCAAGGTATATATTTACCAATCAAGCAGACACAAACGTTGAACTACATGCTTTTGCGGACGTATCAGAAAGGGCTTATGGTGCAGCAGTATATATCAGAATAGTACAAAAAGACAAAACAGTAAAAGTCAATCTTCTATGCTCAAAATCGCGCGTAGCACCCGTAAAACCACAAACAATACCTCGTCTAGAGTTATGCGCAGCACTTTTGGCAGCTGAATTTACGGCAAGAGTGAAGGCTGATCTGGGCTGGCAGAACAAAAAATCCTTCTGCTGGTCTGACTCCCAGATCGTGCTTGGCTGGCTAAGCAATCATCCAGGAAAGTTACCGATATACGTAGCCCATCGCATTGTCAAAATTCTTGGATTAACGATTCCAGACCAATGGCGACATATCCCATCTAAATAAAATCCTGCGGACATCTTATCGAGAGGCATCAAACCTCGTGAGTTATCTTCATGTACCATGTGGTTGTACGGGCCATTATTCCTCTACAATCCCAAATCGCTGTGGTCAAGTCCCATCAAACGGGAATCAACAACTGACCTCAACTATACAGCAACTGTTCTAACAACTCAACATTCAGTCCAACAAAATGCTTGGATTTATACAATACCGTCGAAAAATTCTTTTACACATGTACAAAGGGTCATCGCATATATGTTGCGATTCTCTAGAAACACAAGGCGGCCAAAGGAATCTCGAGCAGAACATATTCAGCTTTCTCCAATGGAACTCGATGCAGCGCTCAAGCTAATTGTACGACAAATACAAACATCCAAATTCGATGACCTCAGAAGGACACTTATTAAAGATAAATATGTACCAAAGACGAATCCGCTAAGCTCACTAACTCCATTTTTGGATGAAGAAGTTATAATTAGAGTAGGTGGACGACTGAGCTCCTCAGCGCAGCAATTCGATGCAATCCATCAAATGATACTACCAAGCCAAGATCCAATTGTAAAACTCCTGATAGAAAAAATACATAAAGAACACTATCATTGTGGCCCTCAAGCCTTGCTAGCACAAGTAAGACAGCGATTTTGGCCCATAAAAGGGAAAAGCTTAACAAGAGCAATTGTTCAACGGTGTGTACGATGCACAAGGGCAAGGCCAAGCATGTATAATCAAATAATGGGAAAACTTCTAAATCATCGAGTGCAACCAGCTCGGCCATTCCTGAATTCGGGAGTGGACTATTGCGGCCCATTTTTTGTACATTTCAAAACGAGAGGAAAACGACCTCAAAAGGCGGTCGGTGTTTTGCTGCTTTGCCACTAAGG
The DNA here is from genome assembly GCA_963681545.1 of Germaria angustata. Taxonomy (NCBI): domain Eukaryota; kingdom Metazoa; phylum Arthropoda; class Insecta; order Diptera; family Tachinidae; genus Germaria; species Germaria angustata. Next base: position 61,438,784 of record OY812999.1, on the reverse strand, counting down.
CAGTGCACTTAGAATTGGTCACTGACTTGACAACAGAAGCATTTATAGGGGCACTGAAGAGGTTCATAGCGAGAAGAGGCCATTGTAAAACACGGTATTGCGACAACGCAACAAATTTTGTTGGTGCCCGAAATCAACTAAGTGAGCTTAATAGCGTCATTCATGCAAAACCAGCACAGGAATCGATCATTGAGGCATGCAGCATAAAGGGAATCGATTTTCAGTTCATCCCTCCAAGGTCACCCCATTTTGGAGGACTGTGGGAGGCAGCAGTAAAGTCAGCAAAGCACATGTTAATGAAAAATGTCTCAATGGCATCACTTACATACGAAAAACTAGAAACTGTAGTGATCGAAATCGACCTGTCATTCCAAACTCATCAGATGCCAACGATCTAAATGCAATCACTCCAGGGCATTTTCTGATTGGTAAAGAATTAACCTCAAGCGTTGATGTTCGGTCACAATTTCCTAAAGGAAGTTTACAAACCAGATGGCAACTCGTGTCACAAGTCAAACATAATTTTTGGCAACGATGGTCCAAGGAATACCTTAACGAATTACAACAGGGGCATAAATGGAAGAGCGCAATCGGCAAGATTCACCCAAACACGTTGGTAATAATTAAGCAAAATAATATTCCAGTGCTACAATGGCCCTTGGGGCGAATAATAAAGGTATATAAGGGCGATGATGGCTTGGTAAGGGTGTGCGATGTAAAAACTCAAAGAGGAACCTTCAAACGACCTATCCACAGATTGGCTCCACTATTTCCGGAAATTAACGATGCACAAGAGCAATCTGAAGAAATAGCACAATTGGCATCATTGCCCATAATCTGTCCAGCAAAAAAAGTTAAGGCATCAGAGACACTAACCGGCGAAGCACCTCCAACAAAACATTCACGCCTAAACTCAACCTTGCTGCTTACCATATTAACATTGTTGCTTTTTCCTGTAGCCATAGCAAATCAAATAAACATAACCAAGTCCAACAACAACAAACCTGGCATTTATTTTGCACGGATAAGCACTGTAAGGCTGATGTCCGTGAATTGGAAGATAATTGTGTACTTCGATCTTGAACCATATCAGCATCAGATAAATATTTTGAATAATGGAACAACAATGCTTCAGGATCTATGCAACAATACGCTGAACAAGGTGACATGTAAGAATCTGCTGGACTACTTTGATCATGTAAAAAAAGACTTGCAAACAGAATTCAATTTAGTCACTGTCAAAAGAAAGAAAAGAGGGGCAATCGACATAGTTGGAAATATTGCCAATTCACTATTTGGCGTTTTAGACTCTAACTACGAAACACAAATGTCAAAAACAATTAAGGAGCTTGAAAGAAATGATAAATATTTAGACAGGCTACTAAGGAATCAAACCTCACTAGTTAATTCCACCATCAACATTATCAAAAGGTATCAGCTGGACGTACAGGATAAATTTGGCGAAACTATCAATAAACTCCACAATGTTAAGGTCGAACAACGCATACTCATGCTTTCCGTGCAAATGCTCATTGTCACCAACAATGTACAACGCATACACTCGGCCATCATGGACGTTCTAATTGATAGCCATCACGACAAAATTCTGTGGTTATGAGTCAAGCCAGTCATTTGTGCGGGCAGCATGTTAACACATATAAGAATTAATTCTTTTTCTTACTGCAAAGGGAAATAATATTACCTTTGTATTTTTGCTTATTTGTAAAAGCAAGTAAGAGTCATTAAACCCTGACTAAATTTTGCATACGCAGTTGGCTTAAAATTTCTTTTAGTTTCAAGGTTTATTTATTATTAATTAAATAAACGGCATTGAACTTAAAATAGTAATTTAATACATCATTTAATTAGCAGCGACAAAAGTCATGGAACTCATAACACTCGCCTTTTGATGGTTTAAATTATTTTGCATGAATTGCAATTTATTTTTTTTTGTTTGTTTAACTGTAATTAGAGTATTTTTCAATTACACTGTATGTATTTTTTGTTTATATTTTTAAGTTGTAAATTTTGCAAAAAATTATTATATAAGAAAAGGTAAAATATAAAATAAATTAATCTAGTAAAAGATTCACAATCAAAGACACGTATTTTAATTATTATCGAATCCTGGTTCAAGTGCCGGCGATTCATTTTCACGTAACCTTTAAAGATAAACCAGAGTCCTGGTTCAAGTGCCGGCGACTCACATTAGTGTTAATTCCAAGCATTAACAATATTTTAATATATATATACGTATAAATCTTCATAGTTTACTGCTTTATTCAAATCACCAAACCAAACTGATCATCAAGTTGCTAGAGAGACCGAGTAAAGCTCACTGAAAATGTGAACGTATGTTTAACTCAGTATCTCTGCACTCATTTTAAATGAATTGGTGCTAACCGTTCATCGGTAAGTATTAGAGTGGCCCAAATACTTATCGATAAACTTCAAGGTCAATAAATTCATGACACGAGGTACATTTTCGTTTCTTATGAACAACTTCTTGGGGGATAAGTCGTCTTTTTTGAACTATATCAAAATAAGCGGAGAGACATTTAATTTGATAATCGCAAAAATCGAAGGTGATATAGTAAAACAAAATACCATCTTGAGAGAAGCGATAACTCCAGCAGAGAAACTGGCAGCCACACTCCAATACCTCGCTAATGGAGAGTCCATCAAAAGCACAAATTATCAGACGAGACTATGTGAAACCTTTCTTTATCGTGCAGTTCCGGAAGTATGCCAGGCAATTTGGAAACACTTTAAAAATTAATATTTAAAGGTTTTTTGAGTAGGTACATATGTATATGAAAAATATCTTATTTTATTGTGCCTATTCATAGAATGTAATACTTTGGTTTATTATTTTGAAATTAAAATAAAACAAGTTAAATTATTATAAGTACATTAATTGAAATAAATTCGTCTTTTATTAAAATATAACTTTAAAAATTATATATCACTAGCTCTTGGCAGATTGTACACAAAGAGCTGGATCGCTTGACACGGTCCATATATGTAGGATTACGTGCATCATACAAGTTTTCGTGTTCCTGATATTTAGATATTAAAAGCTCCACAATTTTGTTTTCCCACATGGTTTATATTTATTTGCACTTTTTATTTATATACTAATATACATATGTATGTATCTTTATGTACACACAGAACAAAAAACAAGCACTTGCCGCTTTAAAACAAGAAAAATAAAGAAGAACACAGAGAAATAACCACCTTAACAGACGAATGTAAATAAAATATAATAGTAAAATTGCGAATGACAGCTAAAAGGAAGAGATGTATTTTTTCATTGTTGTTGTAAAAAATCACGAAAACAGAAACCATGTTTCTTTTGCTACCCCTCTTTCTTATCTACCTAATATGCCTACAAGACATGTCTTAAAGACAAGTAAAAAAATTATTGTGAAAATTGGGTGTTACTTTTGTAATTTGTTAATTTTTTGCAACTTTTTTGCCGACGGCCGTCGATTTTTGCGTAGCTCTGGCCGTTGACAATTAGATTTTTTTTCGAACATAGACTTCGAATGTGGAAAAAAATGCTGAATTCAGAACACCAATTTATAAATTATGGGGATTCAAAAAATTTTTCGTTTTCAATCCGAGTCGAAACCTGGAACATACCCGACAAATGTCGTTTCGTTTCCATATGTCTCCCAGATAATAAGAGGAACAACATTATATGATACATGCATACGAATGTATACGCATTAAAAATACTGCTTGAAGCATAAAAGAGGAATCGAACCAAATTCACAAGTAGAATGACAGTGAGAGTGTTAACAAGAAAAAACCAGGAGAATAGAATTAAAAAAAACAACAATAATAAGAAACCATAAATCAAACATTAATTAAGAGAAAGAAATTTAAATAGTGAAAAAGATAGATAGATTATAGATTACAGATAGATAGATTACAGTTTTAAACGTTTGTTTTTTGCAAACAATTTAGATAAAAAACAAAACATACAAACCGTTGAAAAATAAAACAAAAGAATAAAGCACATATTAGACACTAAAATAAGAAAAATTTTTTCACTTCTTGTGCTAACCGAAAAAACAAACAAGTAAATACAATAGCGTGGTGTGCCAACCAACAGAGATTCATTCAGCAACATCAAGAGCAGAAACATCAGAAATAAACAAACAGCAAAAGTAAGGGTTTCCATCCAGTACAGAGAAAATCATTTCTACAGGGAAGATTGCGGTAAATTGGTGAGTGAAATATTTGTTAAATATTGGTTAATTATTTATATACATACAAAAAATTAGTGGTGAGAGGGTTCGGAGGATTAAGGCAGCAAGAGCTTGTTTTATATACGATTTTTCCGAATAACAAAAGTATTTTTTCGGGATTATATAAATTCTTTGAAAATACATAACCAACGATATATCACAAATTGAGCATTAAAGTAATAAAACTCGAACAATATGGCCAGTCGCAGAAGGTGTAAGTTCGATCTCCAACAAATAACTTTATTTTGTGAACAATTAACAGAAAGAGTCCTAAAAGCATATACCGTTCCGATTTAAAAGTTAAGTTAGAAGAATTAGAGAGAAGATGGTTCAAAACTAACCAGTCATATGAGGAATATTGTATGAGTGACGACAAAACGGAAGATAGTAAGGATGATATACCTTCTAAATACGAAGATGAATCCCGCAAATACACATCAGCTAAGGGGCGTATTTTAGAAATATACGACACAACTTTTGCGCCGGGTGTACAACCAAATAAGCGATCTACATTGAGACTACCACCTGTAGAAATCCAAACGTTTGAGGGAGGCTACTCCAAATGGCCTATTTTTCGCGATATCTTTCAAGAAGTAGTTGGAAAAGATGGCTCCTTAGATCCAGCAGAAAAGCTATATTATTTACGTAGTAAACTTAAGCTATGTACAGACGGTTGTAAGATCTGACAATATTGTCAGTAAAATATGCCTTACAATGTCTTGCAACTGTGTGAACTGCCAATTTTCGTCTTACAACGTTGGTAGAAAAAACATTGTCAGCCTATTGTAAGCCAATAATATTGTTAGATATCTGCCAATCGTGAGAACACTCTTCTTTGCTATTGCCAGGTAATTGTCAGACGGTGTAAATTCATTTTTTATTGGTAGGTGTGCTTAAAGTAATGCACCTGACAATGGAATCATTGTCAGACAAATATTTCTACTGGCAACACTGCGCGCGCATAAACGTAAATTTAATGTTTTAAATTGTCTGGCAATGCCGAAAAACAAATTAGTTGTACAATAATCTAACAACCGTGTGAACTGACAATTTTTATTGGTAGGTAAATTTATTGCCAGATAGTTGTCTGACAATGAAATTGTAAGCTTTTCTTACAATCGTCTGAACTAACAATGTACCTTTTTGTAGCCATATTGAATTGTCAGAGCATTGCCAGCACGTTGGTAAATCAAACAACATTGTCAGATCTTACAACCGTCTGTACATAGCTTTAGTGGGGAAGCTTTCAAAGTCATAAAGGAGTTCGACCTAGTAGGTGAAAATTTTACACTGGCCTGGAAAGCATTGGAAAACAGATTCGGCAACAAACGATTGCTAGTTAATGATCAGATGAAGAAAAGTCAATAAGAACTATTCAAAATGTAGTAAATGATTGTATAGCCATTCTGAAGACTTACAATGTGAACATATCGGATGACAATCCCTTTTTAATGCACCTCTTGGCATTGAAACTTCCCAGAAGAAACGTAAAGAGATTGGGAAACCACTATAGAAAATCATAGAAAACTACCTGCATGGAGTAAACTAAATGAATATCTCTCCTCAAGGGTTGAAATGTTAGAAACAATTATAGATTTAAAAAAGCCAATAGGGAAAGATGCACCTACTTCAAAATCACAATCTTTTCACGCTCAGGCGGCATACGTAAAAAGGGGTAATTTTTGCAACAAATGCAAGCAGAATCATCATTTGAGGTGGTGCAAGTATTTCAAATCCTTGTTACCCAACGAAAGAGTGAAATATGCCTTTGCAAATAAATACTGTACGAATTGCTTATCAAATGAACATTTCAAACTCAATTGTACCAGTAAACATACTTGTAACATATGTAATAAAAAGCATCACACAATGTTGCATATTGACAAGAATTTAAATATGAATATAAAGCGTCAAGGCCTCCTGCCTAGTGACGAACAAGAAAAACCTTCATCATCAGGTAGTCATACTTTTAACATTCAGGTAAACCAATCACCTTATAATTTAAGTAGTTCTGAAGGTCAAGTTGCAAGCTATTTTATTCCTCAAGAGGCAAACACGGTTCTGCCCACTACGTTAATTAATATCCAACAAACTGGGGAACTTTTTAATGTCAGAGCGCTGCTAGATGAAGGTTCAGAGAAGAGCTTCATAACGTCTCGCATGCAGCGAAAGCTCTTTCTACCATTAAAACCACATAGTTTTCAAATAGCTGGATTAGGAGGTACGGTTGTAGGTAGCTCAAAAAGAGTTTGCAGCGTTACTTTAAAATCAAGAATATCGAAGTTCGAAATAAATATAAATGCGATAGTTGTACCAACCTTAGCTAAGCTTTTACCATCAAAAGAATTGAAAATAGTAAAACCAGCCGAAATAAGCGGTTTAGATCTAGCGAATTCATATTTCGGGCAGCCATCGGCAATTGACATGATTATTGGAAGTGATTATCTACTTTTATCAATCTGAAAGGAGTAAAAACGAATGTACTAAACAACCTGGAGGCAAGAGAATCACATTTTGGGTGGTACCTCTCAGGGCCAATTACCACAGAAACAATTAATACGTTTACGACAACATTTTCTGATTCAGACGGAGAGTTTCTTCGTGAACAACTAAAAAGATTTTGGGAAGTTGAGGAGTTGGAAAGCGACACTTTATCATCGAAAGACGATGACTATTGTGAGGACTTCTATAAAAAAACAACAATTCGACAATCAGATGGACGTTACATGGTGCGACTCCCGTTTAAACAAGAGTTTCCACAGGATATTTTTTTAGGCTCCTCAAGAAAGCCGCTCTGGCGCAATACTACAGAGTGGAGAAAACACTGAGCAAGACACCGGATCTAAAAGAGCAGTATCAAAACGTTCTTCAATAATATGTTGATTTAAATCATATGAAGCCAACAATTAATACGGAGTTAGACAACAAAAAATTATTTTCATTTTTTCTGCCACATCACGCGGTTTATAAACCTGAAAGCAAATCAACAAAGGTGCGTGTGGTGTTTAATGCATCAAAAAAGAGTACAAGCGGTTAGTCCTTAAATGATGTTTTGCATCAAGGCCCAAAGTTACAAAATGACTTAATGCGGACGATGCTCATGTGGCGAAGCTACCAATACGTATTTACTGGAGACATCGAGGAAATGTATCGGCAAATATTAGTGCATGAAGCAGATCGCCACTATCAACAAATTTTGTGGTGCAGCAAAAAGGACGATGCGATAAAAGCATATCAACTGAAAACGGGCACATTTGGTATTAATTGCGCACCATTTTTAGCCATACGAACACTTTTGCAACTAAGCGAAGATTGCAAGAACGAATTCCCAGAGGCATCGATAATTTTAAAAAGAGAAGTTTACGTAGATGACATCTTGTCTAGAGGATATTTAATCAATGAAGTTAAAATGAAACAAAGAGAACTGAGTCGTGCATTGGCTATGGCTGGTTTTACCTTGAAAAAGTTAACAGCAAACAACCACTTAGTAGTGGAAAATTTACCCCGGGAGGATCTTCTTGATGAAGATTTTTTAAAACTTGAAGATTCCAGCACAGTCAAAACTTTAGGAATTCGCTGGAATGCGTTAGCGGATACATTCAATTATGTAGTAGAACGAATGGAGGTATCGCCGTTCTATACTAAAAGGCAGATTATATCGGTAATAACAAAATTATTTGATCCCTTAGGGTGGTTAAGTCCCATTGTTGTGATGGCAAAAATCTTGATGCAAGATTTTTGGGCATGTAAGTCCGATTGGGACAAAACTGTTCCCCCGAGTATCCAAGAAAAATGGAATTCATTTATTAGAAACCTACTTAAAATTTTTACGTTAAAAATTCCACGTTGGACACAGTTTTCGCCGCAGTACCAAATCCAAATACACGGATTCTGCGATTCGTCTGAAAAAGCTTACTGCGCTGCTGTCTATATGAGAACCAGCGGTTCAAACGGACAAATCTTTTGCAACTTACTTGTCGCCAAACCCCGTGTGGCACCAATTAAAAAAATAACTACCCCTAAGCTGGAACTATGTGGCGCCTTACTGCTTGTCAGGTTGCTAAACAGTCTTGTGAAAATTTATGATTTTCCCCATGAAGTATTTTTATGGACAGACTCTTCAATAGTCCTTGGGTGGCTACAAAAATAACCACAAACGTTGAAAACCTTTGTAGCAAACAGAGTTAGTCAAATCCTGACCATTACTAACTATAGCCAATGGAAGCATGTGAAAACTGCAGATAACCCTGCTGACATTGGAACGCGAGGATGTCCCCCGCAAGAGTTGATCCAAAATGAATTATGGTAGCACGGGCCCTCTTGGCTAATCCAACCAGCAAAATGTTGGCCTGAACATCGTTCTTTCGATCCAGTTGATCTGGAAACAAAACGAACTTCAAACTTCCATGGAAACCCTCGTTATTCTACAATATATCTCGTCATTCGATCGAGCTCTACGGACAATTAGCTTTGTGTTTCGGTTTATACATCGTGTTCGAGATGGCATAGTTCCACGAGTGGCCTACATTACGTCCGAGGAACTTCAATTCACCAAAACCCGTTTAATGTTGATCGCCCAAAAGAGACATTTCCCACACGATTATGAAAATCTTCAAAATCAGCGCCCGCTTAATCGCAAAAGCAGACTTCTCACGCTGCACCCTTTTCTTGATGAAAATAGCCTCATTCGCGTTGGAGGTAGATTAAACTATTCCGAGCTAAGCTATGTTGCAAGACATCCCATAATAATACCAGAAAAATCCCAGTTGGCCATTCTTCTTGTAAATTACACACATAAAATTCTACTTCACGCGGAGCACCACCTCATGCTCCGGACCCTGAGGCACGGCATACACATACCACGAATGAAAAATCTTGTTCGAAAATGCATTCGAGACTTTACCTCGTGCACCGTCTACAAGCACAAAATTCAAAATCAGATAATGTCAGCCCTTCCACCAGAACGCGTAAAATTCTCACTTCCGTTTACCTACACCGGAGTAGATTTCGCTGGACCGTTTTCTTTAAAATCTTCAAGTCTAAGAAACGCCAAAGTAATAAAGGGATACGCCGCAGTATTCGTATGTTTTTCCACGAAAGCTGTGCATTTAGGAGTATGCTCGGACCTATCCACAGACTGCTTTTTAGCTTGTTTCGCTCGATTTACAGGAAGAAGAGGTCTCCCAAAGACTATGTTTTTGGATAACGGTCGAAACTTTTTGGGAGCACAACTGAAGTTATTAAAAGACCACAATGTCTTCCTAACAACTGCCGAAAAATCATTAGTAAAAAAATATGGGTCTCTCGGCTTTTCCTGGTCTTTCATACCACCCTATGCACCCCACATGGGTGGATTGTGGGAGACGGCAGTAAAAAGTATGAAGTCCCATCTTAAGAAAATCACCGGTCATCTCAACTTTACTTACGAGGAGTTTGCAACCATACTTATTCGAAATGAAGCAATACTAAATTCGAGTCCTCTGTCCCCATTAACTGAAAAACCCCATGAACTCGTTCCACTAACTCCAGGTCATTTCTTAAGAGGAGCACCAATAATCGCACCCCCTGAAAAATTGGAAAAAATGACCCCACAAAGTTAACTTTCATGAAGCGTTGGGAGCGCTTAAAATTCATACAACACATTTTTGCACGTCGTTGGAAAAACGAGTATCTTACGGAGCTCCAACGCCGATTCAAATGGAAAACAGAAAAGAATAACATCAAGATAAATGATTTGGTCATTATAAAGGATGACCTACTACCTGCTACCGAATGGCGCCTTGGACATATAACAAAAGTCATCTCTGGAAAGGATGGTCAGGTTCGGGTCACTGAACTTCGAACGCAACATGGCTTGATCAAGCGTTCAATTGTCAAACTATGTATTTTACCATCCTCGAACGAAACTCATTAATCCCTGTTATCAAACCTCCTGCCCCACCCTCAGAGAAATTTATCGCTTAATAGAGGTTCTGGTCATGCGGTGTATATTTATTTTTTTTTTCTTTTCTTCGCTCTCTTAGCTCTACAATATGTTTCCCAAATCACGCTGCTAACTATGTGGACGCAATCACCCACTGAAATATTGCCTCGCCTTTCGTAACTTAGGGAACGATGCCAGGAGACAGTTCGCCAGTAAATGGAACTACTGCCTAAATTGTTTGGCTCAAACGCACAAACGACCCGAGTGTGAATCCTTGAACCGCTGCGCTACTTGTAGTGCTAAGCAACATACCATGCTACACCGGGCTGCTGTCGCTTTTAATTTGTCGTCATCAAGTTATGCTGAAGATGTAATGAATCCTGTTCTGACGCAGATGTATATGTGCTACCATTAATCAGAGCAGTAGTAGAGTACCAGGAACATTCAGTCAGCCTCACCTTTCTTCTGGACCGGTCCTCTTCGGTATCATTCATGCTGCCCCAGGTGACAGCCGGTCTCCCCAAGGTAACCGCCAGTCCCCACGACGACGGTCATCTTTACGCAGTATTCAGGGTCATACACCCCTTTCCAATTCTGAACAAGGCCCAAGAAATAACGTGGAAACTCCAAATCCGTTCCGGTGTTAAATTCACATTACCGGCCCTCATCCGGGGCCCACTTATCAAAGAGCATTTTGCCCAATTTCATCCCCTGGCACACCCAGATTTCGCAGTTTGTCGTCGAGTGGACGGGGTATTGGGACCAACAATATATAAACAGTTCTTAGAAGCCCTATGCGGACTTGCCTAAGGCGCAAAGAACGGCCTTCGGTTGGGTGATATATGGAAAATGGAATGGGTGCCGCTGCAAAAGCCACTCGGCCCCGGGAGGATGTTGAACCGAGTTCAACCCTCGTAACCTTTCTTATTCCAGTATTTTTATTATATGTATATACTAGTTTTTCTCTCTTTTGTATTTTCCTCTTATACTCATGAAGATTTTTTTCTTTTGATTTGTGTTCAAGCCCTTAGTTTTTTTAAGTTCATATATAGTTAGTCAGTCGGTAGATTTAAGCAGTGCCAAGAAGAGGCGAATAAATTGCTACGTTCAAGAGGAACAATTTGACGTTGTTTTTTTTTTAATAATTGGACATCTACATGATTCAACACCCTCATAGATTAGATCACCACTCCTAAGAGCCAATAAATCCACCGGTGAAAGGTAATTTCTACCACTAACGGTCACCAGATCAGCTGACATTGGGAAGCATTGGCGAATTAGTGAATTGTCTAATAAGCGCGAACCTTCTAGGATCTAAACGCATTTCCGATCAAGAAAGCGTCAATTCGTCCAAAGTCAATTGAGTCATAGATAGCCCTGCAGAATGGTCTCCGTAACTCCTCACTTGGTCCCGTGTAAGGTCTTAGACCAAGACAAGAGAGACCAGAGTCATTCTCTCCCATCTCCTAAGCCTTTCCATCTGGGATGAAGAAATTCCAAACCAAACTGGAAAGACATAGGAGATGAGAAGTCGAATAATCTGTCTATACATCAAGCGATGTACTCTCCTGTCTAGCCCATCCTTACGTCTTAAAATTCTCTGATACGCAGAATATGTCCATTTCGTTCTCTCAAGAACATCGTCAATGTGTAGTATTCAAAATTTTCATAGAAGGTGACGCCTAGATATTTCATTTGGTCCGAAACCCTAATCATAGCACGTATGAATTACAGTTTTTATAAATATGTCTCCGCCGTTCTTTAAACATCAAGGTCATAGTCTTTCCAATGTTCAAGTTGAGTCCCCATTTCACAAAATAGTCTGTTAGTACAGTCAAATATTGGTTAAGTCTAATATTCACTGACCTTGTCAAACCGCGAGATGAAGCAATCAGGATATCATCAGCACATACTAAAAGAAGATCATCCCGAGAAGGCTGAGGCAAATCTGATATGTATATATTATACAGCAGTGGTCCATGTAACCTTCCCTGTGGAACCCTTGCAGAGATTAAACCCTCCCGAGAGAGAATATCACCAATGCGTACCCTTAACGATCGGTCCTTTAGAAAGCTATAGATCATCCGGCAGATGGCCAAGCCTAATCCCATATTTATCATTTTATATACAAGACCATCATGCCAAACTGAGTCAAAATCCTTGGCAAAATCCTAGCTAACGGCAATAGTTGGGCATTGCCTGTTCAATCCCCTGGCAACATAGTCCGTAAGTACCATCAGTGCGTGCGTCGTAGAAAGTCTACTCCTAAATCCAAATTGAAAGTCTATTAAAATGTCCCTGTCAACAATAACGTCATTTATTATTGTCAATAGGAAGTACTCAAATAGCTTTCCGAAGGCCAATAGCAAGCAAATCGCTCGGTAACCTTTACTATCACAAGGATTCGATCTTGGTTTCGGAATGGGAACCATTAGCGCAACTCGCCATGCTTTCGGAATATAGCCAATGTTAAGGCAGTGATTAAAAGTGGCCAAACACTGCTATGCCACATTATCCGTTTTCCTCAAAACAAAATCAGGAATACCATTCAAGCCACTGGATCTTTTGTTTGATCTTCATTTCAGCGCATTGCCGATCGGTATTGAATTAATAAATCCGTTAAGTATTCCCCCATCGGCCGTAATAGTTTCCATAAAAGTAGTCATAGGTCTTGTCATATCCAGTGTCAACATACTCCCATACAGCTAAACTAAATGCGTCGCTGCCCCCCGTTTGTCCCAGCTGCACCTGAGGGAACCGGTTCGCCATTAATTTTGCTATTCCAGGAGCGTCAGAAATAGTCGTCCCGTCAGTATTCACCAAACTCTGGATCATAGGACGACCATTTCGGCCCGCCGCTGATTTTACATTTGTAAACGTTCTGTTGTTCAGTCGTATATTCCGTAGGAAATGTGTACGGTGGTCACGCTCGAAATTGACTATAGCACCCTGTATTATTCTGTTCAAATTTCGCAAGTCCGCTTTTAATATATTCCGTCCTTCCGGGTCCTGACTTCTGTGTCTTCTAGGTCTTAGTCGCTTCTTTTCGTCAATGAAATTAAAAATATGTTGCGGAAGCTTCAACAACCCTCGGCCTCCTGTGGAGACTTTTGGAATGGCATGATTTATGGCATCCTGAAATGCATCATTCAATGCTTCAATGCAATCATCACAGAAGTGATTTTAACAATTGTCAGAAAAAAGTAAGGGTAAGAGGTAAGTCTTGTAGGTCCCTCTTGGTCGAATTTCCAAGTCCGGATGAGTAAAAACTCCCGAAGATTATGTCCACTCGCATTAGTATGCCTATTTTCCCAGTAGGGATGTCTTGCATTAAGGTCAGCCCCAATAATTACACTACAACTCTTTGTAAGTCCTTGAATCGAGTCCAGATTCTATGCTGAGAAAACATCCAGTGGCCTCAGGTATATAGCCATAATAATTAGGTCAGACGAATCTGACCTATGTATACGATGTATTCTCAATAGAACCCGTGTCAAGAATAATTTCCTCACAATGCAAGTCATCCCTAATGAGAATAGCGGCACTACCGCCCTGTCTTCCCTGTCGGTCACGACTAAATATTTTGTACCCCATCATGTCAAGTCTATGGCGGAAACTGGGATGATGTTTAGCCACCAGCAGTACCTCCGGTTTATGTCCGTTTAAAAAAAGTCCCAAACAGTGCCTCTTATGTCTTGAGACCATAGAGTTCGTATTTATAAAAATCACTTTCAACAAATCAGCCATCCTATCTCAATATCATCAACATTCCCAGGAGTGCTCGGGATATGTCCTCGTCACTGCTAAGCCCACGGTATTTAACCGCAAAGCCACCAATCCTGTCCAAACACATCAGAAGCCCCCTCCAAAGAAACGTCGACAGTCGTTGAATTGAGCCATAGCCATTTCAAGCTATATGTCGTTCCCAGTATTCTTCCTTTGTCCATCCGTAGAGTGTTTTAAGGTCACCGTACGCTCCCAGTTTGCTCCAACTGCCGCTGCAGCGGCATAAGAAAGGCCAGCCTTAACCTGGTTCCTACCCACAGGTTGGAAATTGTGTTTGAGGTACTCCCCTATTTACCCTTTTGGCCTCCATCTTCTAGAAGAGGCTTATGCGATGCGGACACTCGTTAGAGTTAGCCGCATGTCCCTCAGTGACACAGATAATACACTTCGCTGGGATTCCAACTAGTGATAGGGTCAGTAATTGTACTCTCTTCAATATTCTCCGCTCTGGGAGGAATGGTACATTTACCTGGGCCGTGAGAACCCCCACATTTAACACATATATATATATATATATATATATATATATATATATATATATATATATATATATATATATATATATATATATATATATATATATATAATATGTTCAAGCTTTTAAAAATGTTCAATATAGCACTTAAACTATCTTGAACTAGAACTTGAATTAAAGATGTTCAATATAGCACTTTAACTATCCTGAACTAGAGTTTGATTTAAGGATGTTCAATATAGCACATTAACTATCTTGAACTTGAAATTAATTTGTACAACAACAGCACTTGAACCGTGTTGCTTTCTCTTACTTAAAAGACTTGGGTTTTGCTTTCACAATAAGAGAGTCATTTTATTAGTAATTATTTCCAACTTATATACTAATTTTACAATAAAGGTTATGCTTAATTTGCTAATAATATTTCTGCTGGGTTTACAATAAATTTTAAGTTTAATGTCAATGAAACCAAAATAAGTGAATAAGCGAATTAATTAAAGTTATAGTAAACAACCAAAGAACAAAAAATATTAAATATCAAGTTTCAATTATAAATAAACCAAAGAATAAAAAAAGGCATGCAATTGAATTAACTAAAAGTAGACAAAATATATGCAGAGGTTCAATAAACTTAAAATAAATGAAAAACAATAAAAATATGTATTAACATGAATAAATGAAAAACAATAAAAAAATATGTATTAACATGCTCTCCCCGTTGAGTGTAGCTCAAAATATAGCCTGTGGGTGGCATCTGCTGAATTGATGAGAGATTGGGTTGAATTCTGTTTGAAACTTCGTTAAGGTCTGCTGTTGATATTGATCAAATATGCACCGTGAAGTCCGACGTTGTTTGTTGCTTGCGAGGTGCTGGAATCGGTTGGTGTTTACATTTTTGTCTTGCAATTAGATAAACTAAGATGCAGAAAGTAATGATTAAGGCTGAGTAACCGACAGTCATATGATGATTATTATGAGCCTCAATTTTATTTGGTAGCTGAAGTATCTCCTGCGCCCTTAGAGAGGTTTGTAAATCTGTTAGGTTTTGTATTTGTGAACTGTACTCGCTTGTATGTATTTTATTGAGTAATGGCTTTAGACGTGTTGAATGGGTTTCTTCTGTTATTTCCCAAAGCTTGGTGTAAGATGCCTTAAGTGAGCTGGATGTTGTCTGTTGGCCTTGTATTGACACGAACGTATTTTTGAGAGTACATTCCGGTTCCAAATAAAGCATACCCGAACCCTTTAGTGTAAATTGACTGATATCTTTCTTACACACAGCCGTTGTATGAGTTGCCGTGGGTAGTGCGTAAATCCATTTATTCTGGTGGTGGAGAGGGATCCAAGCATTGGTGGCCTTTATTTGTTGAACTGGGCAGTCAACTTTAGTTTCGTTGTGAAATAAATTTATTTCGCAGGCGCATATTGGTGAACTTGATTCATACAGGATCTGTACTTTGGAACACACAAATCTATCTTCTTTGATGACGTCGCATAAGTTAAGTTCAGTGTTGTCAATAGTAAAATACTGACGACGGTCAACATTGACGGCCAAAATGGAAGAGCATGGTTTTATTGATAATAAGGTATCATTGATCCAATTTGGCACTGCTATAAGGTTGAATACTAAAAACTGGTCACGCTCAACTAATGGCAAATTAACGCGAAATATGACGGTGTTATTCGTGAGCCCACCTTGAACTTTCATTAATTTGTACAATTGCAATGTATCATTCTGTTCTACAGGCAATTCAAGTGACTCTGGTAAATGCATTCTTATTTTGTCTATTTCCTGTTGTAATTGGTGCGGAGTAAGGATAAGCGGGCTTATAATACCGTGATGAGTATTTGTAAGAATATCCAGTATTGAAGACTGTATGTGTTGCAAGTTTGCCGCAGTGATCGTTAGTTGAATGGATAGTGATGAAAAAATGCGGTAGATTCTTTCTTCGTATAGTTCCTTGCTGACGTTGTGTATCTTGTTGTATACTTGCGATATTTGTTGGTCGATTTGGTCAAATTTCTTTTTTATTAGCCCTTGGTCTGCTTTCAGGATGTTCATAGTAGAGTCTACAATTGACGTTTGATTTCTTAACAGGCTGAGCAGATGTGCCTCATTTTGTTTAACTTGTGAAATCGTGTTTGCCATCTCTTCTGC
Source organism: Germaria angustata (assembly GCA_963681545.1). Taxonomy (NCBI): domain Eukaryota; kingdom Metazoa; phylum Arthropoda; class Insecta; order Diptera; family Tachinidae; genus Germaria; species Germaria angustata. The sequence continues at coordinate 61,422,183 of OY812999.1, read as the reverse complement.
ATATTTTGAGTCCAGTACGCCAAATAGTGAGTTTGCGATGTTTCCCACTAAATTGATTGCTCCCCTTTTGTGTCTTCTGCCGGAAAGTAGAGTGCTGCTCATGTCTAATTCATTTTCGGTATGTTCAAAGTATTTCACAAGGTTTTGACACGTCGATTTATCTTGCATGTCTTCACATAAATTGCTTAAAGCTCTGGTACCGCTTGCAAACATTTCTGATTCGGCCCAAAATTCCTGTAAGTCGTAATAAATTAGGATTTGCCAGTCTGAAGATGAAATTGCTGCTGATCCAATGGCTTCAAAATATATGCCTAGTTGTTTCCCGAACTGTTTGTTGTGAATCTGTGCCGTTAATACTAGCGGCATTAAAATGATCGCCATCATTATCGTGAACATGTTTTGGCTTATTGACATCCGTCTTCTTTTTCTCTTACTCTCAGGAGTCTCGTTCTGCTTAGTAGTTGTGCCAATTGAGTCATCTTGTTGAGTGGGTTCGTCCTCTTTAGAATTGTTAATTGGTAATGGTGCTAGCCTGGAAATTGGTCTTCTGCAAACCCCTTTTGCTGTTTTGCTACTCGAATGAAGCCATCATCGCCCTTATGTGTTTTTATGATTCTTCCTAGTGGCCACTGTAATGGAGCTGTGTTGTCTTCCTTTACTACTACCATGTCTCCTGTTTTGATGTTGTCCTGTTGTGTGTGCCATTTGTATCGGTACTGCAGTTCGGAGAGATACTCTCGTGACCAACGCCTCCAAAACTCTGACTTTAAGTGGGCAACTAATTTCCATCTTGTTAACAGATTCTTTCCGTTTTCTGTGCTTTCTGCTTCAATTTGGGAGTTTAGTGGTGCTCCTATAAGAAAATGGCCAGGGGTTAATGCCGCCAAATCGTTTGGATTATCTGACATAGGGCTTATGGGTCGAGAGTTAAGAATTCCTTCAATCTCTATGACTACTGTGTCGAATTCCTCATATGTCAGTGATGCTGTTGACACACTTCTCATCAAGAGATGTTTGGCTGATTTTACAGCTGCTTCCCATAAACCTCCGAAATGAGGTGCTCTTGGTGGTATAAAGTGAAACATTATGCCTCGTGTAGTGCATTCTTTATCTATTTTTTCGACAGAAAAGTTTCCGTAAATGGCTTCTGATAATTCTGCTAGTTGATTATTGGCGCCAACAAAGTTAGTAGCATTGTCACAGCACAAGTTCTTGCAATGACCTCGTCTGCTTATGAATCTTTTTAATGCCCCTATAAATGCATCTGTAGTTAAACTGCTAACTACTTCTAGATGTACCGCCTTGGTAGCAAAGCAGCAAAATACTGCTATGTAGGCCTTTGTAGGCCTCTTTCCTCTGATCTTATAGTGAACCCAAAAGGGGTCACAAAAATCCACTCCAGAGTTAATGAAGGGTCGAGCTGGACTGGTTCTGGTTGATGGCAGATTTCCCATAATTTGAGTAAGGAGTTTTGGTTTGGCCCTAGCGCATTTTATACAATGTTGGACAATTGATCGGGCCATTGACTTTCCCTTGATTGGCCAGTATTATTGCCTTGTGTATGACAGCAGCGCTTGCGGACCACAATGTCTATTTTGTACACGAATCGTTTGCATTAGCACCTTTGATAACGGATCGAGGTAGGGAATCACCATTGGGTGTTTGGCGTCATACGAAAGTTCTGATGATTCCAAACGTCCTCCTACTCTGATAATACCATTGCTATTCAAAAAAGGCGTTAAATTTTTAAGCAGACTATTTTTGTGTACTGTGTTATGTATTGCCAAATGTTTTAAATCGTTTTTAAAATCGTACCGCTGCATTGCCCCAATAATGGTGATAGTGGCTCGCTCAAGCTCTAGTGTTGATAAAGTGAAGTTACCTTGTGTCCTTAATCCTCTTGCGTTATTTATAAACCTCAGCATTAAGCCTACTACTCGTTGTAGTTTGTTAAATGATCCATTGTGTTTTATTTCATAAATAATATTTGTTGAACTGTCATTGATTATTGCAACTGTAGTTGTTTTCTTTCGTTCCGTATCAGTACAATCGGTTCTGCCTTGCACCATCGAATACTCTGGTGGCCAAATATCCTTCCGCCCATGCAGAAACAAAGGGCCGTAGAACCATAATGTATTTGTTATTAACCCTTTTGGGGAAAGACCTCTTGATACAATATCTGCCGGTTTGTCAGTTGATTTAACGTGCCTCCACTGGGCAGCTAACGATGATTCTTGTATAGCAGCAACGCGATTGGCCACAAATGTTTGGTAGGATGATGATGGAGAGTTTATCCAGGCCAAAACGATTTCAGAGTCTGTCCAGAAATAAGTTGGTGTATCTTCAAGTTTTAACTCCTTTTTAACTCTTGCCGTTAGTTGAACACTTAACAGTGCAGCGCATAACTCGAGACGAGGTAATGTCTGACGTTTTACTGGTGCTACTCGTGATTTGGCGCAAAGTAATCTTACTATTACTTGCTCGTTCTTGATAACAGATCTGATGTACAGTGCTGCACCATACGCCTTTTCCGATGCATCTGCGAATACATGAAGTTGTATATTTGATGATACATGTCCTTCAAATACATGTCGGGAGATTTGGATATTGTTTATATTTACTAAGTCCTCGCGGAATGTACACCATTTTTGATGAAGATCAGATGGCAGAGGGTCATCCCAGTTTGAATTTATTTGCCATAGCTCTTGAAGGAACATTTTTGCGTTTTGTGACAGTTTGCACATCTCCTAGGTTGACCTTTAAGGAGCACTTGTCTAATTTTGGCATCCAGGTTAGCCCCAGAGTTTTAACGTACTGATTGTTTTCATTGTTAAAGTCAATGTTGACTTCTTGTTGTTGTTCAGTAGCGTTTGGGATGAGTTGCTTATGATTTGCGCTCCACTTTTGAAGGTAGAAGCCGTGTTTTTGTAGTATATGTTGTAACTCCCTTTGCTGTACGAGTGCTATGTTTAAGTTGTCATTTCCACCAATGCCATCATCCACGTAAAAATTTTCTAATAGAAATTGAGCTCCATAGGGATACCGTGCCATATTCTCCTTTGCTATCTTTTCTAAGCATTTTGTAGCCAAATACGGTGCTGATCGTGTTCCATAAGTAACTGTGTTAAGTTGGTAGTATTTCAGTGGCATATTGTTGCCTTCTCTCCAGATGATAAGCTGGTATTTTCTATCTTCTGGGTGCATTAGAATTTGTCGATACATCTTTTGGATATCTGTTGTGAAAACAAATCTTGGTAGCCGAAAACGCAACAGGAGTGAAAAAGGGTCACTTTGAATTGTGGGTCCAGTAAACATTAAATCATTTAGTGACATGCCATCAGAAGTTTTAGTAGAAGCATCAAATACCACTCGTAATTTGGTTGTTTGACTTTGTGGCCTAACTACGCAATGGTGCGGAATGAAATACTTCGGCTTGTCAGTGGAGTTTTTATCTATTTCTGTCATGTGACCCAAGGCTTCGTATTCTTTCATGAACTGGATGTATTGTTTTTTGATTTCTGGAGCCTTAGCTAGACGTCTCTCTAGTGACAGAAATCTGTTGAATGCTACACCATGTGAGTCGCCTAATTCCTCAGGATTTTTTCAAAATGGAATCCTGACCACAAATCTTCCGTTGGTATCTAGTGTGACACTTTGTGCAAAATGACTTTCACATTGTTTTTCTGACACTGATAGACATTTTTCAGCTGGTTTTACTGTCTCAAGTTCGCAGAGCTTAGCAATGGCTTCTTCTAAGCTGGATTCATCTTCGGTACATACTCCGCATGCCAAAGGCAGTGCATCGAGTCCGCCAACCGGTCCAGCAATAACCCAACCTAGTACGGTATTCTGTATTGTAGGTAGATCTTTGGCTAGCTGGATTTTTCCGACTGACAGCAACTGATGGTAAAACTCGGCGCCTAGCAAAACATCTATTTTGGCGGGCTGATGAAATTCTGGATCGGCTAGAATGATGTTTTTCGAAATTAGCCAGTTGTTAATATTGATTACTTGCGAAGGTTGTGGTGAAATTATATGTGGAAGTACTGCTGCTTCAAGTCTTGTTGTGAAGTTGTTGATACGTGAGTGTAAAGCGACGTTTACTCGGTATTAAGCCTTTGTGTTACTTGATCCAATTCCATTAATATAAATTGAGGCTGACTTGGGCGATATTCCCAGGCGTTTGACTAGTCGCTCACTAACCAAATTTAGTTGCGAGCCTGAGTCGAGGATTGCTCGGCATTGAATTTCCTTTTGATTTGCCTTAATCGTTACCATTGCTGTACTAAGTAGGATATATTTGTTTGGCTTCGAGGTATTACAGGTGGTAAGCGATGTAGCTTCTTGGTGGTTAATAGGTGAAGGAACGTTATGCACAGCTGATTGGTGCTTAACCGACATCTGGTTTTGTAAAACATTTCTTGTTGGTTTGCTCTCATTTGGAGGGTAGCCATTTAAATGCAATAGCGTGTTGTGTTTTTTATTGCAATGAGTGCACCCTCTTGAAAGGCAGGTTGTTGCTTTATGGCCAGCCTTTAGACAGTTCACACATAGTTTTTGACCTTGGGTGAATTGCAACCGAGCAGAAGGTGAAACTTTGAGAAATTCTTTACACGCGAATAATGGATGTGTTCCCTTTTTGCACATGTTACACATTTCATTTCGTTGATCTCTGGCTATTATAGAAGTGCAAACCCTTGCCTTGTAATTAGATTTTTCTTTATCCTTGGCTTCCATGGATTGAAAATGTTTCTCTAAGAATTCGAGGAATGCTTTAATTGTTGGCACTTCTCGAGGCTGTAAGAGTGACTGCTCATAGCGGAGGCGTGTGGAGTTGTCCAGTCATTTCAATAAGAGATGCAGAAGTAATGGATCCCAACTTGAAGTATCTATATTTAGATTTTTGAGAGCTAAAAGGCACTCCTGAGTTTTATCATGTAGTGTCTTGTAATTGTCACTTGATACCTTACTTGGTGAATCGACTAGTTCTTGCACTAGTTTGCTGACCAATAATCTCTTGTTGTTGTAGCGATCCACCACCAATGCCCATGCGTCGTGGAAATTTTCGCCAGATGCAGTGAAGTGTTTTATTAGATTTCCAGCTTCCCCAACCAAATGTGTTTTCAAATACCAAATTTTTTGAACCTTTGGTATAGACTGATTTACAATTAGTGATGAAAATAGGTCGTGAAATTCCTGCCATTTTAGGTAATTTCCATCAAACCTTGGAATTGTTATTTTTGGTATTGGCATAGCATCTGATTGATTGCTATTACTACCATTTGTTGAATTGGGGTTAGTTAAAGTTATGCTTCTGGACGACGTCCGTAGATGATTTTCTAGCTGGATAAACCTGTCCATATCGTAGCCTTGGTTGCCGTTATCGTCGCACATTTCAGCGATCTCATAATGAATGCCTTCAATAGATTGCCAAAGCTTAGTTGCAGATACGATGTCTTCATGTGAGAATTCGTGGTTTAATATACGCTCTAGCGTGGACATCATAGCTGCTTGTCTTCGTATAAGTCTGGTGAGCTCACCAGTTTCTAACGTTGTGACTGGAATGCCTCCTGAATGATTTTGAGTTGTAATTTTCTCTTTTGTGATAGGAGGAGCTGTTTTCAAGATTGCTTGCTCAAATTCCTCCTTGTATTGGTGAACAATGTTCATGATTGCCGTGTAATACTCATCTGTAAAATATTTATGGTCCCATGGTATATTATCGAGCAGTCGAATTTTGTTGTCGGTTGTTTCGAAGGCTGCCCATTCTTCATCCAGCCTTCTCAATCTCTCTTGGAAATAGCTGGGGGATGCCTTCCGGGATGATGAATCCTTTTTGTAGTTTCGTATGATTACTTCAATTTTTTCACCAGTCTGCTTTTGACTGGCCACCAATTCATCAAACGAAGCCATGTTGTTGCAGGGATCACGTCGGGGTCACCAAAAATGCTCAAGCTTTTAAAAATGTTCAATATAGCACTTAAACTATCTTGAACTAGAACTTGAATTAAGGATGTTCAATATAGCACTTTAACTATCTTGAACTATAGTTTGATTTAAGCATGTTCGATATAGCACATTAACTATCTTGAACTTGAAATTAATTTGTACAACAACAGCACTTGAACCGTGTTGCTTTCTCTTACTTAAAAGACTTGGGTTTTGCTTTCACAATAAGAGAGTCATTTTATTAGTAATTATTTCCAACTTATATACTAATTTTACAATAAAGGTTATGCTTAATTTGCTAATAATATTTCTGCTGGGTTTACAATAAATTTTAAGTTTAATGTCAATGAAACCAAAATAAGTGAATAAGCGAATTAATTAAAGTTATAGTAAACAACCAAAGAACAAAAAATATTAAATATCAAGTTTCAATTATAAATAAACCAAAGAATAAAAAAAGGCATGCAATTGAATTAACTAAAAGTAGACAAAATATATGCAGAGGTTCAATAAACTTAAAATAAATGAAAAACAATAAAAATATGTATTAACATGAATAAATGAAAAACAATAAAAAATATGTATTAACAATATATATATATATATATATATATATATATATATATATATATATATATATATATATATATATATGTATATATATATATATATATATATATATATATATATATATATATATATATATATATATAGTATATATATATATATATATATATATATATATATATATATATATATATATATATATATATATATATATATATATATATATATATATATATATATTCATTCCTGTAGTTCCATGGTGGAACAAAGGTCCGTAACAAAAGCTTTTCCATTTTGATCGGTCTTGTACCAGCAGTTTCACTTCAGACCATGACATTCTGTTAGAGTTCGTTTCAAGTTCAGTTTGTCTTCTCCAAGTATTAGCTGGTGTGCCCCTTCTTCTGCTGCCTTGGGGGTTCCATTCAATCGCCAATTTCGCAATATTTACGTCCGCTCTTCTTAGAACGTGGCCAATCCAGCTCCACTTTTGCTTAGCTATTTGTACACGGATAGGGAGCTCTCCTGTTCGTATCCACAGGTCCTTGTTGGAGATGATATTTGGCCAAAATATGTTCAGTATTTTTCGCAGGCACCGATTTAAAAAGACTGGAAGTGCTTTATGTCTTTAGCTGACGTCTTCCATGACTCGCACCTATATAATAAAACAGAATGTACATTTGATGACATAAGGCGGAGTTTTGTTTTGACATGTATTTGTGACGATTTCTAGACTTTCTGTAGAGCTCCGAATGTCTGGTTTGCCTTATTTATACGACTTTTTATGTCTTCACTGGAACCGCCTGTTGAAGATATGACGCTATCTAAGTATACGAATGACTGTTCTGCATCATTTAACATAACCTTAGAGGTATTGGTTGTATTTATGCGTAAGACTTTAGTTTTTCCCGTATTAATTTCTAACCCGGCGTTCCTGGCGATACGCTTTATGTGTTGTAGTTTTCCGGACATGTCGGTGAAGTTGCTGGTGAGGAGACATATGTCATCAGCATAGTCTAGAACTTTTAACCTCTCATTGAGGCCCCATGTTATACCCCGTCTATCGGTTGTTGCCTGCAGTATTATAACGTCAAACACTATGTTGAACAGCAGAGGAGACAAAACACACCCTTGTCGGACTTCGGTATTTACGCTAAGTGTGTTTCCAAGTTGGTGTTCATGCAGCACTCTTGATGCCGAATTATTACACAGGGCACGGATGAGTTCGGTTATCTTTTCTGGCACTCCTTTACACTGCAGTGCTTGCCAGATGGCACTGTGATAGAGAGTATCGAAAGCTTTTGCAAAATCGATAAATATGCAACAAGGTGGTGTCCGCCATTCTACTGATTGTTCGACCAGTATTCGTAGGCTATTAGTATGGTCGATACAAGATGGATTTGCTCTAAAGCCGGCCTGATTTTGACGGAGTTCAGACGAGAGTGAATTGGATAGCCTTGAGTGGAGAATGCCGGCTACGATCTTATTAACCATTGGCAATAATGTTCTGCCTCTCGAAATTTTTCAGCTAGTTAGATCCCTTTTCTTTGGTAGTTTGAATATCACTCCTTCGCCAATTTCTGAAGGAAGCAGACCGGATGTCCAGAAATCTTCTATGATAGGTTTGATGATGTTTGCACTTGAAAGAGGGTCGGCTTTGAGTAGTTCTGGGCTTATATTGTTCCTTTTCTTTGGACTCATTGTCTCGATATCATATCTCACCCGATGACTGTGCCAATGACAATCAGAATCGGACTACCTAGTCCGATTGTGGGTTCCGGTATTGATACTAGACCGGCATAATAGTCAGACCATATTGCCAATTGTCGGTCCATGGAAGAAGTTGCGCCACCTACAGGATCCCTTAATGTATGGAGAGTAGTTTAATTTTTTCCGGCTATACGTTTAACGTTTTGTACAAATCCCTATTTCTATGCGTCTCCGCGGCCGCCTCAGCGTCGTTAGCCAGGTTTTCTATCCATAATCTCTTATCTCTCCGTGCGCTATGTTTAACCATTCTATCTTTAAAGGAGTACCTTTTTTACCGGGTTGCAATCTTTACCTTTGCACTCTCTGTGAAAAGCTATTTTATGGAGCTCCACTGGTTTCTTTCTAGGCTATCCATGTTTCCAAAACATCTCCCAAGTTCTCCAGCGTACTGTTCTCTTATATTTTCAGAATAAGGTTTTCCAACATCAAAACGTCTTCGCATGCTCTGAGCGTTTGGTCGTCGGATTGCTGCGACCTTGAGTCTAATTTCACCAATGAGCAAATGATGGTCTGATGCTCCATTAGCACCCCTTTTATTTCTGACATCCAACAATGAGCCACGCCATTTTCTACTTATGGCTATATGGTCAATTTTAGTTTCAGTTTTGTGGTCTGGTGAGACCCAAGTCACTTTATGTCTTGTTTTGTTCCTCCTATAGTAAGATTGTGCTTAGGGCAAATTTCTACAAATAGTTCACCGTTCTCATTTATCCGACCTAATGCATGTTTTCCCATCACAGTGTCTAAATTGATGTTATTTTGGCCCAATTGTGCGTTAAAGTTTCCTGTAAGTAGGATTATGTCGCCAGCAGGTATATCCTTTAATGTTTGCTCTAGACTACTGCAGAAATCTTCCTTTTCTTTGGGCTCCGCATCTTCTGTTGGATCATAGCATTGCACACCGGTAATATTTCTTGCCCGGGTACGCAAACGAATCGACATAATTCCTTTAGAGAAGAGTTTCCAGTCTATTAAAGATTGTTTTGCTTTATTTGATAGCAGGAATCCAACACAACTCGATCGCGATTGATCTTCTGGTTTACCAGAATATACAAAAATTGTGCCGTCCCCCTTCCTGATCATACCGTTGTCACGCCATCTGGTCTCACACAAACCAAGAAAGAGAAAATTGTACCTTCTGAACTCCTTACAGAATTGCGTCAGTCTAGTTGGTTCTCAAAGAGTTCTAATACACTGTGCGACAGTCCAAAAAACCTGGGACCGGATATTATTTTTCTTGTAGGGCTTGTCGAGTAAAACAAGATTCCAATAGTGAAATTTGCCGGACACACCCAAAATCCGGATTTACGGTTAAAAAACCGGTTTTTTTACCTTTGCGCACTTATAAGCCTGTAACTTTGTTGATAATAATCCGATTTAAATAAAATTTGTATAAAAAAAAGTTTATTTTCATGAAAAGTTAAATAACTCAATTGCATATCTATTTTTAACCCCACATATGCATTGTAATTGTAAGTAAACGTACTTTTTGAATAAATCAATTGTATTATAGTTTCTTAATAAAACAATGTATAAGAACGTCACCGAATTTGAAAAATTTTTGAAAAATCTACAAAATTTGTGTTTGCTCGACAATAACACCCAAACTTCCCAAGTTTTCTTAAATAAATTATATATTATTTGAAAGATCTCAGTTTCTTCTTTCTAAATTTAGTAAGAAATTGAAAATCGGATTATTATCAACAAAGTTACAGGCTTATAAGTGCGCAAATGTAAAAAACCGGTTTTTTAACCGTAAATCCGGATTTTGGAGGTGTCCGGCAAATTTCACTATCGGATTCCTCTTTAGCTCAACAAGACCTACAAGAAAAATAATATCCGGTCCCAGGTTTTTCTATTTCATTCAATTGTGTAACACTGTGATATTCCATGTTCCGAATCGTGTCCGCGTTTTGAAGCTAAAGGTCGTCAACAATTGAGGATCAGTTTGGTTTTGATTGATTATAGTTTCAGTAATCATGTTAGTTTAAGATGTGCTGGTGATTAGGCAATCGCATCCGAGCCTGATACCTGGGTTGCCAGTATATGCAGCCAGGCATTGCATCAATAGTGCTTAGTTAATGGTGCCACTTACTCGCCATGTCATTCCAAGGATCACTGGCAACTCGGTATTTGGTAGGCTGTGCCTCCGAACCTCTCCCCTCGAAACCGCTGAAATTGTCCGCGACTGCTGATTTAATTCGCAGCTACCAGGTATATCTACTGGGCTTTCCACTATCCGCAACCTGTGGACGCGTCCGATAGCATTTCAACTTATGCTTGCGGAAAAAACACACCTATATGGCATGCGGCAATTGGAGCTAACATATCTATACCTTTGACAGTTAAAACACTTTGTCACACCAGACCGTCTGAACTTCCTAATAAAAACTTTACAATGTAAAATGTATTTTACATCAGAGTCTCTTGTAAGTCTGACAACCCACTTATCACCCCCTAATCTCACAAATCCTAAGATTTGGATTTTGATCTGCACACCGTTAAGGTATGCAAAAAGTTCTTCCGGCTCAAATAAGTCAGGAAGCCTTTCAATCACCTAGGTGAATGGCCGAAGACACTTAGAGTTGTATGTGTAGCACTTTGTTCCAAGCTCTTCTAAGAGAACTTTGACTTTTCGAAATCAGCCAGAGTGCAGACCTCTATATTAGCTACTTTCGAACGAATAATCCTAATATTAAAGTTTCTGTGTCCCAAACATCTGTCCATTTGTCTAATCAAGTCCTTCATGTCAGCGTCATAAGCAGTTATAATGGGTATTGACTTACTGCTTCTAATTTTTCCAGAAACTTGCATGTCCTGTTCCGCTTTATTCTTAAACTTCACCGGCTTAGTACCACCTCTTGGGTTTGATATGATCTGCTCTTTCTTGTTTTGCCTCTTGCTTTTAATTTCACTTTTATTGAGAAGAGATTTTTCGGCTGTTTGAAGCTCTTTCTCATCAATCATTTCCAGACTATCTGCATTTTGCAATATTTCTTCTCCCACACAATCAATTCTGTCAAGTCTTTCTTTGAGCTTGTTGTTTTCATACACAAGCAAGCCAATTTTCCTGCCAGCATCATCTACCTTTTCCATTAATGTAGCATTAAGCCTTCTTAAACTTTCTATATCAGTTTCACTGACACTTTTCATTCTCTTCTTATCAGAGGTACCTTCTTCGATGTCATCTATTGTGGTGACTGCTTACAAACTGAAACCAGTTGCCAGAAAAACGCACCTGATGAAAAAGTACTTGCTATGAAAACACCTGTTCAAAAAACATTTGATGTTTACATACTTCTTGTGCCTCCTATGGGCTTCTCACAAAATTGTATTAGATTAGCTCAAAACTAAATTTCCAATTTTAACTAGAGCCAATGTTAATTCATCGGCAGTACACACACAATTAATGACTATATTTGAACAATTCATGTTCCTTATATACTATTTCAACATATGAAATTATATTAAATCAAATAATTCCAAGAGTACCTTGTATGAATTTTAGTTTAATTTGAAAAAAAAATAACAAATACAGTAATAAGCAGGCAGCTTCAAAATTATATAAAAAATGGAAAATAATAAATACAGAAATATGTGGCCTGCTTCGTATATATATATATATATATATATATATATATATATATATATATATATATATATATATATATATATATATATATATATGTATATATATATATATATATATATATATATATATATATATATATGTATGTATATATATATATATATATATATATATATATATATATATATATATATATATATATATACACATATATATATATATATATATATATATATATATATATATATATATATATATATATATATATATAGGGTACTATAGGAGCACTACATAAGCTTCAATAAACTAACGGAAATGTTACTTGTATATAGTGTATGGTGCTTCGTCAATTATATATTTCATTTAGTTTTATTTTATCTTTAATTTTCAGCTTATGTATTTTTTTAGTATACGGTGCACCCAGTGAGAATGGTTGGAACCCGCTGAGAGTTGCTCTCAGGATAACGAGCTTGACGGAAACTTCACTGGTTCGTGCGGCCGTGACATTATATATATATATATATATATATATATATATATATATATATATATATATATATATATATATATATATATATATATATATATATATATATATATATATATATATGTATATATATATATATTATTGTGTGTTGTGTTGTGTTTGTACAAAAGATTTCTAAAGCTATTATACTTTTGTGTTTTTGTTGACTACAAATAGAAAAATATGATTGAGTTCTGTGTGAATTCTCATATACTGTGGCATAAGTATACAAGCTTGAATGCTTTTCAATCATGATTTGGCTAAAAGGGTACTGATGATTCAGTTAGCGCCTATGCAATGCAGGTATACCTAGCTAAGCCAGCAACAAACAATAAAATATTAAAATTGATAATTACTTTTAGAAGTTAATATATTTCCCATTAGTTATAGTAGTTATAGTATTATGAATGAAATTTCTTTTTTTCGTATGTTGCATTCTTCACCATTTTTTTTTTTTTTTTTTTGTTCATGGGAAGTAATGAAATACAGATGGTGATGAAGGCGAATATTTTTCCTAAAACATTTGTTTACCCTTCTTAAATAAATCATTGCTCTAGTGTAAAAAGTTTGAAAAATGAGCATAAAATCACTGTCTGCATAGGTGGTCATATTTGTATACCAACGTTTGGAAGTGCGAGCGATGATGATATATTTTATATCTAATAAATAATTACAAATATCACGATACAAACAATTTCGTTGACAGAAAATTTCCGAGCCATCTCTTAATAAATTACTATCAGTAGCTTAGCTCCCATAATATTTACTGCCTCTTTATTAAAGTTGGCATTCGTTTGCAATAATCTCCGATTTTTAACTAGACATAAATAAATTGGTCATTTTTATTGAGGTATTGATAATGACTGCACTCCAACTGAACTATTTGATGCACTATCATTTCGTCAATGTGGTTTGTTCATTCATTGATCTATTACTGAATATTCCAACTCCTTTTCCTGTGCAGTATGCTGTACTATGAAGTATAGTTAAAATAAACGCTGTAACATAATAGTACATGGGAAACGTTTAACCGGTTAATTTAATTCAACATGCATTTTTACAATATATTTGTATGAAAATTTTCGAAATTTGATTTCTTGTAACTTTTCACTCAACCAAAGTTTTGTTAATATTTTTAAATTTTTCGAGCATTCTGATATTGTTCAATTATTTAGAAAATTTTATTTTTGTTTTTATTTTCAGTTTTTAACCAACTACATAGGTTTGCACACTTTAATTTTAGTCCAACAGAAGGTTTCTTCACATTTATAGGTTTTCCCTTTTTTATATATTAAAGAACAAATATTTATTACATTATTCACATTTATTTAATGTCTTTCCACATGAAATGAACTGCTACGATATTTTTTACTTATCAAATTTAAACTAAGAACTTAAATATCAAACCTAATTATTTTATTACTCTCGCCGTTAATTTTTTATATGCTTTATTTACAATCTGTTTGTACAACAAGTAAATTTAATAATAAATAAAAAGTAACAGATGTTTCTATCCCATAGTGCAAAACAAAGAAGTTCTACGAACATGTTCGATTTTTGTTTTAAACGTTAAGCTATGTACAGACGGTTGTAAGATCTGACAATATTGTCAGTAAAATATACCTTACAATGTCTTGCAACTGTGTGAACTGCCAATTTTCGTCTTACAACGTTGGTAGAAAAAGCATTGTCAGCCTATTGTAAGCCAATAATAATGTCAGACGTTGTAAGTTCATTTTTTATTGGTAGGTGTGCTTAAAGTATAATGCACCTGACAATGGAATCATTGTCAGACAAATATTTCTACTGGCAACACTGCGCGCGCATAAACGTAAATTTAATGTTTTAAATTTTCTGGCAATGCCGAAAAACAAATTTGTTGTACAATAATCTAACAACCGTGTGAACTGACAATTTTTATTGGTAGGTAAATTTATTGCCAGACAGTTGTCTGACAATGAAATTGTAAGCTTTTCTTACAATCGTCTGAACTAACAATGTACCTTTTTGTAGCCATATTGAATTGTCAGAGCATTGCCAGCACGTTGATAAATCAAACGACATTATCAGATCTTACAACCGTCTGTACATAGCTTTAACATTAATATTTATAAAATAATTTAAACAAAAACAAATATGTATATATGATATGTATATAAACCTTTACACAGGTATATATGTATAAGGATCTTAATTAGTTATGTGAGCTTTTATCTAAAAGACAAATCAAGAACATTTAACCTATTTAGCCTACGTACTTCTTTAGAATTATCTAGTAGGCTAATGGCTAGTGGATTTGAAGGACTACTTAATCTCTCAAGGTATCTTGAACTAAATTCTGTTATTGTTTCTTTGACTGTAGGGATTTTGAGAACATTGTGTATCGTTGAATTTGTTATAAACCATGTGGCTTCAGTAATAAAACGAAGAGTTTTGGACTAGTATCGCTGCAAAATTTCTATGTTTGAGCTTTTAGCTGTTCCCCAAAGTTGAATTCCATACGTCCATATAGGTTTGAGAATAGCTTTGTATAAAAGAAACTTATTTTTCAAGCTTAGTTCGGATTTCGGACATAAAAGCCAATACATCTTTTTTGTTTTGATGTTGAGATATTTCCGTTTTGTTTTGATATGTTCTTTCCAAGTAAGTACAGCCCAAAATACTTTACATTATTCACAGTCGGTATTAGTAATCCATTTAAAGCAACTGGTGGACAGATTTCTCTTCTCGCCGTTAATTTGAGTTACAACATTGCTGTACATACTTTTGCTAAAAGAAATAAATTGAATTTAAGAAATATTTAAGAATAAATAGTTACATTTGTTGAACACATACTTTTTTTCCACTAATTTTTATTTATTGTATCTTCATTAAACTGAACTAGCAATAAGTATTCAAATTTTAAAATATAGATATAATAATTAGGCCTAACCAGTGTCGGTCATAAACTTAGTGATAGTAATTAAAAATACATAAATGTCGTGTTAAGCACAAAAATATTTTCAAAAAGTTTCATCTGGAGTGTTGCGTACTAAAGCCGTAGTATCCCTCTTTTTTAAGCGGATGTGTCCAGTAA
Organism: Germaria angustata; assembly: GCA_963681545.1. Lineage (NCBI taxonomy): Eukaryota > Metazoa > Arthropoda > Insecta > Diptera > Tachinidae > Germaria > Germaria angustata. The sequence goes on along the minus strand of OY812999.1, from coordinate 61,406,709 downwards.
AGTTCAAGATGTTACGAGCAAGGGGATTAGGATGGGACTCGAGTTTTGTTAAATATTTGCCTGCATATTTTGCAATTTCAGCGGTCACAAGTAGCATATTTAAATCACGATGTAAAATATAATTTTTCATGTACCAAAGAGCCGATGTTATTAACCTTAAAATTTTGTTTTGCATACGTTGTATTCTCTCTACATTGGAAGCTGAAGCAGTGCCCCATAGCTGAATTCCGTAACACAATATGGGTTACAAAAGCGACTTGTATATTACAAGTTTACAATCTAGACTGAGGGTAGAATTTCTACCAATCAGCCAATGTATCTGGGTTAGTTTAAGCTTCATTTGTGTCAGCTTAGAGTCAATGTGGTGTTTCCATGTAAGCCGTCGGTCAAGATGTATACCACGGTATTTAACCTGTGAATGTTGAGGAACAACTTCATTGTTGATTCGAATGGGGGAACAAGTGTCTCTTCGTAGGGTAAATGTGACATGAACACACTTTTGTTCATTTACTTTTATTCTCCATAAGTTCAACCACAGTTCCAACAGGTTAATATGTTCCTGAAGATAACGGGACGCCTCGTGAGGGTTTTCATGCATACTAAGGCAGGCTGTATCATCGGCAAATGTAGAGGTGAGGATATTGCTGCTCAAAGGCATATCACAGGTATAAATCAAATACAAAACTGGCACCAGTATACTCCCCTGTGGCACACCGGATGAGATAGTTTCGGGCACACTCATGAAGTCTCCTTCCACAACAGTGAACTTCCGAGCAAGAATGTAACTTTCTTCAATTTTAAAATTAGGCCTTCGTGCCACACTTTATCAAATGCCTGAGAAACATCCATAAAGAGGGAAGAACAATACTTCTTTTCTTCAAATGTTCTTCTTATAAAATGAACCAATCTATGACATGGTTCAATGGTGCTATGCTGACTTCTACATGTACATGAATCGTTTGCATTAGCACCTTTGATAACGGATCGAGGTAGGGAATCACCATTGGGTGTTTGGCGTCATACGAAAGTTCTGATGATTCCAAACGTCCTCCTACTCTGATAATACCATTGCTATTCAAAAAAGGCGTTAGATTTTTAAGCAGACTATTTTTGTGTACTGTGTTGTGTATTGCCAAATGTTTTAAATCGTTTTTAAAATCGCACCGCTGCATTGCCCCAATAATGGTGATAGTGGCTCGCTCAAGCTCTAGTGTTGATAAAGTGAAGTTACCTTGTGTCCTTAATCCTCTTGCGTTATTTATAAACCTCAGCATGAAGCCTACTACTCGTTGTAGTTTGTTAAATGATCCATTGTGTTTTATTTCATAAATAATATTTGTTGAACTGTCATTGATTATTGCAACTGTAGTTGTTTTCTTTCGTTCCGTATCAGTACAATCGGTTCTGCCTTGCACCATCGAATACTCTGGTGGCCAAATATCCTTCCGCCCATGCAGAAACAAAGGGCCGTAGAACCATAATGTATTTGTTATTAACCCTTTTGGGGAAAGACCTCTTGATACAATATCTGCCGGGTTGTCAGTTGATTTAACGTGCCTCCACTGGGCAGCTAATGATGATTCTTGTATAGCAGCAACGCGATTGGCCACAAATGTTTGGTAGGATGATGATGGAGAGTTTATCCAGGCCAAAACGATTTCAGAGTCTGTCCAGAAATAAGTTGGTGTATCTTCAAGTTTTAACTCCTTTTTAACTCTTGCCGTTAGTTGAACACTTAACAGTGCAGCGCATAACTCGAGACGAGGTAATGTCTGACGTTTTACTGGCGCTCCTCGTGATTTGGCGCAAAGTAATCTTACTATTACTTGCTCGTTCTTGATAACAGATCTAATGTACAGTGCTGCACCATACGCCTTTTCCGATGCATCTGCGAATACATGAAGTTGTATATTTGATGATACATGTCCTTCAAATACATGTCGGGAGATTTGGATATTGTTTATATTTACTAAGTCCTCGCGGAATGTACACCATTTTTGATGAAGATCAGATGGCAGAGGGTCATCCCAGTTTGAATTTATTTGCCATAGTTCTTGAAGGAACATTTTTGCCGTAACAATGATCGGTGAGAGCAATCCTAATGGATCAAACACTCTAGCTATATCGGAGCTAACTGAGCGTTTTGTGACAGTTTGCACATCTCCTAGGTTGACCTTTAAGGAGCACTTGTCTAATTTTGGCATCCAGGTTAGCCCCAGAGTTTTAACGTACTGATTGTTTTCATTGTTAAAGTCAATGTTGACTTCTTGTTGTTGTTCAGTAGCGTTTGGGATGAGTTGCTTATGATTTGCGCTCCACTTTTGAAGGTAGAAGCCGTGTTTTTGTAGTATATGTTGTAACTCCCTTTGCTGTACGAGTGCTATGTTTAAGTTGTCATTTCCACCAATGCCATCATCCACGTAAAAATTTTCTAATAGAAATTGAGCTCCATAGGGATACCGTGCCATATTCTCCTTTGCTATCTTTTCTAAGCATTTTGTAGCCAAATACGGTGCTGATCGTGTTCCATAAGTAACTGTGTTAAGTTGGTAGTATTTCAGTGGCATATTGTTGCCTTCTCTCCAGATGATAAGCTGGTATTTTCTATCTTCTGGGTGCATTAGAATTTGTCGATACATCTTTTGGATATCTGTTGTGAAAACAAATCTTGGTAGCCGAAAACGCAACAGGAGTGAAAAAGGGTCACTTTGAATTGTGGGTCCAGTAAACATTAAATCATTTAGTGACATGCCATCAGAAGTTTTAGTAGAAGCATCAAATACCACTCGTAATTTGGTTGTTTGACTTTCTGGCATAACTACGCAATGGTGCGGAATGAAATACTTCGGCTTGTCAGTGAAGTTTTTATCTATTTCTGTCATGTGACCCAAGGCTTCGTATTCTTTCATGAACTGGATGTATTGTTTTTTGATTTCTGGAGCCTTAGCTAGACGTCTCTCTAGTGACAGAAATCTGTTGAATGCTACACCATGTGAGTCGCCTAATTCCTCAGGATTTTTTCAAAATGGAATCCTGACCACAAATCTTCCGTTGGTATCTATTGTGACACTTTGTGCAAAATGACTTTCACATAGTTTTTCTGACACTGATAGACATTTTTCAGCTGGTTTTACTGTCTCAAGTTCGCAGAGGTTAGCAATGGCTTCTTCTAAGCTGGATTCATCTTCGTTACATACTCCGCATGCCAAAGGCGGTGCATCGAGTCCGCCAACCGGTCCAGCAATAACCCAACCTAGTACGGTATTCTGTATTGTAGGTAGATCTTTGGCTAGCTGGATTTTTCCGACTGACAGCAACTGATGGTAAAACTCGGCGCCTAGCAAAACATCTATTTTGGCGGGCTGATGAAATTCTGGATCGGCTAGAATGATGTTTTTCGAAATTAGCCAGTTGTTAATATTGATTACTTGCGAAGGTTGTGGTGAAATTATATGTGGAAGTACTGCTGCTTCAAGTCTTGTTGTGAAGTTGTTGATACGTGAGTGTAAAGCGACGTTTACTCGGTATTAAGCCTTTGTGTTACTTGATCCAATTCCATTAATATAAATTGAGGCTGACTTGGGCGATATTCCCAGGCGTTTGACTAGTCGCTCACTAACCAAATTTAGTTGCGAGCCTGAGTCGAGGATTGCTCGGCATTGAATTTCCTTTTGATTTGCCTTAATCGTTACCATTGCTGTACTAAGTAGGATATATTTGTTTGGCTTCGAGGTATTACAGGTGGTAAGCGATGTAGCTTCTTGGTGGTTAATAGGTGAAGGAACGTTATGCACAGCTGATTGGTGCTTAACCGACATCTGGTTTTGTAAAACATTTCTTGTTGGTTTGCTCTCATTTGGAGGGTAGCCATTTAAATGCAATAGCGTGTTGTGTTTTTTATTGCAATGAGTGCACCCTCTTGAAAGGCAGGTTGTTGCTTTATGGCCAGCCTTTAGACAGTTCACACATAGTTTTTGACCTTGGGTGAATTGCAACCGAGCAGAAGGTGAAACTTTGAGAAATTCTTTACACGCGAATAATGGATGTGTTCCCTTTTTGCACATGTTACACATTTCATTTCGTTGATCTCTGGCTATTATAGAAGTGCAAACCCTTGCCTTGTAATTAGATTTTTCTTTATCCATGGCTTCCATGGATTGAAAATGTTTCTCTAAGAATTCGAGGAATGCTTTAATTGTTGGCACTTCTCGAGGCTGTAAGAGTGACTGCTCATAGCGGAGGCGTGTGGAGTTGTCCAGTCATTTCAATAAGAGATGCAGAAGTAATGGATCCCAACTTGAAGTATCTATATTTAGATTTTTGAGAGCTAAAAGGCACTCCTGAGTTTTATCATGTAGTGTCTTGTAATTGTCACTTGATACCTTACTTGGTGAATCGACTAGTTCTTGCACTAGTTTGCTGACCAATAATCTCTTGTTGTTGTAGCGATCCACCACCAATGCCCATGCGTCGTGGAAATTTTCGCCAGATGCAGTGAAGTGTTTTATTAGATTTCCAGCTTCCCCAACCAAATGTGTTTTCAAATACCAAATTTTTTGAACCTTGTAACGACGGAATTTCTCCTCTTAGCCGGGGTAGGTCAGCGGAGTCCAGGAGTCGTTACAGAAAGTAAAGTTTAATAGGGAAAATACCAACCCTCAGCGTCTCGTGGCTGAGACCAAATTAAATACTGGTTTATTTAACGTTATAATACTTAAAACCGTTTATTAATCCCGTACATTCGGGAAAAGAAAAAATAAAATAAAAAAAAACAATAAAGAAAAAATAATAGAAGCGAATAGGAAATGTTCGCTTGACGCTAAATAATTCGCGTCAAACTCCACTACGAGTGGGAGAAATACGGTACTCCAGCACGGTGACGTTTGGGTTGTCCAGGTGTGAGGAGACAGCAATCGCCGGCAGTTCCGTTCTCAGAGATGGGAAAAAGCAAAACCAGCAGTTTCCTTCTCTGGGATGGTCGGTACGCAGCGCCACCAGTCTCACTCTCAAAGGTGGGAAAAAGCAAAGCCAGCAGTTTCCCTCTCTGGAATGGCCGGGACACACCAGCAGCGGTCTCCTCCTCCCAAACCACAAATCTCGTAAGAAGAGCCAAGCCAACAATTCCCACGAGACTGTGACCCTAAATTGCCAGAAAGATAGAGAAAGCCAAACCAACAGTCTCTATTTCCCAACGATAAGCTAATAGAACAAGCCAAGCCAACTTGCTCTAGTGAGCCTATAAGAAAAAAAACCACAAATCTCGTAAGAAGAGCCAAGCCAACAATTCCCACGAGATTGTGCCCTAAATTGCCAGAAAGATAGAGAAAGCCAAACCAACAGTCTCTATTTTCCAACGATAAGCTAATAGAACAAGCCAAGCCAACTTGTTCTAGTGAGCCTATAAGAAAAGCCAAACCAACAGTTCTTATAAGATCACTTACCTAGCAGACAGTCAGAAACCAACTGTCCCCGATCGCTTGTTGTGTTCGGCCTTTTATACAAATCACAGCAGTCACACACATATGGAACTCATACGTGTGTGTGCACATAGCGAACAGCTGTGACTTATTACACCGCTGATGCTGGGTTGTATTTTCCTATCGAGGTGAAAACACTAAATTTAAACTTAACGGCTATTCATATTTAAAAATTAAATAATTATAAAATAATAATACTGTAATAATGAAAAAAAGTAAAAAACATTAAATTCTTATTAAATAATAATACTACAGTAATAATGGGATAAAAATGTTGTTTTGTAGTGCGGCCAAAACGAGGTCCCGACTTTGGTCGTTACACATCCTCCCCTCTTCGGCTGACGGGGCGAATTATGACCCTATGTGGTTTCCGGAAAAGTACTCGATAGCGGCTGCCATCGAGTTCAATGGGATGTAACTCTTCAGGTGGTATATCTGATGTAGTAGATCTGCTCCCTAGTTGTCCTTCATTTTGTGATTTCACCCATTCCTGTACGAGGATCACCTTGTCCTTCTCGGCTTCAGGTGTGTCAGTTGGTAACTCTCTAGTGGATGCCGGCAAGTCGCTCTTATACCTTTAGCAGGATGGGCATTTTCGTACATAACGGCTGACATCTTGAAACAGTCCGGGCCAGTAGTAACGATTATATATACGCCGGATGGTTTTCCGAATTCCCAAATGACCTGCTGTAGGGTCATCATGGTTTTCTCGCAGAATTCGCTCTCGCTGGGGCTTCCCTACGCATAGCTTCCATGGATGGCAATCCCCATCTTGGTGGTTCCTAGGAAAATGTCTATAAAGAGAATTGTTTATTAATACAAAGTCGGAATTTTTCTCTGGGTCACCCTGCACATCCTTAATTTTTGCCGCCAGCCATGGACACTCCTCCACCTGTTCGTTCGTAACTGTACGTTGGAATGCTTCTATAGGCTGCCGTGATAGGGTATCGGCAACCACATTTTGTGAGCCCTTCCGGTATTGTATGGTGAACTGGTATTGTTGGAGTTCCAGTGCCCACCTGGCCAGTCGACCCGTTGGGGAGTCTATGGAGTTAAGCCACTTCAGTGACAAATGATTTGTAATCACAATGAAATGGTATCCTTCGAGGTACATTCTCATTTTCCGTATACCCCATATTATCGCGAGGCATTCCTTTTCCGTTGTCGAGTAATTCTTCTCGGCTTGGTTCAGGTGGCGGCTGGCGTAGGCTATCACTCGTTCTGTACCCTCTAGGGTCTGTGTGAGGATGGCGCCCAGTCCTAAGGCACTAGCATCGGTCTGTAAGACAAATGTTTCTCGAAAATCTGGACACGCCAGTACTGGTGATTCTGTAAGATTTCGTTTGAGCCGTTCGAAGGCTACTTGTTGTTCGGAACCCAATTTAAAGTGTTTACCCCTTTTCAATAGACCCGTTAATGGTCGAGATACTTCTGCAAAATTTGGCACGAATCGCCTGTACCATGATGTGGTTCCGAGAAAGCTCCGCACCTCTTTTATATTCCGTGGTGGGGGCATTTCGGTAATCGCTCGAATCTTCTATGGATCTGTTTTTATTCCATCACCACAGACCACGTGGCCCTGATATTTGGTTTCCCTCTGGCAATCACTATGGTCGCTTCCCTTTCCGATCGGTTCTAGATGTTCAACACTTACCCGACTTCCTTCGTCCGTGGATTCTCTCAGGGAGTCTGGATGTGGTATAATCTTCGTGGTGCATCCTTTTGCCCGTTCAGCGTATTGAGGTTCCAGCCCTGGTGAGTTGTCTGTTGGTGATGTAGTTAACATACAGCTGAATTCGGTGTTAGTGTCCTTTTCGGCTAAGCTTAGCGATATTTGGTTCAATGTGACTGTGGCCTGGAGCAGTTTCAACAAGTTCAGGCCAATTATCATGTCCTCTATCGCTGCTGGCATAATAAGTAATGTAATGGAGTGTACATTTTCTCCTACTTTTACTGTCCCCTCAATGGCGTCATAGATGCGGCTGGTTGAACCGTCGGCGAGGGTAACGTTCAGATTCGTTCTGATTTTACGGTAGCCATGAAAAATGGTCTCGGTAAGATTTTCGTTGATGTAGCAGCTGGTGGCTCCTGTGTCTACGGTAGCGGTCACGAAATGTATGCCAATTCGCACCCTGGCACTTAGCCGTGATTCACTGCAATGTAGTCCCACCACTTCGATCGGGTATTGTGAATTCTCCGTGGGGATCGTCTTGTTGTCGGCGTACGGATCTTCTAGTGTGACCTCGTCGACCATTTCTGACGTCATTATTCGGTGTTGTTTATTCCGAGTAGATTGAGGATTGTTGATTGGTGCACCTGTCGCGGGTATGGCTTCTAGATCATCTGCCAGGGCCAAGAGCTCATGGAGGTTTGTGAAGTCTCGTCTGCGTATGTACCATAAGTAGCTGGGCAGGGCGTTCCGGTAAATTCTTTCCAGTTTCTGCTCCTCGGTCATTTTCGAATGCCACATGAGATTTTGGAGAGCTAGAACGTAGTCTCTAAAGGCCTCTCGGGGCCGTTGGCACCTCCGTCTGATGTCATCCTCTAATCTTTCGAAATATCTAGAAGGCAGGAAAAAATTAATAAAATCAGATTTAAATGATTCCCACGTTCTCCATTTCTGGTTGTTATTTCTAAACCATATCAAAGCCTTTTCTTTACATAATTCAGGCATAATACCGGGGAGGCTGTCCCCACTAATTCTATATACGTCCGACATTTCTTCCAATCGTTCTAAGAAGGATAACGCGTCTCTGCCGCCATCGTAATGTATGCCCCACTTTCGTACAGTATCGATGATGTGCGTGACATTGGCTTCCATTCCCTCTACCAGTGAAACGACCGATGTTGATGACTTCCCACCAGTGGTTGATTCCTTCCCTAAGAGTACGCTTGACTCCGCACTAATAAGAACATTTGGCTCCTTGGCGGGTGATACAGCCACATTATTGGCAATGCTCTCGTATTTTGCCTGTAACTCTAGTAAGCGTCTTATTTGCTCCGGTGGGTGCGTGTTATTAATAAATTGTGCGAACTGTCTTCTCATTTCGTCCACACTTCCAGCAGGTGTTATTAGGAACTCCTCCAGGTACGCCACCAAATCATCCTTCCTCAGTGAGTAGGCCCAGGACACCTTCAGCATAACTGTTTTATTTTGTTGAGATGTGCTACTAGGGGAACAAAAAAAATCTTTTTTTCTTTTATTAGTATTATTGTTATTAAAATTTTCCTTTTTGTTTAAAAAAAAACCCTTTCTTTTATCAACAATAAATTTAATTTTTTTTTTTTTTAATTTTAAATTAGTTTCTTTTTTTTTAATTCTTATTCTACAATTATTATATATGTATATATAATATAAATTTTTTTCCTTTGTTGAAACCTATGGCTTGTTATAGGTCCCTGCTCGGGCGCCACTGTAACGACGGAATTTCTCCTCTTAGCCGGGGTAAGTCAGCGGAGTCCAGGAGTCGTTACAGAAAGTAAAGTTTAATAGGGAAAATACCAACCCTCAGCGTCTCGTGGCTGAGACCAAATTAAATACTGGTTTATTTAACGTTATAATACTTAAAACCGTTTATTAATCCCGTACATTCGGGAAAAGAAAAAAAAATAAAAAAAAACAATAAAGAAAAAATAATAGAAGCGAATAGAAAATGTTCGCTTGACGCTAAATAATTCGCGTCAAACTCCACTACGAGTGGGAGAAATACGGTACTCCAGCACGGTGACGTTTGGGTTGTCCAGGTGTGAGGAGACAGCAATCGCCGGCAGTTCCGTTCTCAGAGATGGGAAAAGCAAAGCCAGCAGTTTCCCTCTCTGGAATGGCCGGGACACACCAGCAGCGGTCTCCTCCTCCCAAACCACAAATCTCGTAAGAAGAGCCAAGCCAACAATTCCCACGAGACTGTGACCCTAAATTGCCAGAAAGATAGAGAAAGCCAAACCAACAGTCTCTATTTCCCAACGATAAGCTAATAGAACAAGCCAAGCCAACTTGCTCTAGTGAGCCTATAAGAAAACAAACCACAAATCTCGTAAGAAGAGCCAAGCCAACAATTCCCACGAGATTGTGCCCTAAATTGCCAGAAAGATAGAGAAAGCCAAACCAACAGTCTCTATTTTCCAACGATAAGCTAATAAATAGAACAAGCCAAGCCAACTTGTTCTAGTGAGCCTATAAGAAAAGCCAAACCAACAGTTCTTATAAGATCACTTACCTAGCAGACAGTCAGAAACCAACTGTCCCCGATCGCTTGTTGTGTTCGGCCTTTTATACAAATCACAGCAGTCACACACATATGGAACTCATACGTGTGTGTGCACATAGCGAACAGCTGTGACTTATTACACCGCTGATGCTGGGTTGTATTTTCCTATCGAGGTGAAAACACTAAATTTAAACTTAACGGCTATTCATATTTAAAAATTAAATAATTATAAAATAATAATACTGTAATAATGAAAAAAAGTAAAAAACATTAAATTCTTATTAAATAATAATACTACAGTAATAATGGGATAAAAATGTTGTTTTGTAGTGCGGCCAAAACGAGGTCCCGACTTTGGTCGTTACAACCTTTGGTATAGACTGATTTACAATTAGTGATGAAAATAGGTCGTGGAATTCCTGCCATTTTAGGTAATTTCCATCAAACCTTGGAATTGTTATTTTTGGTATTGGCATAGCATCTGATTGATTGCTATTACTACCATTTGTTGAATTGGGGTTAGTTAAAGTTATGCTTCTGGACGCCGTCCGTAGATGATTTTCTAGCTGGATAAACCTGTCCATATCGTAGCCTTGGTTGCCGTTATCGTCGCACATTTCAGCGATCTCATAATGAATGCCTTCAATAGATTGCCAAAGCTTAGTTGCAGATACGATGTCTTCATGTGAGAATTCGTGGTTTAATATACGCTCTAGCGTGGACATCATAGCTGCTTGTCTTCGTATAAGTCTGGTGAGCTCACCAGTTTCTAACGTTGTGACTGGAATGCCTCCTGAATGATTTTGAGTTGTAATTTTCTCTTTTGTGATAGGAGGAGCTGTTTTCAAGATTGCTTGCTCAAATTCCTCCTTGTATTGGTGAACAATGTTCATGATTGCCGTGTAATACTCATCTGTAAAATATTTATGGTCCAATGGTATATTATCGAGCAGTCGAATTTTGTTGTCGGTTGTTTCGAAGGCTGCCCATTCTTCATCCAGCCTTCTCAATCTCTCTTGGAAATAGCTGGGGGATGCCTTCCGGGATGATGAATCCTTTTTGTAGTTTCGTATGATTACTTCAATTTTTTCACCAGTCTGCTTTTGACTGGCCACCAATTCATCAAACGAAGCCATGTTGTTGCAGGGATCACGTCGGGGTCACCAAAAATGCTCAAGCTTTTAAAAATGTTCAATATAGCACTTAAACTATCTTGAACTAGAACTTGAATTAAGGATGTTCAATATAGCACTTTAACTATCTTGAACTAGAGTTTGATTTAAGCATGTTCGATATAGCACATTAACTATCTTGAACTTGAAATTAATTTGTACAACAACAGCACTTGAACCGTGTTGCTTTCTCTTACTTAAAAGACTTGGGTTTTGCTTTCAGAAAAAGAGAGTCATTTTATTAGTAATTATTTCCAACTTATATACTAATTTTACAATAAAAGTTATGCTTAATTTGCTAATAATATTTCTGCTGGGTTTACAATAAATTTTAAGTTTAATGTCAATGAAACCAAAATAAGTGAATAAGCGAATTAATTAAAGTTATAGTAAACAACCAAAGAACAAAAAATATTAAATATCAAGTTTCAATTATAAATAAAACAAAGAATAAAAAAAAGGTATGCAATTGAATTAACTAAAAGTAGACAAAATATATGCAGAGGTTCAATAAACTTAAAATAAATGAAAAACAATAAAAATATGTATTAACATGAATAAATGAAAAACAATAAAAAATATGTATTAACAATATATATATATATATATATATATATATATATATATATATATATATATATATATATATATATATATATATATATATATATATATATATATATATATATATATATATATATATGTATATATGTATATATATATATATATATATATATATATATATATATATATATATATATATATATATATTCATTCCTGTAGTTCCATGGTGGAACAAAGGTCCGTAACAAAAGCTTTTCCATTTTGATCGGTCTTGTACCAGCAGTTTCACTTCAGACCATGACATTCTGTTAGAGTTCGTTTCAAGTTCAGTTTGTCTTCTCCAAGTATTAGCTGGTGTGCTCCTTCTTCTGCTGCCTTGGGGGTTCCATTCAATCGCCAATTTCGCAATATTATCGTCCGCTCTTCTTAGAACGTGGCCAATCCAGCTCCACTTTTGCTTAGCTATTTGTACACGGATAGGGAGCTCTCCTGTTCGTATCCACAGGTCCTTGTTGGAGATGATATTTGGCCAAAATATGTTCAGTATTTTTCGCAGGCACCGATTTAAAAAGACTGGAAGTGCTTTATGTCTTTAGCTGACGTCTTCCATGACTCGCACCTATATAATAAAACAGAATGTACATTTGATGACATAAGGCGGAGTTTTGTTTTGACATGTATTTGTGACGATTTCTAGACTTTCTGTAGAGCTCCGAATGTCTGGTTTGCCTTATTTATACGACTTTTTATGTCTTCACTGGAACCGCCTGTTGAAGATATGACGCTATCTAAGTATACGGACGCCGTCCGTAGATGATTTTCTAGCTGGATAAACCTGTCCATATCGTAGCCTTGGTTGCCGTTATCGTCGCACATTTCAGCGATCTCATAATGAATGCCTTCAATAGATTGCCAAAGCTTAGTTGCAGATACGATGTCTTCATGTGAGAATTCGTGGTTTAATATACGCTCTAGCGTGGACATCATAGCTGCTTGTCTTCGTATAAGTCTGGTGAGCTCACCAGTTTCTAACGTTGTGACTGGAATGCCTCCTGAATGATTTTGAGTTGTAATTTTCTCTTTTGTGATAGGAGGAGCTGTTTTCAAGATTGCTTGCTCAAATTCCTCCTTGTATTGGTGAACAATGTTCATGATTGCCGTGTAATACTCATCTGTAAAATATTTATGGTCCAATGGTATATTATCGAGCAGTCGAATTTTGTTGTCGGTTGTTTCGAAGGCTGCCCATTCTTCATCCAGCCTTCTCAATCTCTCTTGGAAATAGCTGGGGGATGCCTTCCGGGATGATGAATCCTTTTTGTAGTTTCGTATGATTACTTCAATTTTTTCACCAGTCTGCTTTTGACTGGCCACCAATTCATCAAACGAAGCCATGTTGTTGCAGGGATCACGTCGGGGTCACCAAAAATGCTCAAGCTTTTAAAAATGTTCAATATAGCACTTAAACTATCTTGAACTAGAACTTGAATTAAGGATGTTCAATATAGCACTTTAACTATCTTGAACTAGAATTTGATTTAAGCATGTTCGATATAGCACATTAACTATCTTGAACTTGAAATTAATTTGTACAACAACAGCACTTGAACCGTGTTGCTTTCTCTTACTTAAAAGACTTGGGTTTTGCTTTCAGAAAAAGAGAGTCATTTTATTAGTAATTATTTCCAACTTATATACTAATTTTACAATAAAAGTTATGCTTAATTTGCTAATAATATTTCTGCTGGGTTTACAATAAATTTTAAGTTTAATGTCAATGAAACCAAAATAAGTGAATAAGCGAATTAATTAAAGTTATAGTAAACAACCAAAGAACAAAAAATATTAAATATCAAGTTTCAATTATAAATAAAACAAAGAATAAAAAAAAGGTATGCAATTGAATTAACTAAAAGTAGACAAAATATATGCAGAGGTTCAATAAACTTAAAATAAATGAAAAACAATAAAAATATGTATTAACATGAATAAATGAAAAACAATAAAAAATATGTATTAACAATATATATATATATATATATATATATATATATATATATATATATATATATATATATATATATATATATATATATATATATATATATATATATATATATATATATATATATATATATATATATATATATATATATATATATATATATATATATATATATATATATATATATATATATATATATATATGTATATATATATATATATATATATATATATATATATATATATATATATATATATATATATATATATATATATATATATATATATATTCATTCCTGTAGTTCCATGGTGGAACAAAGGTCCGTAACAAAAGCTTTTCCATTTTGATCGGTCTTGTACCAGCAGTTTCACTTCAGACCATGACATTCTGTTAGAGTTCGTTTCAAGTTCAGTTTGTCTTCTCCAAGTATTAGCTGGTGTGCCCCTTCTTCTGCTGCCTTGGGGGTTCCATTCAATCGCCAATTTCGCAATATTATCGTCCGCTCTTCTTAGAACGTGGCCAATCCAGCTCCACTTTTGCTTAGCTATTTGTACACGGATAGGGAGCTCTCCTGTTCGTATCCACAGGTCCTTGTTGGAGATGATATTTGGCCAAAATATGTTCAGTATTTTTCGCAGGCACCGATTTAAAAAGACTGGAAGTGCTTTATGTCTTTAGCTGACGTCTTCCATGACTCGCACCTATATAATAAAACAGAATGTACATTTGATGACATAAGGCGGAGTTTTGTTTTGACATGTATTTGTGACGATTTCTAGACTTTCTGTAGAGCTCCGAATGTCTGGTTTGCCTTATTTATACGACTTTTTAAGTCTTCACTGGAACCGCCTGTTGAAGATATGACGCTATCTAAGTATACGAATGACTGTTCTGCATCATTTAACATAACCTTAGAGGTATTGGTTGTATTTATGCGTAAGACTTTAGTTTTTCCCGTATTAATTTCTAACCCGGCGTTCCTGGCGATACGCTTTATGTGTTGTAGTTTTCCGGACATGTCGGTGAAGTTGCTGGTGAGGAGACATATGTCATCAGCATAGTCTAGAACTTTTAACCTCTCATTGAGGCCCCATGTTATACCCCGTCTATCGGTTGTTGCCTGCAGTATTATAACGTCAAACACTATGTTGAACAGCAGAGGAGACAAAACACACCCTTGTCGGACTTCGGTATTTACGCTAAGTGTGTTTCCAAGTTGGTGTTCATGCAGCACTCTTGATGCCGAATTATTACACAGGGCACGGATGAGTTCGGTTATCTTTTCTGGCACTCCTTTACACTGCAGTGCTTGCCAGATGGCACTGTGATAGAGAGTATCGAAAGCTTTTGCAAAATCGATAAATATGCAACAAGGTGGTGTCCGCCATTCTACTGATTGTTCGACCAGTATTCGTAGGCTATTAGTATGGTCGATACAAGATGGATTTGCTCTAAAGCCGGCCTGATTTTGACGGAGTTCAGACGAGAGTGAATTGGATAGCCTTGAGTGGAGAATGCCGGCTACGATCTTATTAACCATTGGCAATAATGTTCTGCCTCTCGAAATTTTTCAGCTAGTTAGATCCCTTTTCTTTGGTAGTTTGAATATCACTCCTTCGCCAATTTCTGAAGGAAGCAGACCGGATGTCCAGAAATCTTCTATGATAGGTTTGATGATGTTTGCACTTGAAAGAGGGTCGGCTTTGAGTAGTTCTGGGCTTATATTGTTCCTTTTCTTTGGACTCATTGTCTCGATATCATATCTCACCCGATGACTGTGCCAATGACAATCAGAATCGGACTACCTAGTCCGATTGTGGGTTCCGGTATTGATACTAGACCGGCATAATAGTCAGACCATATTGCCAATTGTCGGTCCATGGAAGAAGTTGCGCCACCTACAGGATCCCTTAATGTATGGAGAGTAGTTTAATTTTTTCCGGCTATACGTTTAACGTTTTGTACAAATCCCTATTTCTATGCGTCTCCGCGGCCGCCTCAGCGTCGTTAGCCAGGTTTTCTATCCATAATCTCTTATCTCTCCGTGCGCTATGTTTAACCATTCTATCTTTAAAGGAGTACCTTTTTTACCGGGTTGCAATCTTTACCTTTGCACTCTCTGTGAAAAGCTATTTTATGGAGCTCCACTGGTTTCTTTCTAGGCTATCCATGTTTCCAAAACATCTCCCAAGTTCTCCAGCGTACTGTTCTCTTATATTTTCAGAATAAGGTTTTCCAACATCAAAACGTCTTCGCATGCTCTGAGCGTTTGGTCGTCGGATTGCTGCGACCTTGAGTCTAATTTCACCAATGAGCAAATGATGGTCTGATGCTCCATCAGCACCCCTTTTATTTCTGATATCCAACAATGAGCCACGCCATTTTCTACTTATGGCTATATGGTCAATTTTAGTTTCAGTTTTGTGGTCTGGTGAGACCCAAGTCACTTTATGTCTTGTTTTGTTCCTCCTATAGTAAGATTGTGCTTATGGCAAATTTCTACAAATAGTTCACCGTTCTCATTCATCCGACTTAATGCATGTTTTCCCATCACAGTGTCTAAATTGATGTTATTTTGGCCCAATTGTGCGTTAAAGTTTCCTGTAAGTAGGATTATGTCGCCAGCAGGTATATCCTTTAATGTTTGCTCTAGACTACTGCAGAAATCTTCCTTTTCTTTGGGCTCCGCATCTTCTGTTGGATCATAGCATTGCACACCGGTAATATTTCTTGCCCGGGTACGCAAACGAATCGACATAATTCCTTTAGAGAAGGGTTTCCAGTCTATTAAAGATTGTTTTGCTTTATTTGATAGCAGGAATCCAACACAACTCGATCGCGATTGATCTTTTGGTTTACCAGAATATACAAAAATTGTGCCGTCCCCCTTCCTGATCATACCGTTGTCACGCCATCTGGTCTCACACAAACCAAGAAAGAGAAAATTGTACCTTCTGAACTCCTTACAGAATTGCGTCAGTCTAGTTGGTTCTCAAGGAGTTCTAATACACTGTGCGACAGTCAAAAAAACCTGGGACCGGATATTATTTTTCTTGTAGGGCTTGTCGAGTAAAATAAGATTCCAATAGTGAAATTTGCCGGACACCTCCAAAATCCGGATTTACGGTTAAAAAACCGGGTTTTTTTACCTTTGCGCACTTATAAGCCTGTAACTTTGTTGATAATAATCCGATTTTCAATTTCTTACTAGATTTGGAAAGAAGAAACTGAGATCTTTCAAACAATATATAATTTATTTAAGAAAACTTGGGAAGTTTGGGTGTTATTGTCGAGCAAACACAAATTTTGTAGACTTTTCAAAAAATTTTTAAATTCGGTGACGTTTTCATACATTATTTTATTAAGAAATTATAATACTATTGAATTTATTCAAAAACTACGTTTATTTACAATTACAACGCATATATATGTTTAAAAATAGATACGCAATTGAGTTATTTAACTTTTCATGAAAATAAACTTTTTTTTATACAAATTTTATTTTTGGTTATTTAACTCAAAAGTGTTTGCTTGACCGTTTTTTTTAAATCAGCATCATCAGTTTCTCATGACCAGCAATATTCTGAAATCATTTTTATCTTATTTTTGCCTTCAAAGCGTTTTTCATTTACTGGTGAAAATGTTGCCATTTACTGGTGAAAATGTTCGCCTTGTTCCTCACTGAACTGTCCCAGGTTATCTTGGAAAAAGTCCAAATGCAAATGCAGAAAATGAATTTTAATGGACATGTCGCAGCCCATTTCACCATACGCACTTAAAAACTCATTGACAACTGTAACATAGTCGTCGCTTCTGTGACTTCCAAGGAAATTATCGTATAGCGCAACAAAACTCTTCCATGCACGTCTTTCAACGGAACTTAGCTTGTTAATGAAATCTGCATCTCTCATTGGAACTAGTCTTAAAACTTTCTTCGAGTATTCAAGTCCGGTCACTTTTTCTGCCAGTTGTTATAACGAAATCTTTTTCCACCAAATTCCACTGTTTTAATCGCGACCAGAGGACTTCAGAATGCCGCTTTGACAAGTGTGAATCGCGAACAAGAAATCAGCTTTTACAAAAAATGCCGCTCCGTTGTTGTAGATCTGGATGGAAGGAACTCGTCTTGTTCAAAATCTTTTTCTGTTACATCGACAGATTTGCTCATTGTCCGTAGATCATAATTTATAGGTATCGGTTTTGTAACAGTTACAACATTTGCGTACTTCATGTTTTTGCGCGTTTTGAAACAGTGACCTAAAACATCGGTTTGACAAAAGTAGCAATCATTTGGTTTATGATATGACTGATAATGCCAAGTCATAGTCGTAGAAAAGGGCAAAACAAACGAAGGTTGAATTTTCTTTTTTTAATGTATTATAGCAATATTGACAAATTCAATTCTGGCTCGTACCAGCGACTAGTGTCAAAAGAACGATTAAATACTTTATTGTACACTTCTACCACTCCAATATTGTTTTTAAAATCACGCTGGTGACTGATATCAGTAAATAAGCCACAAATAAAGCAAAATTTCAAGCAAACACTTTTGAGTTAAATAACCAAAAATAAAATTTGTATAAAATGTTTAAAAGTTTATTTTCAATAAAAAGATAATATAACTCAGTCAATTGCATATCTATTTTTAACCCCACATATGCATTGTAATTGTAAGTAAACGTACTTTTTGAATAAATTCAATTGTATTATAGTTTCTTAATAAAACAATGTATAAGAACGTCACCGAATTTGAAAAATTTTTGAAAAATCTACAAAATTTGTGTTTGCTCGACAATAACACCCAAACTTCCCAAGTTTTCTTAAATAAATTATATATTATTTGAAAGATCTCAGTTTCTTCTTTCTAAATTTAGTAAGAAATTGAAAATCGGATTATTATCAACAAAGTTACAGGCTTATAAGTGCGCAAATGTAAAAAAAACCGGTTTTTTAACCGTAAATCCGGATTTTGGAGGTGTCCGGCAAATTTCACTATCGGATTCCTCTTTAGCTCAACAAGACCTACAAGAAAAATAATATCCGGTCCCAGGTTTTTCTATTTCATTCAATTGTGTAACACTGTGATATTCCATGTTCCGAATCGTGTCCGCGTTTTGAAGCTAAAGGTCGTCAACAATTGAGGATCAGTTTGGTTTTGATTGATTATAGTTTCAGTAATCATGTTAGTTTAAGATGTGCTGGTGATTAGGCAATCGCATCCGAGCCTGATACCTGGGTTGCCAGTATATGCAGCCAGGCATTGCATCAATAGTGCTTAGTTAATGGTGCCACTTACTCGCCATGTCATTCCAAGGATCACTGGCAACTCGGTATTTGGTAGGCTGTGCCTCCGAACCTCTCCCCTCGAAACCGCTGAAATTGTCCGCGACTGCTGATTTAATTCGCAGCTACCAGGTATATCTACTGGGCTTTCCACTATCCGCAACCTGTGGACGCGTCCGATAGCATTTCAACTTATGCTTGCGGAAAAAACACACCTATATGGCATGCGGCAATTGGAGCTAACATATCTATACCTTTGACAGTTAAAACACTTTGTCACACCAGACCGTCTGAACTTCCTAATAAAAACTTTACAATGTAAAATGTATTTTACATCAGAGTCTCTTGTAAGTCTGACAACCCACTTATCACCCCCTAATCTCACAAATCCTAAGATTTGGATTTTGATCTGCACACCGTTAAGGTATGCAAAAAGTTCTTCCGGCTCAAATAAGTCAGGAAGCCTTTCAATCACCTAGGTGAATGGCCGAAGACACTTAGAGTTGTATGTGTAGCACTTTGTTTCAAGCTCTTCTAAGAGAACTTTGACTTTTCGAAATCAGCCAGAGTGCAGACCTCTATATTAGCTACTTTCGAACGAATAATCCTAATATTAAAGTTTCTGTGTCCCAAACATCTGTCCATTTGTCTAATCAAGTCCTTCATGTCAGCGTCATAAGCAGTTATAATGGGTATTGACTTACTGCTTCTAATTTTTCCAGAAACTTGCATGTCCTGTTCCGCTTTATTCTTAATCTTCACCGGCTTAGTACCACCTCTTGGGTTTGATATGATCTGCTCTTTCTTGTTTTGCCTCTTGCTTTTAATTTCACTTTTATTGAGAAGAGATTTTTCGGCTGTTTGAAGCTCTTTCTCATCAATCATTTCCAGACTATCTGCATTTTGCAATATTTCTTCTCCCACACAATCAATTCTGTCAAGTCTTTCTTTGAGCTTGTTGTTTTCATACACAAGCAAGCCAATTTTCCTGCCAGCATCATCTACCTTTTCCATTAATGTAGCATTAAGCCTTCTTAAACTTTCTATATCAGTTTCACTGACACTTTTCATTCTCTTCTTATCAGAGGTACCTTCTTCGATGTCATCTATTGTGGTGACTGCTTACAAACTGAAACCAGTTGCCAGAAAAACGCACCTGATGAAAAAGTACTTGCTATGAAAACACCTGTTCAAAAAACATTTGATGTTTACATACTTCTTGTGCCTCCTATGGGCTTCTCACAAAATTATATTAGATTAGCTCAAAACTAAATTTCCAATTTTAACTAGAGCCAATGTTAATTCATCGGCAGTACACACACAATTAATGACTATATTTGAACAATTCATGTTCCTTATATACTATTTCAACATATGAAATTATATTAAATCAAATAATTCCAAGAGTACCTTGTATGAATTTTAGTTTAATTTGAAAAAAAATAACAAATACAGTAATAAGTAGGCAGCTTCAAAATTATATAAAATGGAAAATAATAAATACAGAAATATGTGGCCTGCTTCGTATATATATATATATATATATATATATATATATATATATATATATATATATATATATATATATATATATATATATATATATATATATATATATATATATATATATATATATATATATATATATATATATATATATATATATATATATATATATATATATATATATATATATATATATATATATATATATATATATATATATATATAGGGTACTATAGGAGCACTACATAAGCTTCAATAAACTAACGGAAATGTTACTTGTATATAGTGTATGGTGCTTCGTCAATTATATATTTCATTTAGTTTTATTTTATCTTTAATTTTCATCTTATGTATTTTTTTAGTATACGGTGCACCCAGTGAGAATGGTTGGAACCCGCTGAGAGTTGCTCTCAGGATAACGAGCTTGACGGAAACTTCACTGGTTCGTGCGGCCGTGACATTAAATATATATATATATATATATATATATATATTAAATATATATATATATATATATATATATATATATATATATATATATATATATATATATATATATATATATATATATATATATATATATATATATATATATATGTATATATATATATATATATTATTGTGTGTTGTGTTGTGTTTGTACCAAAGCTTTCTAAAGCTATTATACTTTTGTGTTTTTGTTGACTACAAATAGAAAAATATGATTGAGTTCTGTGTGAATTCTCATATACTATTTGTAGTCTGTGGCATAAGTATACAAGCTTGAATGCTTTTCAATCATGATTTGGCTAAAAGGGTACTGATGATTCAGTTAGCGCCTATGCAATGCAGGTATACCTAGCTAAGCCAGCAACAAACAATAAAATATTAAAATTGATAATTACTTTTAGAAGTTAATATATTTCCCATTAGTTATAGTAGTTATAGTATTATGAATGAAATTTCTTTTTTTCGTATGTTGCATTCTTCACCATTTTTTTTTTTTTGTTCATGGGAAGTAATGAAATACAGATGGTGATGAAGGCGAATATTTTTCCTAAAACATTTGTTTACCCTTCTTAAATAAATCATTGCTCTAGTGTAAAAAGTTTGAAAAATGAGCATAAAATCACTGTCTGCATAGGTGGTCATATTTGTATACCAACGTTTGGAAGTGCGAGCGATGATGATATATTTTATATCTAATAAATAATTACAAATATCACGATACAAACAATTGCGTTGACAGAAAATTTCCGAGCCATCTCTTAATAAATTACTATCAGTAGCTTAGCTCCCCTAATATTTACTGCCTCTTTATTAAAGTTGGCATTCTTTTGCAATAATCTCCGATTTTTAACTAGACATAAATAAATTGGTCATTTTTATTGAGGTATTGATAATGACTGCACTCCAACTGAACTATTTGATGCACTATCATTTCGTCAATGTGGTTTGTTCATTCATTGATCTATTACTGAATATTCCAACTTCTTTTCCTGTGCAGTATGCTGTACTATGAAGTATAGTTAAAATAAACGCTGTAACATAATAGTACATGGGAAACGTTTAACCGGTTAATTTAATTCAACATGCATTTTTACAATATATTTGTATGAAAATTTTCGAAATTTGATTTCTTGTAACTTTTCACTCAACCAAAGTTTTGTTAATATTTTTAAATTTTTCGAGCATTCTGATATTGTTCAATTATTTAGAAAATTTTATTTTCAGTTTTTAACCAACTACATAGGTTTGCACACTTTAATTTTAGTCCAACAGAAGGTTTCTTCACATTTATAGGTTTTCCCTTTTTTATATATTAAAGAACAAATATTTATTACATTATTCACATTTATTTAATGTCTTTCCACATGAAATGAACTGCTACGATATTTTTTACTTATCAAATTTAAACTAAGAACTTAAATATCAAACATAATTATTTTATTACTCTCGCCGTTAATTTTTTATATGCTTTATTTACAATCTGTTTGTACAACAAGTAAATTTAATAATAAATAAAAAGTAACAGATGTTTCTATCCCATAGTGCAAAACAAAGAAGTTCTACGAACATGTTCGATTTTTGTTTTAAACGTTAAGCTATGTACAGACGGTTGTAAGATCTGACAATATTGTCAGTAAAATATACCTTACAATGTCTTGCAACTGTGTGAACTGCCAATTTTCGTCTTACAACGTTGGTAGAAAAAGCATTGTCAGCCTATTGTAAGCCAATAATATTGTCAGACGTTGTAAGTTCATTTTTTATTGGTAGGTGTGCTTAAAGTATAATGCACCTGACAATGGAATCATTGTCAGACAAATATTTCTACTGGCAACACTGCGCGCGCATAAACGTAAATTTAATGTTTTAAATTTTCTGGCAATGCCGAAAAACAAATTTGTTGTACAATAATCTAACAACCGTGTGAACTGACAATTTTTATTGGTAGGTAAATTTATTGCCAGACAGTTGTCTGACAATGAAATTGTAAGCTTTTCTTACAATCGTCTGAACTAACAATGTACCTTTTTGTAGCCATATTGAATTGTCAGAGCATTGCCAGCACGTTGGTAAATCAAACGACATTATCAGATCTTACAACCGTCTGTACATAGCTTTAACATTAATATTTATAAAATAATTTAAACAAAAACAAATATGTATATATGATATGTATATAAACCTTTACACAGGTATATATGTATAAGGATCTTAATTAGTTATGTGAGCTTTTATCTAAAAGACAAATCAAGAACATTTAACCTATTTAGCCTACGTACTTCTTTAGAATTATCTAGTAGTCTAATGGCTAGTGGATTTGAAGGACTACTTAATCTCTCAAGGTATCTTGAACTAAATTCTGTTATTGTTTCTTTGACTGTAGGGATTTTGAGAACATTGTGTATCGTTGAATTTGTTATAAACCATGTGGCTTCAGTAATAAAACGAAGAGTTTTGGACTAGTATCGCTGCAAAATTTCTATGTTTGAGCTTTTCGCTGTTCCCCAAAGTTGAATTCCATACGTCCATATAGGTTTGAGAATAGCTTTGTATAAAAGAAACTTATTTTTCAAGCTTAGTTCGGATTTCGGACATAAAAGCCAATACATCTTTTTTGTTTTGATGTTGAGATATTTCCGTTTTGTTTTGATATGTTCTTTCCAAGTAAGTACAGCCCAAAATACTTTACATTATTCACAGTCGGTATTAGTAATCCATTTAAAGCAACTGGTGGACAGATTTCTCTTCTCGCCGTTAATTTGAGTTACAACATTGCTGCACATACTTTTGCTAAAAGAAATAAATAGAATTTAAGAAATATTTAAGAATAAATAGTTACATTTGTTGAACACATACTTTTTTTCCACTAATTTTTATTTATTGTATCTTCATTAAACTGAACTAACAATAAGTATTCAAATTTTAAAATATAGATATAATAATTAGGCCTAACCAGTGTCGGTCATAAACTTAGTGATAGTAATTAAAAATACATAAATGTCGTGTTAAGCACAAAAATATTTTCAAAAAGTTTCATCTGGAGTGTTGCGTACTAAAGCCGTAGTATCCCTCTTTTTTAAGCGGATGTGTCCAGTAAAGTTCAAGATGTTACGAGCAAGGGGATTAGGATGGGACTCGAGTTTTGTTAAATATTTGCCTGCATATTTTGCAATTTCAGCGGTCACAAGTAGCATATTTAAATCACGATGTAAAATAGAATTTTTCATGTACCAAAGAGCCGATGTTATTAACCTTAAAATTTTGTTTTGCATACGTTGTATTCTCTCTACATTGGAAGCTGAAGCAGTGCCCCATAGCTGAATTCCGTAACACAATATGGGTTACAAAAGCGACTTGTATATTAAAAGTTTACAATCTAGACTGACGGTAGAATTTCTACCAATCAGCCAATGTATCTGAGTTAATTTAAGTTTCATTTGTGTCAGCTTAGAGTCAATGTGGTGTTTCCATGTAAGCCGTCGGTCAAGATGTATACCAAGGTATTTCACCTGTGAATGTTGAGGAACAACTTCATTGTTGATTCGAATGGGGGAACAAGTGTCTCTTCGTAGGGTAAATGTGACATGAACACACTTTTGTTCATTTACTTTTATTCTCCATAAGTTCAACCATATTTCCAACAGGTTAATATGTTCCTGAAGATAACGGGACGCCTCGTGAGGGTTTTCATGCATACTAAGGCAGGCTGTATCATCGGCAAATGTAGAGGTGAGGATATTGCTGCTCAAAGGCATATCACAGGTATAAATCAAATACAAAACTGGCACCAGTATACTCCCCTGTGGCACACCGGATGAGATAGTTTCGGGCACACTCATGAAGTCTCCTTCCACAACAGTGAACTTCCGAGCAAGAATGTAGCTTTCTTCAATTTTAAAATTAGGCCTTCGTGCCACACTTTATCAAATGCCTGAGAAACATCCATAAAGAGGGAAGAACAATACTTCTTTTCTTCAAATGTTCTTCTTATAAAATGAACCAATCTATGACATGGTTCAATGGTGCTATGCTGACTTCTAAACCAAAATTGATGGTCCGGTATGCACCCATTATCAGTTAGAATTGGGGCAATTTTGTCATGAGCACCTTTTCGAAGAGCTTTGAAATTATTGACAGAAAACTTATTGGCCTATATGACTCAGAATTAGTAAGATCTTTGCCCGCCTTTGGAATCATTTTGACCATGGCGAGTTTCCAGCTGTGTGGATAATACTGCAATCCTAAAATGCCATTAAAAATAAATAACAGGATTCTAATAGCAATACGAGGCAACTTCATCAGCATCTTGTTACTAATTCCATCAATACCCGGGGCCTTCTTTGGGTTGGTTTCAGCATTTAGTTTATTTACATCACGCATCTTAAACTTTATGGGTCGAGGGGGTAGAGCAACTACACTCGGCAAATCAGCACCACTACATGTGTTTGGGGTAGATACGTATTTTAATGTTCAGCAAATATGTTACCTTCTTCAGTATTGTTTCTTGCCCAACCTCCGGTCGAAGTGCGCAGGGGTGGTTTAAACTCAACGGGTGTTTTAAATTTTTTAGCAGCGCGCCACAAGGAGTAATTAGATGCTGTTGTGACATCGAGACATTCCAGATAGTTCTTAAGAGAAACAGATTTTTCAGATGCAAGAAACTCTTGGAGTCGTTTAGTGCATTCTTTAAGTCTGATTTTATGTTGAAGAGATCTGTGCTGTTGCCATTCCCTTCTAGTTTAATATTTTCAGTAAGATTGGCAATGTTAAGTTCAATATCATCGGGAGTTCTTAGCTTGATGTTTTCCGTACAATGACTACTGAGATATTTTTTGAACCCCAGCCAATTAACACGATTTATCATCTTCACATATGGGTGAGGTAAGTCACTTCTTAGTGGGTTACAAATTGTAACGATCGTGGGAGAGTGACCGGAGGAGAGATCATGAGAAGCTTCAACATGAATTAAATCCCTAGAGATATTTTTCATGACGCCAAAATCTATAACATCCGGAATTTTTTGTATGTCAGTGGGCCAGTAAGTGGGCTCCCCGCTCGAAATTACATCCAAACCCATTTTTGGAATTGAGTTGAACAATACTCGACCTCTAGGTGTAATAAGACGCGATCCCCAGTACATATGTTTTGCATTGTAGTCCCCAGCTACTACAAAACAAGGTCCAAGAGTTTCGTAAACATCCTCGTATTGATCCTCAGTGATTGAAAATCCGGGAGGGGAGTAAATCGATGATATCACGAGATTTAAACAAAAATTTTCTATGTAAATATTCGTTGCTTGTAGATGGTCTTCACAAATGTTCTCAAGAATATAGTGATTGATTCTTGACTTAATTAGAACTGCTGATCCTCCGCATGCTCTTCCTCTCTGGTCCTTTGTATCATATAAGTTGTAGCCACTCATTTTAAAAAGGCTTCTCGGAGTCAAATGAGTCTCAGATACCAACATTATATCAATATTTTTTACCGTGAGGAAGTGCTCAAGTTCATATTTGTGTTGGCGAATGCCGTTTGCGTTCCAGAAACATAATTTTAACGTGTTCATGGCTTGTTAATTAATGCTTGAAGCAGTGTGTTCTGCATTCGCGGCATTTCTTGCATCATGCTAGTCATATTTGTTGCAAAGTTGTTTATAGTTTGGACCAGATTATCAATAGTAGTTTCAAGGCGACTGAAATTAAAGCTGGCGTTTGCATTCGTTGAATTATTTGGTGGTGACACTTTTTGCATGGGAACAGAATTGATCTTCACAGCGTCAGCATACGATACTTGTGGAATGATTGGTTGGGCCATTAGAGGATAAGTGGCGGAGTACGTATTTCCTGTTTGAACTGGGGTTACTTTAGGCTTTTGGCTCATAGCCTGTTTAACGAAAGAGTATAGAGGACATCCCCTGTAGTAAGCAGTGTGATTACCTCCACAATTACTGCACTTCTTTTTCTTCTGACCTTTCGACTTATTGCAAATAGCAGTGCTGTGTGATTCACCGCACACAACACAAACAGTTGGTAATTTACAACAAGGTTTTGTGTGGCCGTATTCTTGACAATTATGGCACTGTACGGGTCCAGAACGCTTGTGTGGTTCTTCAACTGTGATTTTTCGGTATAAGAGATATTTTAGGTTATAAATTGGATGGGTCTCATTTTTCTTTAATTTTATATCATTTGGCTCCAGTTCAACGCGAAATAAGGGTTGGGGGATCTTCTCCCTGTTTATTATGTTAGAGACATTCTTTACCTTAAATCCCTGGAGGGTGAGAGCATCTTTTATTTCCTCAGGAACAACATAAGAATCTATGCCTTTCAATACGATCTGTAGGCCTTTAGCACTCTTAAGCTGGAATGTGTAGAAACTTGTTTTATTTTTTTCGAATTCGTTAACCATTTTGCGGAAATCTTTTTCTTCGTATGTTTGAATCTTTGTTTCATCAATATTACCACGTTTTATAGGAACAATGTGAAATGCCTTTTCACCAATGACCGAAAT
Source organism: Germaria angustata (assembly GCA_963681545.1). Taxonomy (NCBI): domain Eukaryota; kingdom Metazoa; phylum Arthropoda; class Insecta; order Diptera; family Tachinidae; genus Germaria; species Germaria angustata. The sequence continues at coordinate 61,379,498 of OY812999.1, read as the reverse complement.
TAATTTTTTAATAAGGGTGTTTGAATTTTTTTTCCTCAAATAGATTGGTGGTGGTTTTGAGGTTTTATTCGAGAGTACGTCGGGTTTGTCGGTGATATCTTTCAAAATTTTAAAACGGTTTAGACGGTTAGCTGAGTTGGCGTCGATATCCCTGGATATCTTGGCAACAGATGAGATTTTAGATGAATTTGGGCTTCGCCCGCGCTTTACTACTGTGATATATCTGTCCATTCCGACAGGCACTTTAGGTTTCTGAATATTATTACCTATAGTGATAACTGGGTTAAGTGATGAACACGAGCCCGGAGTGGATAATGGCGCTGATTTAAATAAAGAAGTACTAGGCAGCGGTAATGTTAGAGAATCACTACTTGGCATCGGAGTAAGCGAATTTGTTCGCTCACGTAAAATTGGCTTTGCCGTTAGAAAAAGACTATCATCAAATTTTTTATTTTTATTGTTTGCATTAAGAGCTTCAGAACTCACAGTAAAGTAGGCATTTCTGCCGTTAGAACTCACTTCACAATTTTTTGTTTTTGAGGTACTCATTCGGAGTATTCCTCAGTCACTTTGTTTGTTTTTTTTTTTGTTTTTGTTGTTTCAGATTATATGAAAGATATTATTAGTGAAAATAAGGCAAATTTCTCAAAATGAGTACTTATTACAAATCAGTACTTATTACGAATATTTTTTTTGTAATTTTTTTTGTTTAGTATGTAAGAAAAAAAAACTCCGCTAACACGTCCGTTCACTACGAAGGTTCAACAAGACTCCTAAACACAAGACTCCTGAACACATACTCCTGAACACATACTTAACAAACAATATATGTGAAAAGTTCTTCTTCTAAATCCATCCCACCGTTTAGTTAAAAATAGAATTCTTAATTTAAAAAAAAAATAATTAAAAAAAAATTTAAAATTTTAATATACATTGATATGTTATTTCAAAGGTACATTTAATTAAACTAATATAAATCGTAATAAAACAAAACCTTACCAACGTCTTGCCAGTTAATAGTGGTTTGTACGAGTTAAAATCTAAAAAAAATTGGTTATAACTTAAGCTTAGTTTAGACGATATGTTGAATCAGCATATTTATGCTGAAAAAATTGCTAACGTGCCATCATATCGTGTAAACGCAAAATTTTTATCAGCATACGTATGCCTAACAACATGTGCAAGCATATCGCCAACGCATGTTGGCAATTTTAGCATATCGTGTGAATAGTACATTATTAGTCTTTGCAAAATTTTCTGTGTATGCTTGCTGACATGCTATTTTCTACAAGCACCGTATAAATTGCCTCTAATACATGTAGAATAATTGAACTAATAGTTGGCTTTATGACACGAAAAAGAAACTTCAATGAAGAAAATGAATCACCACTGCTTAGGAAACGTAGGGTCAAAATAAGTCGATCCTTTGCTGTTATGCTTTTGCGCATCACTGTGTCTGGTTTAGAAATTATTGGTGACACCAAAGAAAGGAAGTTATTAAATTGATGGATATCCATACGCAAAAAATTGTTGCACAGGGATTCTTCTTCCTCTTCCAATTCCTTATATAATTTTGCACAAAAACCTTCTTCCTCCCGCCGTTGTACCCATTTTCTTTTCCAAACACTGCGTCTTTTTTTTATATCACTTTCATCAGTATCAAAAAGTAGCACTGCGCAAGCAATAGCAAGCGATATTTCCTCTGAAGACATTTTTTCTTTTAATTAAAAAAATTAATTTTTCTTTAATAACGCGTTGCATGAACTCACTCAACTCTCTCAAACTCTCTTATTCCACAAGCCAATGTTTATACGACTCAGCATATATACCACCATATAAATATTAACATATCATATAAACGCAAAAATTGTATGCTTGCTCATACGTTGCCATTTCATTTGTTGAAATATGTGAAATTAAAAAATTTGGTAGTTTCAGCATATAGTGTAAACACCTAGCATATGATATATGATATAGGAATTTGCTAGCTACATATATGTACATATATGCTGATTCAACATATTGTCTAAACATCATGCCTCGTCATTGCCGCCATTTCTGGTTTATTAGAAGCAGAGGTTAAAAGTCTGACTAACATTGTGTTTATTTCTTATAATCTTTTATTAGTATTGTAAAACTCTCTAAGTTATTTAGAATTTTAAACAAATTTGCTAGATACTCTCGATATGAACAAGAATATATTATTTTCACTTCTTTTTGAATGATACATGCATATGTTTGGTTATTATTGTAGACAAGTAGACCTCATTGAAATAAACTACACTAGTGTTTGATGTATGTAATAAACATAAATAAAGACAATAAATACACACACACAATAAATTTCAATTATTTGTTCATTTTATATTTATTACTCACACCCGTTCGCATTTACAAAATTTACATTTTGCGTAATTTTCATGATCGATGAAATTATTAAATTTTCAAAAATTTTCGTTGTCTTTCTATTACTTTAATTTCACAGTGATTAAACAAATTAACGAAATTGTCTATATTTTTTTAATAAAATAGTTGTTGTTGGCCAACTGGTAGTTTGAGTGGCCATTGATCTAGATATACCAGACTGATAACGAAGTAAGCGTTCTCACTTCCTTCAAATTGTATTTAATGTTTTGAATTTCAATGTATGATTTTAATATAATTAAACAAATGCCCTTATCGACATAATAAATAGTTAGTCATTGTAAGCAAGATTATTATAATATTTGAGGTGTGTCAAGAATATTGTTCTAGGAGCTTTGTGAACATATTCTCAGTAGATACGAGTTCGTTTAATTCTCTCTAGAACTCGCCTACATCAATCCCAAAATAAACGAGTGGCAATTGTTGAATTTTCTTTCAATCTTTTTAGATTCTTCGACTACAAAATCTTTCTTTTTGAGCGTTTTCAATTCCAAAATTACTTTTCGTTAAATACATACATTGGTAAACGTTGCAGAAATATCTATTTCTAATTTTTGTATCGTATATCTGAGCTATTGTTGAGTGAAATACATAGTGGTAAAAAACATCAACGTGATCCTATATCAGAAAACCTTGAGAAATTTGGTTGAGAATATTGAACGAATTAAGAGATAGACCCTCTGTTAAGCGCAGGCTCGTTTGCCTTGCTCAACTTTATCGAGATGTATAACTTGGTGCTTCACCAAGTTATTAGTGTTCGTAGGGGTTTATTATCCTAGTAGTTCACCAGGATAATACAAGCGATTATTTTCGGTTCTGTTGTTCAAGTGGTACACAAGAACAACGTAAACTGACTTGTCGAAAAAATTAAATTCAGATGTTTGCTGGATGAATGACAATCGTGCAATCACAAATTTTATTAAAAACTTATGGTATTTAAAGAAGAAAATTACAAATACAAATAATAAAGAAATACAAATACAAATAGAAATACAATACAAAAAAAAAGTAAAAAATTTTAATTTTTAGCAGGCTGGAAACCGTTCATTCTTCTGATGCACTAATTATTTTCCCACCGTTAGCAGAGAACAGATATTGGATTTCATAACTGTCTGGCTGGTGAATTAAATAAGCAAATTATTTTCTCACTGACAGTAAAGCCCAAACAGATATCAAATTTCTCCAACGTCTGACTAGTTATTTGATTTAGTACGTGTAAATAAAAATTTTGTTTTAATTTAGCTATGAATTATGCAAACGCGGTAATTCTCACACCTAAATAAGAACGTAAAAAAGAGGTACGGATTTTGTTCAAGTATTACGAATTATGCAGACGCGGTAATTCTCACGCCAAAATGTGGGAAAAATAAGAGCGTAAAAAAGAAGTACGGATTATGTTCAAGTCTTATTAATTCTATTGAGAGTTGTTTTTATTTTTGAATAAAGAATAAAAAAAAACTCAAAAGTATTAACATATTGCGGCCCCAAGGGGATTGAAAAGTGCGAATGAGCGATCTCCGGCAATTTACATATTTTGAAGTGGATTAAGTTGTTGGTTCCAATGAAACATTCCAGTTGGATCGTGGAGACGGTTGTGGTGCTTCGGGGATTGGTTCACATCTTCTCTTCAACCTTTGCCTTGCTATCAGGGCCACTATCACAGCTAAAATCAAGGCTAGTCCAACATAGCTGATGGTTAAGCTATGTATTTTATGGGTTCTTGCGAGAGGAAATTCTTGTCGTTGTGCCCTGACCTCATTCTGCAGATGGGTTATCTTTTCAATTGTCGAAGCATATGACAGGGGTTGTGTCATGTTGTTTACGCTTTCTTGGAGGTGAAGGAATGACATCCCATTGCTTGTATATGATGAATGCAAGTTTGATGAGATGGTTCGATGCCCGTATATGGTAATAACATCATTTTTCATTGCACACCCTGCGGGAAGCGTGAGCAACCCGGTACCTTCCAGCAATTGTGAACTGCTTTCACCCTTGCATACTGTGCTTAGTTTTATTTGCTGTTGAGTTGCGAGCAGCCACTGGTTCTTGTTATAAAGTTGGTACCATACGTTATTGCTGTTTATCAACTCTATGTTGCAGCTTGAGTCGGATTCATTGTTGAATAAATTTATCTCACAGCGACAAATTGGAGAGCCTTTATGATATGCAGCTTGAATGTGTGGGCATAAGAAAATGTTATGCTCAAGTTTATTGCAGGTACTTAGCTTCGATTCATCTAGAGGGAAATATTCGTCACGATGAGCGTTGAGAGCCATCATTTTAGTGGTTGGTATGATAGCCACTAAAGAGTTGTTCATTAGCTGTGGTACTGGAGTAATATAAAATAGGTCATATTGCCCTTGATGGGCTAGAGGGATGAACAAGGTGCAAATAATGTGCTGAGTTGAGATTGCTGCGTGAGCCGTGACTACACCATATAAATGAATAATGTCTGCAACTGGAAGTACTAGATCTGCGGGAAGGTTTGCCTTTATGTTATCGATTTCACCCGAAAATTGTTGTGGGGTTAGTAGAACCGGACTAATTCGACCATGGTAAGTGTCCGCTAACAATGTGATCATAGATGTGTGCATTTTTTGTAAATTATTAGCAATTGTAAGTAACTGGACACTCAGTGATAAAATGACTTCCGATCGATGGTAACTGTCATTGGTTGTGAGGTAGAGTAGTTTATTTATTTTACCGTTCATTTTTTCGAAGTTATCTTGCGTGCGTTGTTCCGATTGCTTCATGAGATTCAGGGTCGAGTCGATAAACGATGTTTGATTCCGAAGAAGGCTTTGCAAGTGGGCTTCGTTGGTTTTTATACTATTAATAGTATCCGTCATTTCTGCCGCATATTTGGAGTCTAAAACGCCAAACAAGGAGCTTGCTATATTTCCAACGATGTCTATTGCTCCTCGTCGCTTCCTTTTTATGAAATTTTCCAAACCGTGCTCCATTTCATTTCTGAGATCTTGAAAATGGGATAGAAGTCCGTTGCATTGATGATTAAGGGATGAGTAATCGCCGGCCCTTTTCAGCGCAGAGGTACCGTTCATTAAAAGTTCTAATTCGTTATAGAACGGTGTCAGCTCAAAATAAATAAGGAGCTTCCATTCAGCGATGACAGGTTTAACTTGGCCAATATTTTCGAAATGCAATCCAGGGTTGCTGGTGATTTGGGTGTACGTCACTTGTTGGCATAGGATTAGAGGGAGAAATAATGCTATGAGTACTAGCAGACCTGTTGCGTTTAGAGTACAACGTTTTGAGGGTGGTTCATTTATGGTTTTGTTCTTGGGTGTCTCTTTTTCGTTTCTCATCTGTTGTGTTATTGCTAACATTGGTTCCTGGTGGCTCCACAGGAAGAGGAGCCAGCAAGTGAATTGCTCGCTTAAGGATACCATCAGATGTTTTTACATCCGCTGTTCTGACAAGTCCGTCTGAACCGGGGTAAATTTCAGTTACTTTTCCAAGACGCCATTTCATGACTGGTGTGTTGTCTTTAATTATAACTATGGTACCCCGTTGCAAATTTTGAGCCTTGGTTTGCCACTTGTTTCGCTGCTGGAGTTCACTGAGGTATTCCTGCGACCATCGTTTCCAAAATTGATGCTTTATTTGTGACACTAACTCCCATCGTTTTGTAAGAGTTGTTGGAGTTGACCTAGCTGTTGCATCTACTTGTGCTGTAAGCGGTTCACCAATCAAAAAGTGGCCTGGTGTTAGTGCAGCCTCATCATTAGGACTATTCGGCAACGGTGCAATCGGTCTCGAATTAAGAATTGCTTCGACTTCTATGATCACGGTTTCCATTTCTTCATAGGTCAGAGACGCGTTTGCCATTTCTTTAACAAGTAACCTTTTTGCGGATTTGACTGCAGCCTCCCATAGTCCGCCGAAGTGCGGGGCTCGTGGAGGTATGAAATGAAAACTGATGCCTTTGCTGGCACACTCTTGTTGAATTTTTTCTTGAGCAGCTGTGGCGAAAAGAGCAGTTGACAACTTTTCTAATTGATTGCGAGCTCCCACAAAGTTTGTTGCGTTGTCACTGTAGAGATGCTGACAGTGACCCCTTCGGCCGATGAATCTTTTGAGCGCTCCAATGAAAGCGTCGGTTGTAAGGTCTGTTACAAGCTCCAGATGGACCGCCTTAGTGGAAAAGCAACAGAATACTGCAATATACGCCTTTTGGGGTCGCTTTCCTCGTGTTTTGAAGTGAACCCAGATTGGACCACAGTAGTCAACTCCTGCATTAATAAAGGGTCTCGCTGGTATTACTCTTGCTTCTGGAAGGTTTCCCATAATTTGCTGCAGAAGTTTTGGTTTCGCTCGTACACATTGCACACATTTATGCACAGTTTCCCGAGCCAAATGTTTGCCTTTAATGGGCCAAAAACGTTGTCTTACGATTGCTAGAAGTGCTCCAGGGCCACAATGTTTGTTTTCCCTATGTATCGACTCAAATATTAGTTTACTTATTGTGTCGTTATAAGGAAGCAACATTGGATGTTTGGCATTGAATGATAACGTGGATGCTTCTAATCTACCTCCAACTCTTTGAATGTTATATTCGTCTAAAAATGGGGATAAGCTTTTTATTTGACTCGATCCTTTAAGGTCTTTTTTCTGTTGCAGCTGTTGAATGTCTTCTGTGAACGTGCATAGTTGGGTGGTTCGAACAATGATGGCAAGCGCATCGTGAAGTTCAATAGGTGTGAGATTTTGTTGGGTTTGTCGCTCGGGTTTGAAAGTTCTGGCATTTTTAATGAATCTTAAAATGTATCCTATGATACGTTGGAGCCTTTTTAGTGAATTTCGGTGGTTGATGCTGTGCAAAAAGTTTTCACTATTGACAGCAATGAGTGAGATGTATGATCCTTGCTTTTGTTCAGGGGTCGGCAAATTAGGATCTAGGCCAAAACTGGGAGGCCAATGTTTCTCGTCTCCATGAAGAAAAAATGGCCCATACATCCATTGGGGTGTATGCTGTAACTGTTGTGGATCCAGTCCTCTTGATATGATGTCCGCTGGATTATCTTTAGAACTTACATGACGCCATTGCTCAGGTAGCGTGTTTTCTTGAATTGCAGCGATTCGATTAGCCACAAATGTATGAAAGGAAGAAAATCTTGAATTTATCCACGATAAGACTATTTTTGAGTCGGACCAATAGAATGTTGGCGTTGTATTCATATCCAAGTCTAATTTCACTTTTGCAGCTAAGTTAGCACCCAATTGTGCGGCACATAGTTCCAGTCTAGGCAGTGTTTGCTGTTTGAGTGGAGTTATCCGTGATTTCGCACATAACAAATATACTCTTATTGTTTTGTTTGGTAGAATTGTTCTCACATATATTGCAGCGCCATACGCCTTTTCGGAGGCATCGGTAAAAACATGAAGTTGAGTCTTGCTAGGAAGAACTCCTTTATAGATATGCCGATGCACTTGAAAGCTTTCAAGTTCGCTTAGGTTGCTTCGAAAGGTTCGCCAGCGTGAGTCAATTTCTGAAGGAACAGCCTCGTCCCATGAGAGATTCAAGGTCCATAATTCCTGGATAAACATTTTTGCTCTGGCAACTACTGGCGACAGAATTCCTAGTGGATCAAAGATTCGCGCCAAGTCTGATGTGACTGTTCTTTTAGTCACGGCTTTAATTGTTTGAATGTTGACCTTGATCTTAAGTAGGTCATCTTTAGGTAACCATACCAATCCCAGTGTTTTAGTGTAATCAGTTTCGTCTGAGAAGTCAAGACTGACTTCTTGGTCATAACTGGGAATGTTGCGGAGCAGCTGGGCATTATTAGCGCACCATTTTCGTAGATGGAATCCGTACTTGGCCAGGACGTCTTGCAGCTGGCGCTGAGTTTCTAGGGATGTATTCAGGCTATCAGCTCCACCCAGCCCGTCATCGACATAAAAGTTCTTTTCCAAGAAACTGGCTGCCAAAGGAGCTTGCATCTTATTATCCTGTATTATTTCCTTTAAACATTTGATCGCCAGATATGGTGCTGGTCTAGTACCATAGGTAACGGTATTTAACTGGAAATAACTAATAGGCTCAGAGGCATTATTTCGCCAGAGGATTATCTGGTACTGTCGGTCCTTGGGGTGGATATAGATTTGGCGGTACATTTTTTCGATATCTGTTGTGAATACGAAACGGGGCAGCCGAAATCGCAATAGAACCGTAAATAGATCATTTTGTAGTGGTGGTCCAGTGTGGAGAATATCATTTAAGGATTTTCCTGTAGACGTTTTTGCTGACGCATCGAAAACTACTCTGAGTTTAATTGTACTACTTTCGGGTCCCAAGACGCAGTGGTGAGGAATAAAGTATGTATGCCCCTTTACTTCGTCTATATTGATTTTCGACATGTGCCCCATTGTTTCGTAGTCTTTCATAAATAGCGCATATTGTTCCTTCAATGAAGCGTCTTTTGATAATCGACGTTCTAGTGCGAGGAACCGGTTGAATGCGATACAATGTGAGGACCCTAATAAAGATGGTTCAGCACAAAACGGCAGTCGTGCTATGAATCGACCTTCATGGTCACGTGTGGTATGCTGATTGAAATGTGCTTCGCACTGTGCATCAAAGGGTGATAAATTTTTCTCTGTTCCTTCAACCTCCTCGAGTTTCCAAAATCGCTCAATAGCTGTATTCATTTTATCCTCTTCTGTTAAGACTCCGCAGATTCCTGATGAGAGCCTTTCACCAGATACCTTTCCCGAAACGATCCATCCAAAGGCTGTATTTTGTAGCAGTGGAAGGCCCTCGCCTAATTTGAATTGTCCGATCTTGAGTAGTTGATGATAATATTCCGCCCCTAACAAAATATCGATTTTTTCTGGACGGTTGAAGGTTGGGTCCGCTAATGCTACGTTGCTAGGAACTGACCACCTGTCGATTGTAAGCGATTGAGCGGGTTGAGGGGAAATAATTTGCGGCAATACGAATGCTTCAAGCCGTGTTGAAAAATTGTTGAGCCGAGATTGTAGCGTAATGTTGACTCGGTGTTGAACCTTGGTACGGTTTTTTCCAATACCGTTGATTGAAGCAGAAGTAGTCCGTGCTGGGAGTCCAAGCCGGTTGACTAATCGTTCTGCGATCAAATTGACTTGTGATCCTGAATCAAGGATTGCCTTGCATTCAGTTTCCAGACCATTAGCCTTGACCTTTACCAACGCTGTTCCCAGTAGAACATATGGTCTTTTGTTAGTGTCACTTCCCGCCATGCTTTCAGCTTTTGTTGGTGTGCTGACTAGAGATGTCGCGTGTTGCGTCGTGGAGTTATTCGTTGTAACTGTTTCATTGGCTGACTCTGTTTCCGCCTTTGATTTGTTACGCTTCCTGGATATTGAATTCTTTTGCGGGGCTTGTTCCAAGTGTACAAGGGTGTTGTGCATTTTTCCACATTTTTGGCAGCGGCCTAAAATTGTGCACTGTTTGGTCAAATGATTGTGACTAAAACAATTAACACACATTTTATGTTTCTGTATCAAGTTTAGTCTGTTTACAGGGCTTAGCTGGATGAATTCTCTGCATCTATACAACGGGTGATATTCTTGCTTGCAAACTAGGCATCGTTGGTTCTCATGGCGGGGATGTGCCGTAAGCGTGCATGTTTTGCTAGCAGGAGAAACTGTCTTATCTTTGTGTCCTATTGCCTCCAGAGTGTGGAAGTAGTTCTCCAGAAAGGTAAGAAATTGGCTGACTGGTTGCATTTCCTTTGGGTTGGTGATCGATTGCTCATATTGAGTGTATACAGTTTTGTCCAACTTTTTTACCAGAAGGTGGAGTAGGAGTGGATCCCATGTCGAGATTTCGAGCCCCATATTAGAAAGAGCTGCCAGACATTCTCTCGTTGTATCGTGCAATCGCTTAACGGCCATTAACGTCGATGCACCGGATGGTTGGTCTAGCAGTCTCTGAACCGCTGTTGCCACTATTAGTCGTTTATTATCATATCGATCCTGTAGTAACTGCCAAGCGGCTATGTAATTGTCTGCAGTAACAGCAAGATGATTAATAAGCTTCGCTGCTTCACCAGTAACGTTGGTCTTTAGATAAAACATTTTGTGAGCGCCTGACATCTGTTGCTCATGAATAGTTTTCTTAAATAAGTCAGAAAACGATGTCCATTTCATATAATCACCTTCAAATTTAGAGAGAGTGATTGTGGGTAATGGTAGGGTAGATGGTCTAGCCATAGTCTCTGTGGATGAGAGGCGATTGTTGTTAGCCGTGGTAAGCTGGATGATCGCTAACTGAGCGGCTTGTTCGAGGTGGATGTATCTGCTTGTGTCATAACCGGCGAGGTCTGGATCGGAATATTTATCTAACACTTCATCATTAAGTAGTTCTAGCTGTTGCCATAGTTTGGTGATGGTGGCCTTTTTAACATCGTAATAAGGCCCATCCTGACCTGACTGCAACTGAAGGCCTTCTAGCTGTCTATCCAGAGCTGCCATCTTTCCTAGGGAGCGGCTGATTAAACCATCGTGGCCACTTGTAGGTTGAGGTTTCGTGGATGGGGGGTTGTTAATGATTTCGGACTGGTCGCCCTCTTTTGGTGGTGGATCAATAGGGTTTTTGGCGATTGCTCCCTTACCTTGGTAAGTGTGCTCGCGTTCCATCAGCGCTATATATTTGGATGCCATTGACTGGATTTGACTATAGCGGTCTGCAGTGAAGTATTCATCTTCCATATCAATATCCTTTAGAGTCCGCAATTTGGTATCTGCCTCATCGAATTCTTTCCAAGCTGTAGTCAGCCGGGCCAATCGTTCTTTGTAGTACGCTGGGGTTTTGCGGCTAGCTGGGTCCTTGGTAAAGTTGCGGATGATGGTGGCGATACGCTCGCCGATCTCCTTTAGTTGGTGAAGAAGCTGCTCTGCGGTTTCCATATTGCTTTGTTGATGCCCTATAGAGGTTAATTGAGAGTTGGAGTAAGCTGCTTGTTAGTTGTGATGCAACGTTGTCTGTGATTAAGCGCCTGTAGTTTGTGGTTGGCCGCTGATATTTTGGGTTTAAATTGTTCGCTTGAAGGACTTTAGGTTTTCCTAAACCCGATGTCCTGTCACGGTCGCCAAAATGTTAAGCGCAGGCTCGTTTGCCTTGCTCAACTTTATCGAGATGTATAACTTGGTGCTTCACCAAGTTATTAGTGTTCGTAGGGGTTTATTACCCTAGTAGTTCACCAGGATAATACAAGCGATTATTTTCGGTTCAGTTGTTCAAGTGGTACACAAGAACAACGTAAACTGACTTGTCGAAAAAATTAAATTCAGATGTTTGCTGGATGAATGACAATCGTGCAATCACAAATTTTATTAAAAACTTATGGTATTTAAAGAAGAAAATTACAAATACAAATAATAAAGAAATACAAATACAAATAGAAATACAATACAAAAAAAAAGTAAAAAATTTTAATTTTTAGCAGGCTGGAAACCGTTCATTCTTCTGATGCACTAATTATTTTCCCACCGTTAGCAGAGAACAGATATTGGATTTCATAACTGTCTGGCTGGTGAATTAAATAAGCAAATTATTTTCTCACTGACAGTAAAGCCCAAACAGATATCAAATTTCTCCAACGTCTGACTAGTTATTTGATTTAGTACGTGTAAATAAAAATTTTGTTTTAATTTAGCTATGAATTATGCAAACGCGGTAATTCTCACACCTAAATAAGAACATAAAAAAGAGGTACGGATTTTGTTCAAGTATTACGAATTATGCAGACGCGGTAATTCTCACGCCAAAATGTGGGAAAAATAAGAGCGTAAAAAAGAAGTACGGATTATGTTCAAGTCTTATTAATTCTATTGAGAGTTGTTTTTATTTTTGAATAAAGAATAAAAAAACTCAAAAGAATTAACACCCTCAAAAACGATTTTATGCCTAAAACTGAAACCATTTGCAGAAAATTTTTTATTTTGTAAGTCCGGTAATATCAACATTTACAATTACACATCACAATGATAGTTATTCAAAGATTCGAGTTTATAAAACTTGCAGCCGCATGCATTAATAGTCTGAAAAAACACGCTGCTGAGAGGTGTATTGCACGGAAATATAGAATTTCTGGTAGTTCGCATTACAAACTTTTGCACCGCTACAGCTTTGAGGACCAAAATGCTAGTGATGTTCAAAATTTTGGAGTAAGTTTTCTCTCTGAACTTCTAGGGTTCCAGAATCAATCATCTTCAAATGAAAATGTCATTAAGTTTAGCTCCTGAGATTATATCTTCTTCTTTTGCGAAATCAAATATAAAAATTTTCGTTATGTCGAAGTTTAATTTCACTCAATTTTGCGTCCTGAGTTCAATTATGAACATCCAACCTGATCGCAAGATTTATATTAATAATTAAAATGTTCCAAAAATATTATATTGAGAGATACTAAATTTTATAAACCACAGAAGGTTGACTTTCTAAACGGATGATAAATATTTTTTGAATCTCTGTATTTTGGACAAACTAAGTCTAATCCGAACCTGCCTGTACTTTCAAAGACATCTGTTAGCTGAATTATTGTGGGAAAGCATAAATAGTCAAAGGGCTCGATTCCATAGGTATATTATATTGGCAATAAAATAAAAAACGAGAAAGTAATCGATCCAATTATTCGAAAACTCTGTGAAGTCGAGAAACTCAGACTGCGAAAAAACAAAAATGCGAGTAAAATTTAATGGAATCCGTTCCATGTTTGCCGTTAGGACGGCTTAAGGTCCCATATTCTTTTAAATTGAATCCTTATGTCTTGGATTTTTCTTCTCAAACTGCCAAAAGACGATTTCTTGTACTTGAGCGTAAACTTGCGGCCGATAAAACCATAAGAAATATGTATCACGATCTCATGAAAGAGTATGCTGACCTGGTCACATGTTAATTAAGGATAATGATATTCCCAATTTATCTCACTATTTTATACCGCAACAATGCGTTGTAAGTCCGCAAAGTACAACCATGAGTCGGACTTTTCCAAGGTTTCGGCTCAATGAAATATTAACGTCAAAGAAGAATTGCAATCGACTCGTCTCTTGTTTTCGGTTTCACAAATTTGTAATCACTGCGAATATCAAGAAAATATATCTCTAAATACTGGTTGGTGATACCAACAGAAACTTTTGCTTGATTCTTTAGAGACAAAATATTTTTTGATCCGTTGCAGATATTTCGGTTAAACTTTGTGAGATATGGTACATCTTTTAGCGATCAGATTTCTTAAATACTTAAGCAATTTTTATAACGTATCTTTCCTCGTGGGTGCAATGCTATCAGCAATAATTTTTATGTTGATGACCCGTTGACTGGTGCCAATAGTTTTGAAGAGCTGATAATTATCCGAGATCAAACGGTTCAAATATTAAGTTCAGCTGGATTCAATTTAAACAAATGGTTTTCAAACCAGCCTGGTTTTGCCCTTAGAAATACACTGTGTTCCGAAGAACTAGTCATTTAAATTTCCTTTGGAGCACAGTTGAGTAGAATGCATCGAAAAAAACATTTTGTCTATTTCTTTAAAGTTTTCGATCCATTCGGGCTTTTGTGTCCAACAGTAACAAAATCTAAAATTTTGATTCACTAGCTTTGTATTTAAAAGCTTAAATATGAAGAAACGGTATACATGATATCAAATACTGCCTGAAAATTTTGAGAGAGAATTTAATAAAAATTATCTCTATTGAAATTCCAAGATTCGTCCGCACTACTTGATCAGCAATAATACAAGTTCATAGGGTCGTTGAGGCGTGGATTCGGGATTACAGATGCTACCTGTATATATGAAGTAGTGACTCATCTAGACGGCTGAGTCAAAAATCGTACCACTCAATACCAAATCTCTTCCAAAACATGATATGTGCGCAGCACACCTTTTAGCCGAACTGCGGAGTCGAATTGAAAAAATGATAAGATTTGAAATCGAGAGTATAACATTTTGGATGGATGCAGAAGTCACTTTAGATTGGAAAAAGGACCTATCCATCTAGTCTCGCAATATTTGCTTCAAACAAAGATGCCGAGATACAAGAATTATCAGATCACGCTTTATGATGTCATGTACCAATATGAGAAAATCCGGCTGATATTGCCCCTAGAAAATGTGATGTAGACGATCTTAAAATTCCGATTTAGCTTAACGGTCTTTCATTCTTATTGATTGGCCCTTCCAATTTCATATTAAGTTCAAAAGGGAAAAGTTTAGTTTCTTGTTGCAGTAGAGAGGTTTATGAACTTTGAAAATATTTCTTGAAGTTGATTGAACCATACAAGAAAATTATAAGAATTATCTCTTTCGTGTTAAGATTCATATATGTATGTGCTTAGTTTTGCGTAAAATTTGAAATTTGCAGATCGAAAAATCCTACAGCTAAAGAAATGAATTGGGTCTTTAATAGAATTTCAAAAAATTGCCAAAGTGAGAGCTTGTCTTATGAGACTGTCAAACTAGAGAAACATCAAATACTGCTATCAAATGTTTAGAGACCCACGCCTTTTTTTATACACAATTTTATAGGGAATAAGCAAAACTTTTCACTGGTAGGGGTAGGTGGGAGATAATTTGAGGTGCCTTTTGTCACATTATATTAAATTTCCACATCTGTTGCCAAAGAAGAATCTTTACGTGATGCTATATTTACGTAATCTGCATTTCGAAAACGGCCTTGCTGGTACGAAGGCAGTAGACTATGAGTGGGAAGGGAAAATATTTAGCTTGAAAATGCTAAAGAAGAGTGTAGTAGGATCGTGTATCAATGTGTTACAGCTACCAACCAAAGTGTATGATACAAATAATGGGAAATTTGCCCACTCCTAGGGAAAAAGCTTTGTGTCCACTTTTCATAATTGGCGGAGATTTTTGTGATTCCGTAAGTATCTCTTTGCGTATACGTGACAGATCACCAATTAAAATGTATATAGCGGTTTGTGTTGGTTTCACGTCGAAAGCTGTCGACTTATAATTATCTTGATGAATTTATTCTTTCCACTAAAAGGTTTACTACCAGCAGAGGTCTTCCCCGCAAAGTATGCTGCGACATCGCGACCAATTTTGTGGGAGCCACGAGCTCGTGGAACTAGGGGACGCAATTGAGAGGAGCCGAGAAGATAGAGTCGTAGGTAGCTTCGTGCAAGGTATATTATAACTTCATACATCCCAGACCTTCCCAGTTCGGAGAACTGTTAGAGGCAGCTGTAAAGCAAACGAAACATCTACTTCTACGAAATGTTGGCTACTCAAGCAGAAGTACATAGTAACAACGCTCGTATGCAGTGCTAAACGGCAGAACAATATCACGGCTGTCTCCAGACTCGAATGAGGGAAACACATTTACGCCGGTATATCTTATAAAGGTCTCCGTTCGCTGCCGCCTGAATCCGCCAGGGGCTTAACGACAACAAGCTACGTTGCTTGAATCGACAGCGGATGCTATGCGCTATCAAACATAAACGGTGAATTTATATTTTATTTGCGAATTGCTAACTCAGGAAACAAATCCTGATTAATGACACTATTTACAAATAAGATTTAAAACGTTACTGCTTGTTTAAACTTGCTCAGTGTTTCCGTCGACGTAATGTGCTTATTACTATATGACAGAGCAAGAATGCTAAAAGAACTACGAAAAAATAAGCTTTCATTTTTAAGTATTTAAAATTTTTTAAACATGCATATGTGTTCCACTAACGGAGCTAAAGTCCCTCATTCCCAAACGAGTGTGGCCGCTGTAGTGTAGAATGTTGCGAGCTAGTGGGCTTGATTTTCTGCTGCTGTAATCGTACATAGAATTTTATTTAGGTGTCTTTGAATTTTTTCTATATTGGATGCTGGGGCGGTGCCCCATATCGGTTTTAGGATCGCGTTGTACAGAAGAAGCTTAGTGTTGAATTTCTCCCTATAAGCCAATTAATTTGAGCAGTCTTTAATTCGATTTACATCAATTTAGCGTCTAAGGAAGATTTCCACGTTAAGTGACGATCAAGGTAAATGTCGAGGTATTTGACTTCATTATGTTGTGGTATTAATTTACCAATAATTTGGAAGGGAGAACATGTTTGCCTTTGCAATCTTATAGTGATGTGAGCACATTTTCGCTCGTTCACTTTTATTCTCTATGTTTTTAACTAACTTCCCAATATTAAAATATATTCCTGCAACTTGAGGGACGCTTCTTGCGTATTTTAATGGATGCTCAAAAAATCTGTATCATTAGCAATGTCAAGATTTGTGCTTATTGGCATGTCAGAGGCATATATTAAATACAATATTGGACCTAATATACTGGCTTGAGGATCTCCTGATTCTATTGACTGCGGTGTGCTTATAAAGTTTCCTTCTCTAATATTAAATTTGCGACTAGTTAAGTAGATTAAGTATTTCCGGGTAACTTTTGCTTCAATTTATTTATTAAACCTTAATGGCAAACTTTAAAAAAGGCATGGGAAACATTAGTAACCAGAGTAGAGCAATATTTTCAACTTTAAACGCAGTTCTTACTACATTTACAAGTCTGTGTGCTTTTTCGATGGTGCCATGTTTCTTTCCGTTTTTTCTGTTCAGTATTGGGGCCAGCCTTCTCGAGGGTAGTTTCTTAAACAGCTCTGATATGTTAAATAACAGACTTATAGGCCTGTAAGATTCCACAAGCGTGTGATCTCTTCCAGTGTTAGGAATCTTAGCGATCATCGAAACCTTCCATTCGGCCGCATAGTGCATTCAAAATTATAAATTACATTCTTTTTTGCTATTCTTGGCAATTCTAACGCAGAGAAGGCTTACTTACTGTGTATCTTTTAAACCGTCTAGTAGCTCGCCATAGTAAATAATTTGTTTTTGGAGTTGCGTCTAATTCTTGTAGCTATTTTTGTAGCGATTAAGTTTTTTTATTCTAGAGTTATAGAGTCATCTAAATCCGCCGCCATTCCTTTTTTCACGCAAATATTTATTTATTGTATCTTCAAAACTGAACTAACAATAAGTTTTCATCTCTTAAGTATAGATATAATTATTAGGACATAAATTTAGTGATAGTAATTAATAATACATAAATGTCATGATAAGCACAAAAATATTTTCAAAAAATTTTATCTGGAGTGTGGCGTATTAAAGCCGTAGTATCCCTCCTTTTTAAGCGGATGTGTCCAGTAAAGTTCAAAATGTTACAAGCAAGGGGAGTAGGATGGGATTCGAGTTTTGTTAAATATTTGCCTGCATATTTTTGCAATTTCAGTGGTCACAAGTGGCATATTTAGATCACGATGTAAATTTGAAATATTCATGTACCATGGAGCCGATGTTATTAAAATTAAAATTTTGTTTTGCCTTCGTTGGATTCTCTCTACATTGGAAGCTGTAGCAATGACTTATAGCTGAATTCCGTAACACCATATGGGTTTCAAAAGCAACTTGTATATTAAAAGTTTACAATCTAGACTGAGGGTAGAATTTCTACCAATCAGCCAATGTATCTGGGTGAATTTAAGCTTCATTTGTGTCAGCTTAGAGTCAATGTGGTGTTTCCATGTGAGCCGTCGGTCAAGGTTAGGTTAGGTTAAGTTAGGTTGATAAGAGGGGTTTAATAGCCCATGTCGTACGACATACACCTAAGCCAGTGAAGGCTTGTTGTGCGCTCCCTTGAGTTTAACCATATTGACCCAAAGGTCTAGAGAAACTCCGTGTTACTCACAAAGTTCCTTAATTTCTTCCAGCGTATTCCCCGTAATCGGCTTATGTTCGGTAAGATGTCACTCCCAAAATATCGGGATCTTATTTGTGAGAAGGCGGGGCATTGGCACAAATAGTGTTCCAATGTTTCGCTCTCCTCCCCACATGCTCTACATTCATCTCCTCCCGCTATTCCGACGTGTATAAGATGTGCCAGTAGTTGAGAGTGCCCTGTGACAACTCCCATTATTCTACTTAGTTCGAGCTTACTAAGTTTTAGCAGCTCCCTCGTTCTTCTCTCGTCTGGATCTCCCCATAGAATTTTTGTATTGATTCCCATGGTTCCGTTATTCCAGAGAGTTGAATGGGCCCTATGTGCCCAAGTCTTTAGCTCGGATTTAACTGCATCGAAAGGTTTCGCGCATTCCAAGCTTATATTACCTAACTCTATTGCCCTAGAAGCAAGTGAGTTTGCCCTCTCATTTCCAGTTATCCCTGCGTGCCCTGGCACCCATATGATGTGCACTTCACCATGTGTCGAGTAACTGTTAATAACGTTTTTGCAATCCCAAACTGTACGTGATTTAGTGCGTTCCTTTGAGATTGCTCTAATGGCCATCTGACTATCTGTGAATATATTCACAAGTCCTGACCTCCCCATTACGTTGAGTTCCCTGATACACTCCGTTATCGCCAGAACTTCCGCCTGCAAAACTGTGCAATAGTCCGGCAGGCGGAAAAACAGTTCTGTGGTGTTTTCTATATAAACACCAAATCCCGTTTTCCCTCTCGACCTTGATCTATCCGTGTAACAATGAAGCCCCATGGGGATCTGGTTCCAAGGGTCGGTCTACCAGGAATGGATGTCGGGGATCAATGTTCCGCAGTTGGCCTCTAGTCTAGTCTCCGGTATGCGGTCATTTGCAACATTATCCGGTATGGACTCTCCTATGGCCGTAAAGATTCGTTGATGATACGCTTCGTGTTCCTGATCGATCCACTCACCCATTACCTTTAGTCGGTTTGCTGCAAGAGCCGCTTCGTATTTTATACGAATTTCGATTGGCTGGATAGATAATCTTGTTTCCATCGCCCCTGTTGATGTCGTTCGGAAGGCCCCACTTATACCAAGACAGCAGGTTCTCTGAACTTTCTGTATTGCTTTGATGTTGCATTTATATTCCATCGACGTCCACCACACTATAGAAGCATAGGTCATAATCGGCCTGATGACGCTACTATAAAGCCAGTGTGTCATCTCTGGATTCAGCCCCCATCTTGTGCCTATGGCCCGTTTACAGATTGACCAACATATATGAGCCTTTTTGACTCTTTCGTTTATGTGGTCTTTCCATTTTAATTTCCGATCGAGAATGACTCCTAGATACTTCACCCTGTCGGAAATATTTATTGTCCTTTCAAGAAAGCGCGGCTCATCATATGGAGCTATCTTCGTCTTTCTTGTAAATAGGCCAATTTCAGTTTTTCCTGGGTTAACGTTTAACCCTCTTGGTTGAGCCCAGTTGTGTGCCAGGGTTAATGCCTCCTCGGCCTTCCTGCACAAATGATTTGGATCCCTTCCCTTCAGAAGTATCATGACGTCATCTGCATAGCAGACTGTCTCGAATCCCTCATCGGTCAGAGTCCTAATAAGGGTATATATTGTTGTGGGGTGATAAAATCCCCCCTTGTGGAGTTCCACATTGCACCCTCTTTCTTATACTTACATTGTGCGCCTCACAATTAATCCATCTGTTCCTTAGCATACTGCCAATCCAGTCGCGTATTGCCCGGTTGACATTAAACTGGTCCAGGGAATGGATAAGTGTGTTGGTATACACGTTGTTAAAAGCCCCCTCAATGTCAATGCAAACCGCGAGAGTGTACATCTTTTCATTAAGAGACCTTTCTATAAAGTACACCACATTATGCAATGCAGTGTCCACTGATCTACCTTTGAAGTATGCGTGTTGCTTGAACCTCAGCATATGGCCTGCGATCCTGCCTTTAAACATGTCGTGGATTATCCTCTCCATGGTTTTCAGCAAGAAGGAAGTTAGGCTTATTGGTCTATAAGCATTTGGTGAAGAATAATTTGGCTTGCCAGGTTTGGGGATAAACACTACCCTCGCTTCCTGCCAGTCTACTGGAATATATGCGTGTGTTAGGCATGCATTATAAATTCCTGCAAGAGGTGTCGAAACTAAATTCATCCCTTTCTGCAGGAGCGCCGGAAAGATACCATCCGGACCCGCAGCCTTAAACGGAGAGAAGCTTTTTATCGCTTCCATAACCATCCTATCGCTGATAATAGGCACCTCATGTTCACCACTTCTCCCATCGTCCAGCATAGCCGAAAGTTTGGCCGGGCTGCATGGAAAATGTGTATCCATGAGGAGTTTAATGGTTTCCTCCACATTTTCAATTGTCTTGCCCGTTTCATCCACTAATGATTCAGCCTGGATGTGGGCTTTTGACAAAAATTTTTAAATTTTAGAAACATCGCTTACACTGTCCACCTGTTCACAGAAAAGCCTCCAGGATGTACGTTTAGCAGTTCTTATTCTCTTGTTGTAAATTCGGAGTTTATTACGATAATCCTCCCAATATACTGGTAATCTTTTACGTTTCGCTCTATTATAGAGTCGGCGGACTTCCCTCCCCATTGCCCGAATCTCCCCTGTCATCCAGGGTTTCTCGTATGGGGATTTTCTTTCCCGAAGTGGGCAACTCTCTTCAAACGACTCAACTAAAGCGTCCGTAATGATTTTGACTTTACTGTCTATGTCCTCTCTTTCTAGGCGATTGAAAGAAACCTGCCCTAAATGAGAATCAAGTGACCTTTCGAATTTTGCCCAATCAGTTGTAGCCCTGTTTCGAAAGGTTACAGATTCTGGCGGTTGCCTTGCAATTTTAAACATAATATAACGATGATCTGAGAATGAGTGCTCGTTCAGAACCCTCCATTCAGCAATTTCATCGATTACGTTTTCAGAACATATGGTTACATCTAATACCTCCGCTCTAATTCTATTAATAAAGGTAGGCGTATTACCAGTATTAAGAGTTAATAGATCGTTAGTATTCAGAAATTCTAAAAGAGCCTGTCCCCTTTTATTAATGTTAGTACTACCCCATGTAATATGATGCGAATTAGTATCGCATCCGATTAGTACTTTCCTACCTTTTGTTCTGCAATCTTCAACCAAGTGTTGTAATTCCGACGTTGGTTGTAGTGTCGGTGCATCATACGGCAAGTATACTGATGCTAGGCATATGTTTCCATTTCCCTGCTTCAGTACTGTTGCGTCTGCTGTTGACAACTCTGTGGATAAAAGAAAGCATAAATTTTTGGGACTAAGAATACAGGTCCTCGGACGATTCCCTGTTTTAGCATAAAATAATTGGTAGTTTACATGGTTTAATCCATTAACCCTGTTTTTTGTCGTCCAGGGTTCTTGTATTAATGCCACATGTATCTTACCTTTGTTAATTTTCTCCATCAAAGCGTGAGTTGCCGTCTCGCTCCGGTGGAGGTTAATTTGGATGACCTCCCACATCATCCTTCTAATAGGCGGTCCTCTTGGGAGTTGGTGATTTTGTGCTCCAACTCCTCCTTGGCCGTCTGGACCTCCGAGACACCCGCCTGATTTTGGCTAGATGCAGCCTGTGCCTATTTTCAAATAGACGGCTTTTGAAACAAAGAACACTTTCCCTTCAGATTTGGAAAGGCTGGAAATAGATCCTTGGTCGATGCCCACCACAAAAAGAGTTCCATTTTGGTCCTCCTCTCTGTGGAACACTTCCCATTTCTCTACCGCCAGTTCTTTGTTTTGTTTACCAATAACCTCCAAAATACGGTCGGATGTGAATTTGCATCCCCATCCTTTGATGTAGAAGGTTGCCTTGGTTAGAGTAGGTATATTTCTCCCTTCCACCAGCTCCAGTTTACAGCCTTTCCATGGCGGAGGGATTCTTTCTACCAACTTCTTAAGGGTGGCTGTGCAGGTCTGCGAAGCTTATCTTAGAATCAGCACTCCCCTTTGAAACTCGCAGCTGTTTATTTGTATTGGAGATCCGTTATCGGTAGCCATAACGTATTCCAATATCGCGTTATTTAATAGATTCTACACCACTTGCTGTTGATTTTCTGGTATTTTGCCAGTCGGACGTGAGGTGTCAATGACCGCGTAGCAGAGATTGTCCCTGTATTGCCTCCTGGCTACTTTAGCGTAAGATGTCGGCTCTTTTTCCTTGGTAGCGTCTAGCTTCCTCTTACGCGTGAAGAGATTCCGCTTTTTGGCGTTCTCTGCTTCCGCGGAAGATTTCACCGATGTGCCCGCCTTCTCAGTAAGTGCTGCAGCTTTGACCCCCTTACTAGAAGGATTCTTCATGGAGACTCCTTTAAGAAGGGAGAGGCCCGATTTTGGCGACTTACTGGTCGACGAGGAGCACCTTTTCTTATGCTTCAGCTCCGCAATGTTCTGCCCTTCTGGAGATCGGATCCTGTTACCAGTCTCTACCGAGGTGGAGGGAGTATCCGATGATTCCTTTAGGGCATCTTGCGCATTTTTAGCTGCTGCCTGGTTCTTATTGGCAAGTTTTCGCCTTTGAGCCCCAGAGAGCCGCTTTTTCCTAGTATTTAGGCGCGATTTTGTCGCTCACCTCATCTACTAGTCATCTAGATCCTGCGAAGGATCTCTACCTGACTGGTTTACGCTTCGAGAGTCAGAGTAGATGTTCCCACCTGTCTCTGAAGGCTGGGTTGACCTTAAGTCCCCCCGGGTGTTACCACCTCTTCCTCTCTTTTTTGTGTCGCTGTCCTTGTCCGATTTTTTGTTCCGTTGTCCGTTTGTATGTCCATTGTCTCTTCGTAGGGTAAATTTGACATGAACACACTTTTGTTCATTTACTTTTATTCTCCATAAGTTCAACCACAGTTCCAACAGGTTACTATGTTCCTGGAGATAACAGGATGTCTCGTGAGGGTTTTCATGCATACTAAGGCAGGCTATATCATCGGCAAATGTAGAAGTGTGGATACTACTTCTCACAGACATATCACAGGTATAAATCAGTATCAGTATATAAATCAGTATACTCCCCTGTGGCACACCGGATAAGATAGTTTCGAACACACTCATGAAGTCTCCTTACACAACAGTGAACTTCCGGGCAAGAATGTAATTTTCAAAAGATTTACAATGTTTATTGACAGATATGTCTTCAATTTTAAAATTAGCTCTTCATGCCACACTTCATCAAAAGCTTGAGAAACATCAATAAAGAGGGAAGAACAATACTTGTTTTCTTCAAATGTTCTTCTTATAAAATGAACCAATCTATGAGTTTGTTCAATGGTGCTATGCTGACTTCTAAAACCAAATTGATGGTCCGGTATACACCCATTATTAGTTAGAATGGGGGACAATTTTGTCATGAGCAGCTTTTCGAAGAGCTTTGAAATTGTTGACAATGAACTTATTGTCCTATATGACTCAGCCCTGGTAAGATCTTTGCCCGTCTTTGGAATCATTTTGATCATGGCAAGTTTCCTGCTGTGTGGATGATACTCCATTCGTAAAATGCCATTAAAAATAAATAACAGGATTCTAATAGTAACACGAGGCAACTTCAATCAGCATCTTGTTACTAATTCCATCAATACCCTGAGCTTTCTTCGGGTTGGTTTCAGCAATTAGTTTTTGTACATCACGCATCTTAAACTTTATGGGTCGAGGGGATAGAGCAACTACACTCGGCAAATCAGCAGCACCAGGACATGTGTTTGGGGTAAATACGTAGTTGCGCAGGGGTGGTTTAGACTCAACGGGTGTTTTAATGACTACTGGGATATTTTTTGAACCCCGGCCAATTAACACGAGTTATCATCTTCACACATGGGTAAAGTAAGTCACTTCTTAGTGAGCTACAAATTGTAACGGTCATGGGAGAGTGATCGGAGGAGAGATCATGAGAAGCTTCAACATGAATTAAATCCCTAGAGGTATTTTTCATGACGCCAAAATCTATAACATCCGGAATTTTTTGTATGTCAGTAAGTGCTCGCGCGCGAGAAATGACATCTAAACCCATTTTGGAAATTGTGTTGAACAATGCTCGACCTCTAGGTGTCATAAGACGCGATCCCCAGAACGTATGTTTTGCATTGTAGTCTCCATCTGCTACGAAGCAAGGTCCAAGAGTTTTGTAGAAATCCTCGTATTGATCCTCAGTGACTGAAAATCTGGAAGGGGAGTAAACTGATGATATTACGAAATTTGTACAAAAATTTTCGATACAAATATTTGTTGCTTGTAGATGGTCTTCACAAATGTTCTCAAGAATATAGTGCTTGGTTCTTGACTTTATTAGAACTGCTGATCCTCCGCATGCTCTTCCTCTCGGGTCCTTTGTATCGTGTAAGGTGTAGCCACTCATTTTAAAAAGGCTTCCCGAAGTCAAATGAGTCTCAGATACCAACATTATATCAATATTTGAGGAAGTGCTCAAGTTCATTTTTATGTTGGCGAATGCCGTTTGCGTTCCAGACACATACTTTTAACATGTTCGTGGCTTGTTAACTAATGCTTGAAGCAGTGTGTTCTGCATTCGCTGCCTTTCTTGTATCATGCTAGTCATGTTTGTTGTAAAGTTGTTTATAGTTTGTACCAAATTGTCAAATTAAAGCTTGGGTTTGCATTTGTTGTATTATTTGGTGGTGACACTTTTTGCATGGGAATAGAGTTGATCTTCAGAGCGTCAGCATACGATACATGTGAAGTGATTGGTTGAGCCATTAGGGGATGAGTAGCGGAGTACGTATTTCCTGCTTGAGCTGGGGTTACTTTAGGCTTTTGACTCATAGCTTGTTTAACGAAAGAGAACACAGGACATCCTCTGTAGTTAGCACTTTTTTTCTTTTTGATCTTTTGACTTATTGCAAATAGCAGTAGTGTGTAATTCACCGCACACAACACAAACAGTAGGTAAT
Source organism: Germaria angustata (assembly GCA_963681545.1). NCBI lineage: Eukaryota > Metazoa > Arthropoda > Insecta > Diptera > Tachinidae > Germaria > Germaria angustata. The sequence continues at coordinate 61,354,400 of OY812999.1, read as the reverse complement.
TTACAATAAGTTTTTGTGTGGCCATTTTCTTGACAATTATTGCACTGTACAGGTCCCGAACGCGTGTGTGGTTCTTCAACTGAGATTTTTTGGTATAAGAAATATTTTAAATTATAAATTGGATGGGTCTCATTTTTCTTCAATTTTATATCATTTGGCTCCATTTAACGCGAAATAAAGGTTGGGGGATCGTCTCACTGTTTATTATGTTAGAGACGTTCTTTACCTTAAATCCCTGGAGGGTGAGAGCATCTTTTATTTCCTCAGGAACAACATAAGAATCTATGCCCTCCAATACGATCTGCAGGCCTTTAGCACTCTTAAGCTGGAATGTGTAGAAACTTGTTTTATTTTTCTTAAATTCAGTAACCATTTTACGGAAGTCTTTTTCATCATAAATGTATTTAAACTTTTGTTTCATCAATGTTACCACGTTTTATTGGAACAATGTGAAATGCCTTTAAACCAATGACCGAGATTAGTTTTTTGATAAGTAAGTTAGAATTTTTTTGCCAAAGATAGATTGGTGGTGGTTTCGAGGTTTTTTTTCGGGGATTCTTCGGGTTTTTCGTTATCATCTTCCAATATTTTGAAACTGTTTTGACGGTTAGCTGCGTCGATATCCCTGGATATCTTGGGAACAGATGATATTGTTGAAGAATTTGAGCTTCGTCCGCGCTTTACCACTGTAATATATCTGTCCATTCCGACAGGAACCTTAGGTTTCTGACTATTGTTTTCTGTAGTGATAATTTGGTTAAGTGATGAACACGAGTCCGGAGCGGATAATGCCGCCGACTTAAATAAAGATGAACTAGGCAATGGTAATGTTACCGAATCACTACTTGGCATCGGAGTAAGCGAATTTGATCGCTCGCGTAAAATGGGCTTTGCCGTTAGAAAAAACTATCATCCGATTTTTTATTTTTATTGTGTGCATTAAGAATATCAGAACTCACAGTAAAATAGGCATTTCTGCCGTTAGAACTCACTTCACAATTGTTTGTTTTTGAGGTACTCCTCAGTCACTTTGTTTGCGGTTGTTTTTTTGTTCGTTTTTGTTGGTTCAGAATATGTGAAATATTATTAGTGCAGATAAAGCAAATAACATTTCACAAAATCAGTACTTATTACGAATCAGTACCTATTACGAATTTTTTTATTTTTTTGTATTATTGTTTGCAAAAAAAAACTCCGCTAATACGTCTGTTCACTACGAAGGTTCAACAAAGACAATTCCTAACAGCATGTTCTCCGTGCAATGGGCAGTGAGATATTTTCATAGCTAAGTCGACCATGAGTAATGTAGTTAAATTTGAGTATATGGGTACTATAGTGGGTGAGTGATCTAAAGATAAATTTAAAGAAGCCGCTACTGGAATCATTTCTATGGGCACGCCTTTCACTTCTCCAAAATCAATAATATCAGGAATTTTTTGTCCAGTGTGTTGGCTGTCAGCTGGAAATGAGATTAAAACCCTTTTTAGATATGGTATCAAACAAAACAGGATCCTTAAGAGTAATTAATCGTGATCCTCAGAACGTATGCTTAGCATTATAATTTCCAGATGCCAAAAAACGTGGCCCTAATGATTATTAGAATGAGCTGTATTGACTTTCAGTAATTGAGCAACAAGTTTTATTAGTATTGCTTACTTATACAGCCTGCAATAGTGTAGACTACATTTTTAACATTTCCTACATCATGCTGGACATGTTGTTGGTAAAGGCATTTACTGTGTGGATTAGAGCCTCTATTGAAGATGCTATGCGACCAAGTTCAAAGCTATGAGTTTCACTTTCTAGTGGCACTTTTTGCGCAGTGGTCTTGTTGGACTTTATCGCATTAGCATACGAAAATTGGTTGTGTTCAATATATTAACAAGCCGAATTGATGATGAAGTAGATCTTATGTTTAAAAAACGCTTGACTTGTGCGTAAAAGGACAACTTCCGTAGTTGGAGGTGTGATTGCCTCCACAGTTCCTTCATTTTTTTGGTTCCTTATTGACTTTTAGGCTTATCGCACTTTGCAGTATCATGATGCTCTCCACACACAATGCATACAGTAGGTAACTTACAGTAGCATTGGGCGGGGCCAGCTCTCTTTCTGTATGGTAACTCTTCTGTGCAGCAGGAATTTTAAGTTATAAATTACGTGCGTTTCGTTCTTTTTTAGCTTTATGAGGGAGTTTCTACCTGTTTTTAATGTTAGTGACATTTTTGACGTTATAGCCACAATCCTTCAAGCCGGTCTTTACCTCGTAAGGGTTCACATAAGAGTCAATACTACTTATTACGATATGAATATATCATATCAGTTCAAACTCGTATATTCACAATTATAGCATATCGTGTAGACACCATATTTTTATTTTTTAACAAATTTCCAACGTATGCTAACAGATATGTTATTTGTTGAAAACCTTATGAAAGCTTTCCAGCATACGGCAAATTTTGTAGCATATAGAATTGGTAATTCATGTATCAGTGTTGCCTTATTTGGCATATTTTCACTTACACTGTGTGTAATTTTTTAAGTCGTGGCAAAATAACCATATACGGACACCACTACGTGATAAAAGACTAAAAAAAAAGACCCGTGTCTCCCAATTTTTCCCAAAGTCATGCACTTTTTTATGGGCCGCCAAAGATTTGGGGCCTCGGTATCATTTTCGCAAAAAAGTGATAATTTTCTCGGGCTCATATCTTGCAAACCGTTCCGAATTTCGATTTACTCTCTGAGGCAAACTTGTAGCTCTTGTCATAAAGAACAAAAATTGCGAACATATAAAATCAAAAAAACTTCTCCTTCCAGATAAAAATAGCAACAAACTAAAAAAATTTGATTTTTTTAACATTAGCATGTTAACATTAACAAAAGCTGTCAAAAATGTTGTTAACTTGCTAATGTTAAAAAATCGAATTTTTTTAAGTTTTTTGCGATTTTTATCTGGAAGGTGAAGTTTTTTTGATTTTATATGTTCGCAATTTTTGTTCTTTATGACAAGAGCTACAAGTATGCCTCAGAGAGTAAATCGAAATTCGGAACGGTTTGCAAGATATGAGCCCGAGAAAATGATCACTTTTTTGCGAAAATGATACCGAGGTTCCAAATCTTTGGCGGCCCATAAAAAAAAGTGCATGACTTTGGGAAAAATTGGGAGACACGGGTCTTTTTTTTTTAGTCCTTTATCACGTAGTGGTGTCCGTATATGGTTATTTTTTTCGTTTTGCACTGTGTTATATTTGTCAATTTAAGGCATTTAATACCTATGGTACCACTGGTTAAAAGAAAACGGTAGACATTTTGTTTAAAATATAAAAAATATAGTGAATATTGAAATTCATTTGTTGAAAGATATTTGTAGTCGGTGAGTTGTTATACATACTTATATACATATGTATTATCAGTATTACTATTCATTACATACAAAATTTCGTTTTATTTCAAGGCATAATCACATAAAGAAATGGATGGAATTCTTAATCATTTGTTGGAAAATACCGAAGGATCTGAATCATTTTGTGATTTTGATGCAGATGATTCCCAAGGCGGAATACCTGAAAAAGTAAAGGCAGCTAAAAAAGTGAGAAAGTCTTATAAACAAATAAGACCAAAAGTCAATATTGAATGGTCTCACGATGGCATTTTAAAATTAATACGTGCTGTTGAAGAACGTCCGACACTTAGGGACTTTAGTTCTCCTCAATATAAATTGCCAAAAACACCAGTTTGGCAAGAAATAGCTGATTTTATAGGGGAACGAACTGCAGACGAATGCAAGGCTAAATGGTCGAATCTGCGTGTAACGTTCCAAACAAACCTAAGCAGGAGTAAGAGACTAAAATCCGGTTCAGCTGCCGGGAGTTCCATTGTTTGGAAATATTTTAGTACAATGATGTTTCTAGACGTAAACGAAACGTCTCAAACTAGCGAATCAATTTGAAATAGGACTCTAGTAAGCTAACGATTTTTATTATTATTATTATTATTTTTTTTTTTGCTTTAATTGATCATCATCATCAAAAACAGTCAGAACAACGGCTAGTGATGATTTGGTTAGCGCCAATGAAACGTAGGCATATACCTAGCTAAGCCAACAACAAACAATAGAATATTAAAATGGTTATTTTCGAGAATATCTCGAATAACGAATTTAATAAATATTGTTATTACAAATTTTGTTTTTTCATTGCCTTATAAATACTTTCATTATCACCCAAAGGGCAATTAATTGCATAAAGGCGTAAAAAGAAAAAACAAAAAGACGCAAGTCAATTATAATTGTTTGTTGTGTTGTGATTGTACAAAAGCTTTCTAAAGCTATTTACACTTTTGTGTTTTTGTTGATTACAAATAGAAAAATATGATTGAGTTCTGTTTGAATTCTCACATAGTGTTTGTAGTCTGTGGCATAAGTATACGAGCTTTGAATGCTTTCAATCATGATTTGGCTAAAAGGGTACTGATGATTTGGTTAGCGCCAATGAAATGCAGGCATATACCTAGCTAAGCTGACAACAAATAATAGAATATTAAAATAAATAAAAAACAATATAATACAATATAAATATAAAAATGAGCGAACATTAAAAATGCATTCATTTAGTTCAACTAAATTGATTAGTTGTTCCGTTTCAATTCGCTTCCATTTTCTCATAATTTTTTTTAACTTTTTATTCACAGGGGCCTTATTAACAAATATAAAATTTTTACAAAATTAGACAACACATCGAAGAAGAAATAATCAAAAACAAATAAATATTTCAAGACAAGAATGACACCAACAAACACAAAACTTGCGCAAATAAAGTTGCCTAATCTGAAAGGGGCCATACATACACATAAAAAGTTATGACTACATACACATAAGCGTGCAGAGAAATATAGCAGAAATAAAGCAATACTTACATACGTTTTATAAAAGCCAGCTCACGTATTAGCAATAATTAAAAAAAATATTTGTTAAATTAAAGTTGTTTTTTTTCTAATAATCGAAGGTTTGTTTCTTAAATTTCTAGTAATCTTTGATTTTTCTTATTATATTATTATGTAACTTCTGTCAGAAGTTTTGTTATTTTTTAATGCTGAACGCAAATTACGACATTAAAAATAATCTCTTATGTTGCTGGGAAAGAAATTATATATAATAGAAGAAAATTTTGGTGACTATTGCCTGTAAAACATTTTTGTATGGAATGTTTCGGTTCGCGAAAGAATGAAATACGCCTCTTTTACCTTGTCATGATGATCTGGGCTATTGCGCCTTTTACTAATCCAATTTTGTTGAAATGTGCTTACTCCTTTTTATATATGCCATATGTGACTATTTCAGAGATTTATCAATATAGTCGTTGTTCTTTGATTTGGCTATTTCGCCAATTAGATGTAATAGATTACCAAGAGCCGGTTCGCCTTGGTCGTTAGGATTGTTTCAAGGTGAATCACCAAGAAAACAGTCAATTCAATTCGAGCACTTGATACGGAGAAATGGGAAAGAAATAGCCGATTTAACTGCTTGATTACTTCTCTCAATTTTTATTAAAATTCATAGGCTTAAATATTAATTTAGTGCTTATTTGCAATATATGGTTATATAGAATTTTTACATTTAGTTCATTGCATTCACATTACATAAAGAAAGCACTGAACTCAGACAGCAAATAAAATTATGCTGATTTTGGGTATTGACTGAAGCGATCAAATTCCGCTGAATTTCATTGCATTCACATTTGCCGTCTGTCATTCTTACTTAAAGAAAGCAATGAACTCAGACAGCAAATGAAATCATGCTGACTAAAGCGATCGAATTCTGCTCACAATTTCATGCAAACTTACATACATACATACATACATACATATATATAAATGTACATGTGCATTCAATGTGAAAGTTTGAACATACACCCGTCCGTTGACGTTATACGTATGCTCTCCTGAGTGTTATACGTATGCTCCAAACAGAACGACCCCATTTGCGAATAAAACATGTTCGCTTAACATTTAAGAACAAAAAAAAAAAATTAAAAATAGAAGACAATACAAATTGCGGGTACATAAAAATGCATTGAATAATGATTGATATATTGTGCATTCTTCCAGATAGCCTCGGACTCTTCCTTACGTAGCCGTAGTAATGACGTGTGACGTGTTGACGGACAGCTGGAACATCAGAGATGTTTTTGAGATGATCGGAGTCGTGATTTATGTGGAAGTCTTGCAACAGCGTGTGAATTTTTATTGGATGTGTAATATGGCTTATGATAGCAGTAATTGTATACGATGACTCCAGTGATGATGAGTATGTTTGATGGCCTTGAATTGTAATTATCTTTTGGTTAAGTGTGCAATCTGGACCAATTGTGTGAACGACGGGTTGTTTGTAAGAGATACTAGATTACAGCTAGTGCGTGAATTGTTGTTGGAAAGTGAAATTTCGCACCAACAGTTGTCAGCGTCTACATCAAGTGTATATTGTATGTTCGGGCACAGAAACTCGTCTTCCCTTATCGTTGTACATGACCTCCACTGTTTTTCAGCTAAAATGAAATAGTGATCCCTATGGTTATTGATTGCCAACAGGTTACTGCACGGTTTTACTGCAATCAATGTGTTGTTTGTCAGGACTAGAATAGGATGTGGTCTATAGAGGTAGAAAATTTCTGGCTTACATAATGGAATAGCTATGTGAAAGATGACGTAATTTTCTGTTACTCCATGAGGTTATCTTGGGTTACTGGTAACTGTAGAGATGCAGGAAGGTGATTTCTCACTTGTATTAGTTCAGATTGGAGTTGTAAAGCTGATAATAATATTGGACTGATTTTTCCAGAATGCGAGTCGGACAGTGATGAAACTATTGCTGATTGTATTCGATGTAGTCTGGAAGATATCACAGAAAGCTGAACTGATAGTGATATATAGATATTAAATAACGTAGTTTGATAGTTTTCTGCATCTTCCTCGTGTATCCTTGATATGATTTCGGTTAGTTGGGTGTCCAGGTTGTCAAACTTTTGCTTTATTTTAAGCTCATCTTGTTTGAATATATTCAGTGTTACATCAATAAGTGATGTTTGATTTTTTAAAAGATCCCTCAGATTGGTTCGTCTGCTTTAATGTAATCGATGGTGTTGGACATTTGTTCTGCATAAGTTGGGTCGAGAACTCCAAATAGTGAATTGGCAACGTTTCCGATGATATTGATAGCACCACGCTTGACTCTCCTTTCTTTTAAGAGAATATTTTCGTCCTTCAGATTTAGTAAGCCAAATTCAATGGACCGTAGAACATTTAGGTAGTTTGACTTTTGCTTTATAATGCTGCTAAATGTTGCAGTCTTGATGTTCCATTTGTGAGTGTAGCCATCTCCATCCAATACGACTGTAATTAATAGTAGGCTATGATATTCCATTCCGATCTGGATATTCGTGTGCTACTGGTTCCTTCAAAATGTAAGCCAATGTTGGAGTCAAATTCTTTATGCTCAATTTTGTTTACAAAAATAAGGGGGAGAGCGAGCAGTGCCATCAATATTGTCGTCATAGCATTTGCTGCTGGCATCCTTCTTTTTTTTGAGTCGGCATTTCATCGGTTGACAATGCAGGTTGCTGTCTCTGACTCTCTTTTGCATGGCTATCATTTGACGTCATCGACAATTGTTGAATTCGTTGATCCTGGCACTCGTTACTTTCATCGTCAGATGTAGGAAGTGGTGCCAGATCATCGATTCATATTCGTTCATGAATTGTGTGTATTGTTCCTTCAATTCAGGATTTTTTCTGTAGCCGGCGTTCGAGGGCGAGAAATCTGTTAAGTGCAATTTCACGTGAGTCTTCAAGAGCAGCATGACTTTGATGAAAGGGTATCTTCATGAATCGGTTTTGATCGTTCTTGATGGTATGTTGTGCAAAGTGTTCTTCGAATTGTTTATCTGCTATCGAGAGCGGTTTGTCATTTGATTTAATTTCCACAGATTCCACATGAAATATCCGTTAGACAAGCTCCATTTATTTTTCCTGGCACTATCCGGCCGAATACCTTTTTTTAAGATCGGCAGTTGATCAGATGATTTTATTTGTCTGATTGTCAGCAGTTGATGATAGTGCTCTGCGCCCAATAGTTTGTCGATTTTTTTGAGGCAATTGAAGACTGAATCGGCCAATGTTAGGTTCTTTGGCAGCGACCACCCTTCAGTGTTAATAAATCGTGACGGTTGTGGTGAAATAATGCGAGGAAGAACATATGCCTCAAAACGTATTGAGAAATTGTTAATACGAGAGGTTAAGGCTACATTTACTCGGTGGTGTATTTTTGTGTTAGTGGCTCCAAAACCATTGATGTTTAACGATGATGGCTGGATTGAAATACCAAGTCGTTTTACTAAACGCTCAGTGATGAAATTTGCTTGGTATCCTGAGTTAAGTAGGGCGCGGTATTCAACTTCTGTTGTATCATTTTTTACTTTAACTACTGCTGTGCTGAGTAAAACATATGAGTCCGCGAACTGGGTTTTGGCTGTAGTTAAGGAAGTGACTTGTGGCTGACTTGGAGACCATACTGTTGATGGCGGCACCTCTGATTTATCATTTGCAGGAAGTGTGATTGTTGCTGATTATGTCAGGTGGGAGCTGTTTTTATTGACTGTTTCACTCGTTGGTCCTTCCTTTGGTTAATAATCCCTTTTTTCCAAATGCAGTATTGAATTGTGTTTTTGTTGCATTTGGTGCATGATCTTAAGGTACAATATTTGGCTGGATGACCTGATGACGTAAATGCGAGATTGTTCATGATCAGATTTTCATAATTTTCGTATGACTCCATGTCGTATCCTTCTTGCAGAGGATTTTGAGAGGACTCCCATATTGCGAAATGCAGATATTGTATCTATTCCCAAAGTTTTTCTTTCAGCTTCATGTTTTCAGTTGTTGGATTTATGCTGAGTATCCTCTTTAAAGACGCTATCATTGCATTCTGTCTTCTAATTAAGGAGCTTTTTGCAGTTGTAGACGATTGCGTTGTTGTGCCAGTACCTGTAAGACCCGCATGAAATACGTTTATGTACAATATACGGAGTAAAAAAATGGGTTTTTAAAATCTTTAGCTCTTGCTTTATTTAATATCACTTTATTACTAAATTTTAATTACAATTTTTATTTATTAGCTTAATTAAGATTGGAATTCAAAAGTGCTTGGTCTACCTTATTATTTATTAAAATTGTTTCTTAAAATAAAACTGCTGATCTATTTAATTTATTATTTCGTTATTTTTTTATTGAAATTAAAAAGGGTCGGATTACATACTTTTGTTGGGAAACAGTTTCCTGGTTAAAGAATGATAAATTGGCATAAGTGTGTCGATTGCACAACTTCAGTTGGGTTATCGACCTTTTATTACTTTTGCCAATTTACATTTATTTTTGGTGGAGTCGGAGTTGCTTCTGACGTAACTCATTTTGATTGACTTCTTGAGCCATGTTAGTTGCCTTGTTGACTTAAGCGTTGTATCGATCCTGTGCCAAGTTACAGGATGTCGAGGGTCACAAATGTTTTTTTTGCATTTGGCTGTCAGATGTAATAGATTACCAATAGCCAATTCGCCTTGGTCGTTAGGATTGTTTCAAGGTGAATCACCAAGAAAACAATTAATTCAACTCGAGCACTTGAAACCCGGTAGATACGGAGAAATAGGAAAGAAATAGCCGATTTAATTGCTTGATTACTTCTCTCAATGTTTATTAAAATTCATTGGCTTAAATACTAATTTAGTGCTTATTTGCAATTTATGGTTATATGGCATTTTTTGCATTTAGTTATTTTGCTGAAGTTCATTGCATTCACATTACATAAAGGAAAGCAATGAAGCATTCACATTTGCAGTCTGTCATTCTTACATAAAGAAAGCAATGAACTCAGACAGCAAATGAAATCATGTTGACTTTGGATATTGACTAAACCGATCGACTTTTGCACACAATTTCATGCAAGCTTATGTACATACATATATATAAATGTACATGTGCATTCAATGTAAAAGTTTGAACAGTCGTGTAGAAATGTTTTTGTAGTTTAATTAAATTATTGTTAATAGTGCATTGTTCATTTTTGTTTGTAATAATATTGCTGACTTTGAAAGTATTATATCCCAGTCAGTAGTATCAGACTTCCTATATATCTATCCACTTCCAAGCGGATTTTGTACACTTTGCATTCTTATTCTTATTTGGATTTCTCACCAGGACTTTGTCCAACATATTTTAAATTTAAATGATTAATGGCATGTTTCTACATAACAATTAAGCAAAGAAACAAGCAAGTACTACCCAGACAAGTACGTAACAAAATGAGTTTTTATAAACCACTTGTCTAACCTACGTACTGTTACCTAGCACTTTACGTTTTATTCAATTGCAGGATTGCCGTAGTAAAAATTTTAGTATTTCGTTTACTTTTTTCCATACAAAAACCAATTTTTTTTATTACTCAATGGCAACTCTAGACCGAATACAAAAGCAGCTGTTTTTTATTTATAAATCAAAATTTATTAATACATATCCATATGCATATACATACATGTGTATATGCACACTTACAGCTTTTTATTCTTTAAATCCATATTTATATGTGGTATAATGTATATTTGTTGTGGTTTTTGAATTATTTTTTGAAAAGTAATTTCTTTTTTTGGAAAAAATTTAACAAACTATTATTTTGCCATGCATACAATCACTTTTTTCTGCTTGTCTTCTTTTGACAGTTTAGACAATTGAATTGCAATGTAGAAACCACAAATAAAAACAGCAATTACGTTTTCACTCAATAAAATTTGACACTTGTTTAATAAAAACGAAAAACATGAATTTGTGCTCAATTGAACAAGCAATTTTAGTTACTTGTTATCTAGAAACTGCAATCTTATCGCCACAGTCTTCTTTTTCGAACTAGTGGTTGAAGATCCTCTACCGCTTATTCGTGTTCCTCAAATTAATTATATTAAAGTTTCCGATTTTTTAGTACCCTGTCTATACTGACCATTAGGCTGTTATACTAGAAAACATATACGGATGCAGTTTTGGACGAGAATCTGAAAAATATGACTTAATATTTTAAGTGAAAAAATTCAGCTAGGTTTTGATAATTGATTTCTCTCCTTTTTAAATAATGGTTTTCCAGCTGGTTTCTTCGTGATGTCGGAGTATATAGTGTTATTATATCTATCGTCTACTATATAAATAGCTCTTTTACTCACAGATCAGAATATTCTTTCTGAAGCCATCTAAGCATTTCTAGGATAATGGAACGTGCTTTTTCTATATGACTTTGCAACGAAACCAGACTTGCAGTGAAAATAAAATTTGAAGGCAAAACAACGTTTGCCCGGGTCAGCTAATATATATATATATATATATATATATATATATATATATATATATATATTGTTACGTTTTTACCTTTTTAAAAACGTTTTCCGTGGATTCTTTTATTGCAATGAAATTAAACGCACAATATTTCGATTTCCAGTACTTAACAGCTACTACTTTATTGAATTCAATACCACTGTACTATGCTCAAAAGCAATAGTAATCACTTAATACACTTTACACGATCACGGTAAAGTCTAACTCACTCACTAATTAGTGACTCAGCACTGACTGAACTCTGACTCAACTGCACTGAACCGATGCGCGCAGCTTATATACTCTTAATGATCATTTCTCGAATAATCATGATGTTCGTTGAAGTTGTTTACATCATCGTACACTTGTAAATGAGCACATAAACACAAGCCATGCGCACATACATACATACACGTACCCATTGTTCAAATGCCGACAGACAACAACAACAATAATCATGATCTTATTTGTTGTCGATTTGCTAGTAAACAAGTAACTATGTATGCATGTATGTATAGCTGTTATGTATTCATTTACAATGAATAAACAAAAAGCAAATAAGAATAACAACAATTCAGAGAATAAGAAATAGTAAACAATTCAGTAAATAAGAATAACAATAATTCAGCAAATAGTAAACAACTCAGTAAATAAGAATCAATAATTCAATAATTAAGAATAACAACAATTCAGTATATTCTAGAGTAATTACAATAAGACTATTCACAACCAAATTCGTAACACTGCCTCCCGCTTAACCCTAATCTTACTAACATGTGTCTGTGAGACACATTTGTATATTCACTTCAACTTAACTACAGAAATATATAACATATCGCAACCAAACTTCATGACTTCTATTTTATGTATGTTTTGTATAATTTAGTAAGAAAAAAAATTACGTGTTGCCTTCTTAAATGTTTTATATGCCAAAACATAAAAATATAGCAGTAAATACTGACATGTGTCTCAGAGACACTTATATGAATGTTTTTGTTTACATATTTTTTGATGTCTCGTTTACTCTCCATGAACATATTTTGTATAATAAGAACATTTTTAACATAAAGGTGAATTCACCCATTCGTTCTGAACGAAATTTTTGTTGTTGTTCCGCATTAAATTTACTATCTTTCTCAAAATAGAGACGTCAAACTACATATAAAAAAATCGTTCGGAACGTTCAGAACGAATGGTGAATTCACCTTAATTCGTTAACATTTTTGACTAAAAATTTGGTGGCTCTCTGACATTAAAACAAGTTATCCATTGAATGCAATATCCTATTTAGGCAAAGTAAATAATCAGAGGGGCTATGGATTGGGTCAAAAAGTAGTAGAAGAGTTAGTCCAGAATTATGAAAATACAGGCAGAAACATAACGTGTGATAATTATTTCACGAGTATTGAACTAGCGCGACATTTATTGGCTAAAGGTTTAACACTAACGGGCACTCTCAAAAAGAACAAGCGTTGTGATCCTTCATCATTTTACCAAATAGAAAAAGAGAAGTGGAAAGTAATTTGTTTGGTTTTACCGAAAACATGACTTTAGTGTCCTACGTCCCAAAACAAAATAGAGCAGTTCTTTTACTCTCATCAATGCATTACACCACTCACTGCGACTTACAAAATAAAAACAAATCGGAGATAAACTTGCATTAAAATCAAACTAAAGGAGCAGTTGATACTCTGGATCAACTTACACATAGTTTTTCTTGCCGCAGAAAATCTAACAGATGACCATTTGTTTTTTTTTTTTGCAATTTAGTTGACGTTTGCGGAATTGCTGCGTACGTAGTTTGGAAAAACTTGCATCCTTCTTGGAAAGCAACGCAAGCAAAAAAAGCTTGAAATTTCTTTTTACTGGAAGTCACTGAAGGACTTGTTACACCCCAAATACACCAGAGATCAAAGAATAAATTGCAACGGCCAATCGTTCGACTTATGGAAGAAGTCCTTCAAGAAAGAATTGCACCTACTAAAACCCAGAGTACAAGAAATAAACCCAAGAGGTGCTATTTGTGCAATCCCAAAATAAGCCGTATTATTAAGCAGTGCTGATAAAAATTTAATAGAGATGTCTGCAATGAACAAGCTGTGAAAGTCCTTTTATGCAAAGAATGTATAGAATAAATAATAAAAAAAATTTAATAGTTTTCTTTAAGTTTTTTTATATGTGTCTTAGAGACACATGTTAGTAAGATTTGTAAGTTTTTATGTCAGTATGATTAGGGTTAGGCCTGTTCGTGCCGAACAGGCACACAACCACTACTTCCGTATTTTGCGAGTCGCTCTAAGTGTTCCACCTTCATTGTAGATCGGGGGCTATTGTGCTTCTGCGTCCTATACCCAATATCGTTCAGTCTCTTTATCACTTTGTATGGTCCATCCCAATGTATTTGTAGTTTGGGAGACAGTCCTTTCTTTCTCTGTGGGTTAAATAGTAGAACCAGTTGTCGCGGAATCCATCAGAATCTGCAACTCCATCAGGAATCAGGTTTCTTGCTGTTTTTCGGTGTCTTTTTGCCAGCCTTTCCTCGATTCTTGCCACTACCGTTTGCTGTACTGCCGCCGCACAGTGGCTGAAAATCGTTTTTCATTGGCCAAAAGTCAAATTTTTTTTTTGTCACCGATTTTTAAAATTTTTACGCCATTTTGGAGCTAATATATCCATATTAAGGTAGCCAAAAAATTAGGTTAAACTATTGATAATTGTGGGCGTGGCATGCTGTCAAACTCAACTGTTTTTTGTTATTTCAGTAAAAGGTGTTTTTTATCAGTTTTTTGTCAAAAATAAATGGTCACTACTCGCAAGCTATCATCGATAATGGCCTGCGGTCTTTTTTATAATATTGGTAGGATTATAGTCTTTAGTTGTTGTAAGTGGTTACCGCTCTAGCGTTTAATATTAGAGGTGTTATGAAATATTTATGAAACTACTATATTTTTCTAAAATTTAAACTTTAGTGGAATAGAACTTCTAGGGAACAAAAGGGAACAAGAAACGTATACCACCCGAAGAAAGGTGAAGGTGTCTTCTTTCACCCCATATATACTTTTGCACCCGCCACGACCCGCCGGTAGAACACTTTTTTAATTTTAATGAAATTACTCCAAAAAAAATCAAATTACTCTAATATAAACAGCCCTATAATTACTCGTATACAATGGTGTATTAAATTTTCACTTTTTTGCCTGAAGGTTTATGTTTTTTACTTTAGACTACCTAAAACTAAAATAATTAAATATAATACCTGCGAAAGGGTTTTATGGCTTTGTTTTGATCAGCAAAAAATCAGTAATAAAAATATCACAATAGGTTCTACAGTAAACATATGATCTCTTTCTAATATAACTGTTAGGGTCAGCCAAAGTCATAAACAATTTTATAATAATAATCGCGACATTAAACGACTAAAGATAAAAAGAACCCCATATTGGCGAGATACTAATTAGTTTTACCTGATATTAAGGTCTGGATAACACGTGCAGTTTTGTTCAATTTAAGTACTACCTGCTATGAAATTGAAGATCAATGTGTGAATAACATGTATCTAAAAATATATAAAACTACGGATTCAATAAGGGATTACACAATAAATTAATCCTTTACGTGTAAGTACGTATATTTGCAAGTGATAAATCATAACAGACTCAAATAAAAATATTCAGAAAAATATGGAGAGCTTCGGTTATAAAGAACTGGCCGAACAGTATTTTAGAAATAAAAACCAGGAAGATGTTCTTACTTACGTTAAAATAAAATTAAGCTAAAATTCGTGTAGCACCGAAATACAAGAGCAATTATCTAATTTTGTAAAAGTACTAAAAAAACGCTACAAAGAAGTTAGCTACAGTAAACAAAAGTTTTATATAAAAAGTGAAAAGTGTTTAGAAGTGGTCGCTGCAGAAACAGCAAAGCAAGATAAGGTTGGAAGACCACGCAAATCATTGGACAACTGCAGCGATAAATCTAAGAGGCGGAAACTTAAAGATGTTAACGATGCAATTGGTTGTACAAATATAAAAGAATCTTTCCTACATCAATTACGATCACAGAACCAATTAACAAAAGTGGATATCATTGAAAAAGTTATTAAAGCTAGTCCAGTGAGAACAAAACGAATTCTTAAAAGTATACCAACTCCGAGCGATGCAAAACAGTGCACAAATGAGGAGGCATTAGCCTTATTTCTGGATTTGAAATTAACAAAACAGCAATATATTAAGCTCAGATTGCGTGCGATTGAAATGGCTCAAATATCTATCCAGCATATCATCACATAACTGCTACTAAAATGGACTGTTTTCCATCAAAGGATACTAACCAAACACACCAATTTCGGCAGAGGTACAACTACAATCTCTACTTGATCACACAGCCGAACGCTTGCTACAATCAATACCAGGAAATGCGTTAAAGAAATATGGAAACACAAAGCTAATTCTTTTTTGCAAGTGGGGATGTGATGGTTCTTCGGGACATAACCAATACAAACAAGTTGTATGTGAAAATATTTCGGACTCGGATATGTTCATGGTATCAATTGTACCATTGCGATTGAAAAAGATTTTGGAAGATTCAGAGCCTTCGACTAGTACAATGCAAACAATGGATATTTGGAAAAATGAGACACCATCTTCTACGAAATACTGCAGGCCAATCAAATTTGAATTCAAAGAAGAAACTCGTGATGCCATTAACAAAGAAATTAGTGATATCAAGGCCCAAATTGCAACACTACCATTAGCCATTACAATTACAGTTAGATGGGCAGCAAATTGAAGTAAGCTACCAATTAGTCCTTACAATGATAAATGGAAATGTAGGTCAGGCTTTGACTAACACGAAGGCTGCATCCAGCTGCATTATATGCCAAGCAGCATAAACCCAATTAAACCAAGTTCCGACAAAATCATTAGATAATACCGATGCATATGAATTTAGATTATCACCACTACATGCAAGAATACGACTTATGGAACATATACTAAAAATCAATTATGATTTATATTTCGGGTCTTCAGGATCCATAAGAAACAATAAAACCAACAAAGAGTTAAGAAGTTCAAAAAAGAAACATGTTCAAGATGAATATCGCAAAATTGGATTGATTATAGATCAGCCAAAACAAGGGTCAGGCAATACAAATGATGGCAATACCGCACGAAGATTCTTTTCAGATCCAGAAACAGCATCTGAAAGAACAGGAGTGGATTTAAACCTTGTTTCAAGTTAATTTTAAAAATTTTTTTGAGTGTAAAAATTTTTTTGAGTGTAAAAAATTTTTTTCAGTGTAAAAAATTTTTTTGAGTGTAACATTAAAAAAATTCCATTATCACAAAAAATAATTATAATTATTATTAAGATCAAAATATAAAATTTTTTAATATGCAAATAAAAAAAATAAACCCATATTTCACTCCAAAAGTTAAAAAAAAATCAAAAGTTCAACTTTGACCTAGAAGTCCTTAAGAAGTACTCAATCAATTTCAATGTAATTAAAACTGAGTCAAGCTGAATTAAATATCTATCCATTAAAAAAAGAATTACTTCAATATTTTGATCGGTTCAAGTTACAGAATTTTGGCCAATGAAAAACGTTTTTCAGCCACTGTGCGCCGTTGGCTTCAAATTCTTTGACGGCATCCTCATAATCTTCCTTGGGTTTTGCGGCTTTAGTTTCTGTTGAACTCTGTTCAACAAATTTTTGATTATTTATTTTGTATATATTCTTTTTCTCTATTATTGAAGCACCAATTGGGTACCTCTGACTTATTTTAAGCCTCTTTCATATGTATAGTATAAGAGAAAACTCATTTAAAGACACGAAGTCCGTTAGTTTTTTTTTTGTTACTTTTATTTCCATTTTGTTGTTTAAGTATACTTATAATTTATGAAACATTAATATTTTTAGTCAGTAATGAACTTGAATTCTTCCTTAAATGAAGCAACGGAGCTTCTTAATAAATCAACTTTATTTTAAGTTCTAGAAGAACTCACCTTGTTTTAATTTTTCAATACCTTGGAAAATTTTCTTTATGGACTAGGAAGATACCCAGTCCACCATATGGTCCTTCGAGCGTTCCTAGATTGGTCGAGGAATTGATTGGATTTGTTAGAGGAGTATCCTACGTTTGTACTTCTCCTAGAGGAAAACTACTTGCTAGCGGCAAATTCCATCATATGGTCCTTCGAGTGTTCCTAGATTGGTCTAGGAATTGATTGAATTAGCTAGAGGAGTATCCTACGTTTGTACTTCTCCTAGAGGAAAACTACTTGCTAGCGACAAAATTAATAGGATTGTTACGCAATCATCAAGCCCACCGAGCTTCAGCAAAAATAATTAAGTCTACCGTGCCTATGAAAAATATCACCGAGCCTACCGTGCTCTAGGAAGAATCATCATATCCAACTACAGAAAAGTTTGCTGTACTCAATACTTCACATAATTGTGGAGGAAAGGATTTTAAAGTATGTACAGTGTTTGAATTATGTTTTGTGCGATTAGTTTTTTTTATTGGGAATAAATAAGATTCAACAAAAATCCATAAGAAAATTACTTAACAACTCCCTCCAACAACAAAAAATTCATCCATAACATCAAAGTAAACCTACAGTCAATTCTGGGTAAAAGGGGAAAAATATTGAGTAAAAAGGCCCATAATCACAAAGTACCATCACTATCAATATTGAACAAATTCTAAAGGTGAATTCACCCGTTCGTTCTGCAGGAAATTTTCGTTGAGAGACAATTTTAGTTTACTGAGAGTTTGTAGAAACAAAGCTACCATATGCAACAACTCTGCAAATGTTGTGTATTACTTCTACAAGCAGGCAGCACGGTGGCAGATGATTGCAATTTGCCGTGTTCTAAATTAAACAAATTTTTATAAAATAAAAAATATACAAATGAATAAAAGTCGAGTGCATGTTCTAATAGCTATTTTGTTAAATAAATATAAAAAATTTACGAATATACTCTGTATATTATTATACATACATATGTACATACAGTACGATGTGGCAGCTCATTTCAATTTTACATAAAAAATGTATGTATCTGGCAGCACAGTTCAATTCGTTCGGGACGATAATTAAAATTAAACCAATTCAAGCAAAAATTGTTCCGCATTAAATTTACTCTCTTTCTCTCACTCTCTCAAAAATAGAGACGTCAAACTACATATAAAAAAAATCGTTCGGAACGTTCAGAACGAACGGGTGAATTCACCTAAACGGGAATATTTAGAGCATGCGCAGAAATACATAAAACAACTTGTCATACTCTTCACACTTACAGAAGGTGTTTCATTCTCATACGTTCCATTTATTAAACACAGAAAAGAAGTAGAAAGAAAACGACATAAAATAAAATTGTAAAACGGTATTCACTATAGTGGTGAAGAAATTTTTGCGAACAAAACTACTTATTTTTTCACACATTTAAGAGAACAATAATTAAAGAAATATTAAAAGAAAAACTATAGAAAAGTGAAAATAAGAGTGAAAAAAGCTACATACATATCTACATACATGACAAATTAAATTAAACTCCCATAGAACAACATTCTTGTGATTAAGAAAAAAAAAGAACAACCAAAACACAGAAAAAATTTTCGTTAAAAAAGTGGGAAATAAAATAAAATACATACATAGATATATAGATAAATAATCTAGCGGAGAAATATTAGGCCAAATTAATCCCCAAGAAACAAATGAAGTTGGTGCTTCACTAGAGTGTGTGTGTGTTTGCTGTAAAAAAAGGAGCTGTCTCAACAACAAGCTGAGTTAGGGCTCCCGTTACTTGGACTTTGTGGGAAGAAAACGGTGAGTGGGAATTTGTAATTTTATACATAATTTAAAGAAAGGTGGACTAATCATAAAAAGAAAAATATCCAATTTAAAAATAAGAAAACAGTTCCGGTAAACAGCTACAACAGCATTTATACTCCACTAGAATTTTGTGTTTTAAAACAGTTTCTGTAACATCCAAGAACAACAACAAACTGCTGGTTAATCGTAATAGTACATGTTTTTTGCAGGGAAAAACAGTGAGTGAGAATTTACAAATAGTTTTGATACAATACATTTATTTCAATGAAAACTGTATTTTAATAAGGAAATAAATAGAATTAAAAAAGAATAAATTTTTTGGGCAATCATTTTATTATTTTATTGTTGTGGTGCGGGAAACAAGAGGTTTTAAATTTTTTTTCTCTTTTCTTAATATGGCAAATAAAAGAAGATGCAAATATGACCTCCACCAATTAGAGGCATTTTGCGAAAATTTTGAGACAATTCCGTCAGAGGAACTAAATAATCCATATTTAAAGGTATTACTGGCTGAATTGGAGAGAAGATGGTTAAAATCAATAGAAACTTTTGAGGACTGCATACTAAGGGATGATAAGAAACAAGATGAAAATTATCAAGAAAACTTGTCAAGGCGATACGATAGGATTTGTAATTTGGCTCAAAAAACCAAAGCGAAAATTCTTGGATTAATTACATCAGCAGAATCTCAAAGAGGAGATACAACAATGGTGCAACCGTCATCAATGACTCTGAAGTTACCACCATGTGACATAGAAGATTTTGAGGGAGGTTATTCAAAGTGGCCAGCGTTTCGGGAATTGTTCCAGGCGGTAATTGGAAAACACCCACATTTAGCTCCTGCTCAAAAACTATACCACTTGCGTAGCAAAACGAGAGGGGAGGCCAACCAAATCGTAAAGAGGTTTGATTTGGTTGATGAACATTTTGTTTTAGCCTGGGAGGCATTAAAATCTCGCTTCGAGAATCCTAGAATTCTTGCCCATCAACAAATGAAGTTTATGTTTGGAATTCCAAGTCCAACATGAAAATGCAAAGTCTATTCGACAAATTCAAAGTGTCCTTAACGAGAGCTTAGCTATATGTGAGTCACTTAAGCTAACCAAGACCTGGGATGCGATTTTAACACACTTGTGTGCCTCCAAGCTTCCTGAGGAAACCATGCGATCTTGGGAAAATTCGTTATCCGATCACAAAAATTGGCCCACTTGGCAAGATATGTCCGACCATCTCTCAAAAAGAATCGAGATGTTGGAAACTGTCTCCGACATGAGAAAACCCTTTAGTAAGGATAGCCATTCTTCAAGGAATCAATCTTTCCACTCTCAGTCTGAAGAAGCAATAGGAAAGTTTAATTGTAAAATGTGTAAGCAAAATCATCCCCTACGATTTTGCAAAAACTTTAAAGCGCTGTCAGTGCACGATAGAATAAAATTCGTCTATTCCAACAAATTTTGCGTGAATTGCTTATCCCCAAGTCACTTCAAGTCGAAGTGTCAAAGTACCAATCTCTGCACCAGATGCAACCAGAAGCATCACACCATGCTACATATGGAACAAGAAGAAAAGATTAGTAAAAGCAAATATTCTTCCACAGAATCATGAAAGGCCGAATACAAATGTGACTCAACAGTCTACGGGTATTGCCAATAATCAAGTTTTTCAAAACGAGTCCTCCGGTGGAAGCTCAACGAGCAATGTCATGAATCACTTTTCTAGAAATGAGGGAACCACAATTTTGCCCACAGCATTAGTCAACATTGATCAGTCAGGACAATATTTCGCACTTCGAGCCCTGTTAGATGCAGGATCAGAGAAAACTTTCATTTCCACCAGAATTCAACAAAATCTTTCTCCACCGTTAGAAAGACATACCTCTCAAATATCTGGTCTTGGTGGAACAGTAGTGGGAAATTCTAAGGGGAGATGTACATTGACCATAAAATCTAGAGTGTCGGAGTTCTCAATCAAAGTAAATGCAATCGTAGTGCCGAAACTTTCGCAATTTTTGCCCTCTAGGCCCATTAAGGTTAAAAATCTTTCAAATGTCGAGGAGATGGATCTAGCGGATCCTTATTTTTTCAAGCCAGCAGCTATTGACATGATCATAGGGAGTGACTACTTACCATTCATAAATTTATCTGGGGTCAAATCAAGGGTCGCAAATTGTTTAGAAGCAAGAGAGTCCCAATTTGGGTGGTATTTGTCAGGTCCCATGTCTGCTAACCAGATTAATACTTCTTCAACTTTGGTTCACAATTCCTCCGAAACTGAGCTTCTGGATCAGCTAAAGAAGTTTTGGGAGCTGGAAGAAACCGGAAATGTCTCTTTGGGATGTGAAAGTGATAAATTCTGTGAAGACTTGTATCAACGGACTACAACGCGACTATCAAATGGAAGATTTGTCGTACGCCTTCCATTCAAGGAAGAATTTCCCCATGATATCTTTTTAGGCCATTGTCGAAATATGGCACTCGCTCAGTATTATCGTCTTGAAACGACGCTTGAAAAAACTCCAGAGTTTAAAGAAGAGTATACGAAGGTTCTCCAAGAATACGTAGATTTGGATCATATGGAGCCAGTGATCCACTTCGAAACCAAAGATGAGAAACAAAGGTCATTTTATCTCCCACATCACGCTGTGATACGACCTGACAGTAAAACCACCAAGTTACGGGTGGTCTTCAAAGCGTCCAAGAAAACCAGTAGTGGATTTTCACTCAACGATGTGCTACATCAGGGCCCTACACTTCAAATTGACTTAATGCAAGTGGTGCTTTCTTGGCGACATTACCAGTTTGTGTTCACAGGCGATATTCAGAAGATGTACCGGCAAATATTGGTACATGAGGACGATCGGCCGTATCAACAAATTTTGTTTCGATAGAATGACCATAATCCCGTACAATCATTTCAACTAAAGACGGTAACCTTTGGAGTGAATTGCGCCCCTTTTTTGGCCATTCGCACCCTTCAGCAACTTAGTACCGATTGCAAGAATTCATATCCTATGGCTTCCACTATCTTGAAGAATTAAATATATGTCGACGACATATTGTGCGGCGGACATACCCTATTGGAAGCCAAACAAAAGCGAGATGAACTTAGAAAAGCATTGAATTCGGCTGGATTCCCCCTGAGAAAAATTACGGCGAATGAAAATTTTCTCCTGCAAGATTTATCTGTTGAAGATCTACTACACGAGGATTTTTTGAGATTCGATGATTCCAGCAACGTGAAGACGTTAGGAATTCGTTGGAACGCGAGAGAAGATTACTTTTATTATGTCATTGAGCTCATCGAAATTTCCACTATTACAACCAAAAGACAAATCTTGTCAGTTATCGCAAAATTGTTTGATCCACTAGGTTGGCTAGGCCCTATAGTAGTAATTGCCAAACTTTTAATACAAGAATTATGGAAAGAAAAATCAGGTTGGGATGATGCAGTTCCACCTCCGATCTTAGATAAGTGGAAGTTGTTTGTAGAAACTTTCCAGACTATAGGCGAGATAAAAATTCCTAGATGGGTACATTTTGCACCGCAATACAAAGTTCAAATACACGGGTTTTGTGACGCCTCAGAGAGGGCGTACTGTGGAATGATTTTCATGCGAACTGAAAGCTCAGAAGGCGTAATTACTACCCACTTGTTAGTAGCAAAAACAAAGGTCGCTCCTCTAAAGAGAACAACTGTCCCAAAATTAGAATTGTGCGGGGCTCTTTTGTTAACGAAATTATATAGAAACTTGATCATGGATTTTAAATTTTCGTACGAATTGTTTATGTGGACAGATTCGTCCATTGTTCTTGGTTGGCTTCAGAAGGATCCAAATTCACTAAAAACTTTCGTAGGAAATCGAGTTGCGCAGATTCTCAGCATTGTTAGTACAAGTCAATGGAAGCATGTAAAAACAGAAGAAAATTCTGCCGATCTTGGTAGTCGAGGTTGCTATCCTCAAGAACTTATATTGAATCCTCTATGGTGGAAGGGGCCCTCCTGGCTGCAACTACCCATTGATTTATGGCCGACCACGCGCACATTTGATCGACATGATCTTGAATCAAAGAAAAGCGAAAAAGTCGTTCACTTAAATTCACAAATTCTTAACTTCAATTTAAAAGCAAATAATAAAATCTCTGACCTAAAGTCATCATCTGCCGTGGATACATCGTACGACATTCTAGAAAACTTTTCATCAATAGAACGAGCTTTTCGAGTTATCAGTTACTGTTTCAGATTTATTCACCGTATTATGAAAAAATCAACCGCTACAGAGAAATTCATAACAGCTAAAGAAATAGCATTCACAAAGAATAGATTAATGTTAAATGCTCAGCAAATGTATTTCCCTAAAGAATATGAATCCCTACGAGAGAAGAGACCGCTGTCTCAAAGAAGCCGACTTCTAACTTTACATCCATTTATAGATGAAAACAATATTATGAGAGTTCGCGGACGTTTTAGCAATATGGAACTTCGCTATGATGAACAGCATCCAATCATCATTCCAGAAAAGTCGCGGTTTTCCATCCTTCTTATCGAATTTACGCATCGTGTTCTACTTCACGCAGAACACCACATCATGCTTCGCGCAATACGTCAAGGTTTCTACATTCCCAGACTAAAAAACGGCGTTCGACAATGCATTCGAAATTGTAAAGCTTGTACCATTTACAAAAAACGGCTCCACCACCAAATCATGGCCGCACTCCCCCCGAAAGAGTTAACTTTTCGCTACCGTCGACTTTGCCGGACCTTTCAATATAAAATCATCAAATCTACGAAATGCCAAAATATTGAA